>JAZHFQ010000249.1:3602500-4202500 GCA_038387885.1 Spodoptera picta
ACAGTAGATGCGTCGCCGGTGGGTCTGTCTGCAATATTATCACAAGTAGAAATTGATAGGTCGGAGAGACCGATTTCATTTGCATCGAGGACACTTAATGCTGCTGAGAAACGTTATTCGCAAATCCAGAAGGAAGCAACCGCGATTATTTTCGGAGTTAGGCGTTTCCACCAATACTTGTATGGCAGGTCGGTTCCGTTTATTCTTCGAACAGATCATAAGCCGTTATTATCGATTTTTGGACCGCACCGGGGTATACCTGAAGTCTCAGCAAACAGACTTCAGAGATACGCACTGTTTCTGAGCGGTTATAATTATCAAATTGAATATGTGCGTAGCGCAAATAACAGTGCGGATTTCTTATCTCGCGCTTGCCTGTCCGAGGGGGTGGGGACGGATAGGGACATGCGGGGCGTCGATGCGACGTTGCCTGATCTTGATCGCGCGTCATACATTAATTTTGTGTTGGAGGGTAGTCTCCCAATAACTTTAAAAACGTTACGCGACGCGACGGAGACTGATTCAACCTTGCGTAAGGTGATAGACTTTGTGTTGAACGGATGGCCTAGGAAAATGTCAGACGAAGGGGTGAAACCGTTTCACGCATGTAGGACACAATTGTCTTATGAAAATGGTTGTATTATGCGGGGACATAAAGTTATAATTCCGGAAAAGCTACGAACAAAAATTTTAATGGAATTACATCAATCCCATTTAGGTATTGTAAAAACAAAAGCGGAGGCGCGAGCGCGTGTTTGGTTCCCGGGAATCGACGCTGCTTTAGAGCGTTTAATAGGATCATGTGACGTGTGCATGCAATTACGACCTTCACCGGCACGGGCGCCGATTGCTCACTGGGAATATCCTCCAACGCCATTTTACCGGATACATATTGATTTTCTAGGCCCTATTAGCGGTAGCACTTTTCTAGTAGTAGTGGATGCATATTCCAAGTGGGTTGAGGTTTATAATATGAAGTGTAATACTTCTACTTCAGCAACAATTGACAAGTTATGCGAATTCATGTCAAGATTTGGTATTCCGCATACTCTGGTTAGCGACAATGGTACATCGTTTAAGTCACATGACTTTGAAGCTTTTTGTAGGGTGAACGGGATTTCACACGTGACATCACCGACATATCACGCGGCCAGTAATGGGCAAGCGGAAAGTTATGTTAAGATAATAAAGAAGGGTATTAAGACAAGCTTGCTTAGTGGTAATAGCCCGCGAAATTTAAATAACAATCTTTTGAAATTCTTGTTCGATTACAGGAATTCCGTTCACACTTTAACCGGGTTGTCTCCGGCTGAGCTGGTGTATGGTCGGAAGCTCAGAACGCGGCTTGACCTATTGAAACCCGAACCGCCATCGCCTTCAGCCACAGCTCATGCTAATATGGTTAAACGTAAACAGTGTTTGCAAAATAAGACGGGAGGTCATAACACTCAAGTTTTCGCACCCGGTGACATAGTTTATTATAAAAATCACAAAGTTAATGGTAAATTCACATGGTGCAAAGGGACAGTCATAAAAAAAGTTGGCAGAGTGTTATATGTAATTAAAGATAAGGTAACTTCGAACATTGTCAGAAAACATAAAAACCAGATAATAAAGTATAAAGGCGACGATTGCTATGACGGAAGAGACTGGGAGTTAGATATAGACGAGGAAAGTGGTGGCTCAACAACAGAGACGCTGGTTCCTGAACATGGGCCACCATCAGGCACAGGCGAAGGAAACGAAGACTCGATAGTGGCTACAAATAATTCCTCTCAGGCAAGGGCTGTCACACCGCCAGGTACAGCCCGAATTGTTGTGTCACGGCCTACAACACCGGATCAAGCTGGGGAGGAGGAAGAGTACCAGGAAGCGTTAGACGGTTCGTTTAACACTGAAAATCCTGGAGGGGTGCCACCACAACAGCAGGACGGTGAACCTGGACTAACACCACGGTCTAAACGCAATCGTCCTAAAGTGAACTATAAACTGTTCTACTAGAGATAACTTAGTTAGAAACTTATGTTTAGCTATAGCTAGTAAGTAGCTTAGTTTTGGGTTGTATTTGTAAGCTAAGGGGAGGAGTGTTAGGTATGTAGGTAGGTGTGCGTGTGCCGACGCACCAATAAGTGCCAGCAATAAACGTTAGTGCGTTACTAGCAAGCAGTGGTTTCACTTGTGTCCCCGTATCTAACAGTAAAAAAAAAAAACAAAGAGAAAAGAAAATAGTAATGCTAAACTACAACGTGGAGAGATAATGCTTTTTCACGAGTGCTTTGAATGCAACAAGTGACTCTGCTTGTCTTATAGAAAGTGGCAGAGCATTCCACAGTCGAACAGCTCGAACTGTAAAAGATCTGTCAAATGATCTGCTCGCATGCTGGGGCATCTCAAGCTTCATGTCCTCCGACCGAGATAATGAGGGATTGAACAGTGTACTGTAGAGTAAAGATAAGATATGAGTATCCCGGCGAAGGCGGATCGGCAGTCACTTAAGCTTAGCACGATATTCGGAAATGTGGTCATATTTGCGTAAACCAAATATAACCTTATACTGAAATTTTGGAGTCGCTCAAGTTTGTCTAACTGCACTTCGGTGAGATCTGGATAGCTGACGTCAGCATAATCGGGGATGGGGAGGAGAAGTGATTGAGTAAGCGCAATTTTAGTAGCAGTCGAAAGAAAGTTTCGAAGTCTACACAAAGATCTTGCAGACGCAAACATTTTCCGGCTGACTTGTCCCAGTTGAGATCCCCAAGAGAAGTCTCGGTCTATAACAATACCCAAGTCTTTTACTGTATCACTGTATGGTATTGTGGTACCATTAAAAACAATCGGAGGGATCTGCGACCATATAATTTTAGAGCGTAAACGGGGGCTACCGACAACAATGACCTGTGTCTTCGCGGGATTAACTTTCAAACTTACAAGGCTCGACATGCAGGATTTTGAAACATCTGTAAATATTTATGACGACAGATCGGATATTGCCTCGATTGAAATTCAGAGTTCTGAAGTGTTTAAGTTATTAAAACGGGTCGACCTTAACAAATCCGCAGGACCTGACAATTTCCCACCAATTTTCATACTTAATTGTGCGAAATCTTTAACCCTCCCTATTTCTATCTTGTTCAGACGGTCTTTAACAGAAGGAACTATGCCTGCGATTTGGAAGTAACTCCAATACATAAAAAAGGTCCGAGGGACGAGGTGGAGAACTATAGGCCAATCTCAAAGTTGTGTGTGTTCGCTAAAACACTTGAAAAAATTGTATACAAGCAGGTATATTCAGCTGTTAAACTCAATTTTAGCGAGCACCAGCATGGTTTTCTAAATGGTCGCTCCACTACATCAAATCTTATCGTCTGTAGTGACTTCTTGTCAGAGCACATGTCACATCGTTTTCAGGTGGATGTCGTATACACTGACTATTGCAAGTGTTTCGATCGGATCATCTCATACTAATAATAATATTAATAATAACAACAACTGGCAACACCACGACATGTCAATGTACAAAATTTTACTCTGCTTTTTTTGGTTTATTTTTATAAATAATTCACACGTTTCCAGTCAAGATAACAATAACAAAACCTTTTTATAATAATATATTCTTACAACAAAATCAACGCCTACAATAGCAATAAACACACAATAAATGAAGAAAAATGAAATTTGACAGTGACAGATAATACAAAAGGAAGATTATGAAGTAGAAAATAAAAATGTTACGTTGATGTTGACGAGAGCCAGAAAAGCACGAGACGCACCCCCACCACCTCCGGACTCGTCGCTCAGCTCCGCCTCACCGTCACCGGACCCCAGCTCCGCAGGATCACCGGTGACAGCAGTTGCGTCGAGCTCGAGCGACGACTATTTATATATAAATATTTTGAGAGTAGCGAAAACCTCTATGATACACACTCAATCTTGTACTGTGGGGCGGTAGCTGCTTGTCGAGTGGCTAACGTCAGATTCCCAAATCTTGACGCAGCAGTCCGACCAAAACCAGCAGTACCTGCCTGGCAGTATAGGATAGAGCGTCGTATCAGTGAGGCCAGGGTACTCATTGGCAAACTATCCTGCTTCAGGGAGGGCAATACTCGCCCTAGAGTGATGCGCTTTGTAAGACGTGCATTTATGGGGACTGAAATCAGTCCTCATGAATACCTGTCGCGTGTTACAGAGCGCATCGACTTCCTGAAGCAGAAAGTTTATGCATGGGCAAACCGAATTAGAAGGTACAAAAAAAGAGTGGAGCGCTATACTCAGAATCGCATGTTCCAAAGAGATCAGAGGTGGGTATACAGAGATTGGGAACGATCCAACCAAGATGTGGCTGACGGGCGGCGACCGGATGATGATGCCACTAACACATTTTGGCGCAACATCTGGTCGGTGCCTGTTAGCCATACGGAAGGTGACTGGATGTTTGATGTTAAGCGAAGGTGTGAGACTATACCAGAGATGGAGGAGGTAGTAATTACCTCCTCTGATGTAGCCAGTGCAGCCTGTTCGGTCCCGAATTGGAAATCACCGGGGCCGGACGGACTGCACAATTTCTGGATTAAATGGCTCAAAAGTTCACACGCTCGCTTAGCATTACATTTCCAGGCAGCTTTGGAAACTGGGTCGTTACCGCAATTTCTAACAACACAGTTACCCACCTGCTCCATAAATCAGGTAGTTCCACTGAGCCCAAAAATTATAGACCAATCACATGTTTACCAACGGTCTATAAACTTCTTACATCCATTTTGAGGACAAAAATAACAAAACATATTGAAAAAAATTTCATCATGTCTGTATCTCAAAATGGATGTAGGGAGGGGTCTCGTGGAACTAAGGAGCAACCTCAGGGAATATTTCCTGAAAGTCAACGAGGGTATGCATCGAGAAGTAGCCGCAGTGGACAATGGATTCACTCCACTATCCTTGGCAAAAGAGAACTGGCGCAAACCTGTGTTACTGAGCGTCAATGATCGCAAGGAGGTATGGCATAGCAAGGAGCTCCACGGACGCTTCTTCCGGGCCCTTCATGGGCCCAGTGTAGATTTTCTAGCGTCCGTATCTTGGCTACGATTCAGTAATCTCTTTGGAGAAACTGAAGGATTTGTCTGTGCAATAATGGACGAAGTTATCCTTACGAATAACTATCGGAAATATATAATTAAGGATGGGACGGTTGACATATGTCGGGCATGTCATAGTCCTGGTGAATCCATTAGACATATAATTTCTGGTTGTGGTCGTTTGGCTAACAGTGAATATTTGCATAGGCATAATCAAGTAGCCAAGATTATCCATCAGCAACTTGCTTTACACTATCGACTTGTTGAATCTGAGGTACCGTACTACAAGTATGTGCCCGACCCAGTTCTGGAAAATGACCATATCACATTGTACTGGGACCGGTCTATCATTACTGACAGGACTATTGTAGCCAATAAACCTGACATAGTGGTGATAGACCGACAAGTACGCCGCACGATGATAATCGATGTCACCATTCCCCATGACGAGAACCTCGTGAAAGCTGAGAAAGATAAACAAATAAAATATCTAGACTTAGCTCACGAGGTTGTCGACATGTGGAGTGTGGATTCGGCTATCGTTGTGCCGATAGTCGTGTCGGCCAATGGGTTAATCCCTAAAAGCCTCGACATCCATCTTAGGAGGCTGGCGTTAGGTGGATGGATCAAGGGCCTGATACAGAAGGCAGTTCTCCTAGAAACGGCACGTATCGTGAGGAGGTTTCTGTCTCTGGAGCCCTAACCACCGGTAGCTTGGACCATGCTCCCGCTACTGGTCGGCTCCTATTTTTTATATTTTTAAATATATTTTTTTATTTTATAAGTAGTGTTTAAAAATGTAATTTATAGAGAATTTTAAATAAATATATGTAAATAATAATAATAATATATCTTTATTTGCTAGAATGTAGGTACATAAGAATAAGATGGTACAATATGTTGTGACGGAACCTTATACATTCGGCCTTGTTGGCATGCAAATATAAATCTAACAATTAGGTTATTGAAATAATTATGATGTATCATTTAGAAAATCTTGCACAGAGTAATGACATTTATCTACAAGTAATTCTGTAAAACGTTTTTTAAATTTCAAAACAGGTAAGTTTTTAATTTGGTCAGGAATTTTATTGTAAATAATAGGAGCCATACAGATTACACATTTTTTTAGTAGACTAGTTTTAAACACACCTGTGGATAATAGGTTCTGATATTGTGATCTTAAAGCTGTACTACGCTGTTTGGTTGCAGATACAGATGTAAACAAACATCGGTTTGTTATTACATACATGGCTAGTTCTAGGATATAAAGGCATGGAAAAGTTAATAATTTCTGAGACTTAAATATAGGTACGCAGCTGTCAATTACTTTAAGGCTAAACATTGCTCTCAAACATCGTTTCTGGGCTTTAAAAATGCTTTCCCGTTCACTACAATTTCCCCAAAATACTACCCCAAATCTTAGAATAGATACTACAAGACCATGATAGGCTAATAACACCGTTGGCAGATCGACTTTTTTTGATAGGTTGTGTAACATAAACGCGGCTGTACTTAATCGTTTACATATATCTTCTGCTTGCGGTTTCCAAGTTAACTGGCTATCAATTAAAATTCCTAGGAATTTTGCACTTTTCACTTTTTCTATTATTTGGCCATTATAATTGATATCCATGTCTACTGTAGGTGTCCGTTGGTGAAAATGCATGATTTTAGTTTTGTCTAAATTAATTACTAAGTTATTATTGTCAAGCCATTTTATTAAACTATTGATTGAGTTATTGATATCTGCAACATATAAGTCTTTATCGGTACATGAAACAATTGATGTGCTGTCATCTGCAAATAAGACCATAGGGTTAGATATATTACGTGGCAGGTCCTTAATATATAGCAGGAATAGTAAGGGTCCGAGGACGCTTCCTTGTGGAACACCATATTTTATTTGTTTGAAAGAGGATAAAGATTTGATTTCCCTTCTGGATTTTGGGCACAGGCCAGATATCTCCGTACATTGTCTCCGACCTTTAAGGTACGTTTTTATTAGATTAAGGGCATTGCCACGAATACCATACGCATCAAGCTTGGTTAGAAGTATATCGTGGTCCCCACAGTCAAAAGCCTTCGACATATCAGCATATATTGCACATACTGGTATTTTTGAGTCAACTTTCGGCATTACTTCATATAGGAAATCAAAAATGGCCATGTTGATATTCTTATTTTTCCGAAAACCCTTTTGCTCGCTACAGAGTATATGATGTTTTGTTAGGAAATTGTAGAGAGATTCGTACATGACTTTTTCTATTATCTTTGAAAATATGGAAATACGGGCTAGAGGTCTATAGTTTACCATTTCATCTTTATCATTCTTTTTATATACTGGGATGACTATTACGGTTTTAAGATTTTCTGGAAACACACCGGAAGATATGCTTACATTTATAATATGAGCTAGCGGCGCGGCTATACAACCAGAAACAAATTTTATGACTGTTGTTGAAATGCTATCAAAACCAAAGCTCTTTTTATTTTTTAGGTTCTTTATTATGCGAATAATATCTTGAGGAACCACTGGAGCCATAAACATTGAATGTGGATTTTTATCTATGTGAAGCAAGTCGCATTGCATAGTTTTAGTTACTTTATTCGAAGTCTGATTGATGAAGAAGTTGTTAAATGATTCGGCTATTAGAAATGGGTTTGATATTAATTTGTCATCTTTTGTTATTTGAGAAATTGGCTCTTTTACGGTTTTGTTATTATTAATAATTTGCCAAGCGGTTTTAGATTTATTTTTTGAGTTATTTATTAGGTGGTTATTCTAGGCCTTTTGGGCGAGTTTGATTATTTTCTTAAATCTCTTTGAGTAATCATTGAATTTCGTTTTATTTTCACAAGTTGGTTTAAGTCGCTGTTGCCATAATAGTTGCCGTTGCTTTTTACTGCATAATCGTATCCCACGGGAGACCCATTTTAATTTTTTTTCAGATTTTATAGTGATTAATTTAGACGGGAAACAGAGATCGTGTAACAATATGAATTTATCTAAAAAGTTATCATAGGCTTCGTTGGCATCTTCTGTATTATATACATCAATGAATGTCAAGCTTTTGAGGTGTGTTCGAAATTTAATAAGATTTTCTTGGGTTATATCTCGTCTTAACGATCTCCATATTTTAATTTGATTGGTATTTTTTACTTTTATTTTTAACATTTGAGCTGTGTGGTCAGATAGTCCAAAGTCCCTAACTTCATGTTGGCAATTTTGTTTAAAGTTATGTGCAAAATTATCTAAACAGGTGTTACTGGTAAATCGAGTTGGCTGTTTAATTTCTAATTTGAGGTTGAAGCTCCTGAGAACGCATTCAAATTCTAACGTAATTCTATTCCTTTTTAAGATATCTATATTAAAGTCTCCACATAAGATTACTTTTTGCAAGGGTTTAATACATACTTTTTTTAATATCAAATCTAAATTTTCGTAGAACTTACTTAGATTACACAATTTGGGAGGCCTATATAACATATGACAAAAAAAAAATGTTGGCAATGGGCATACGTGGTGACTTGTTTAGATGGTTCTCATCATACATTGAAAATAGGAGGCAGATTGTTGTTCTCAATGGTTACTCGTCAACGAGGGCGACAGACATTCCTTCAGGAGTCCCACAAGGATCCTTGTTAGGGCCATTACTTTTTAACATATTTATAAATGACGTCACAACATGTTTTCAGTCATCTAAAATATTACTATACGCAGACGACATGAAAATACTACATATAATATGCTCTCTTGACACAGTTAACTTGCAGGATGATCTCGATCGGTTTCAGGCGTACTGCACTAGAAACAAGTTGGATCTTAACGTATCCAAATGCTACGTTTGTACTTTTACACTTAAGCCTAACAAGTCAATATACTCTATCTGGTGCCACGATAGCTAGAGTTAGTTCCGTCAGGGACCTAGGAATAACATTCGACTCCAAATTGTTATTCGATGCACACATTTCTAACGCAATTGATAAGGCAAATAAAGCGTTGGGGTTTGTTTTGAGGGTGTCTAAAGATTTTAAGAACATCAAAACAATAAAAATATTATATTGTTGTTACGTTCGCAGTCACCTTGAATACGCTTCCCAAGTATGGAACTCCAACTATGATACCTACATAAATCGTATAGAAAACGTCCAGAAAAAGTTCTTATGGTATATTCAACATCATACTGGTACATATTTGCCTGATTATTTCAGCCGCTGCCGAAGGTTTCACTTGCTTCCACTGCAGGAGCGAAGGAAAATAGCGGACATTTCCTTTCTACATAAAGTGTTGAGTGGATTGGCGGACGTATCCGGGCTAGTGAACAAAGTTGGCTTGCGCGTAACTTCTGCATTGTTGAGAAGGCATAATTCTCCATACTCCTGCCACTCTGAGCATCTATCGGCAGAATTCATTTATGGTCAGGGCTTGTCATACGCTTAATGCAGTTTGTAGGGAGATTGACATAGATCTATTTAACAACAGAGGGGCGAAATTAAAGAGGGTGATGTGTAACCACTTTTTCACACATCGTAACTAGTCGGTTGGATCGGTTCTGGTTTGCCTGTGCTTCCTTGGTTAACAGCATATAATAAAAAAAAAACTTTTCGTTAATGCTTCTTTTGTTTGTTGTTTTTTTTTTGTCTTGGTTCATATTGTCGTCGATGTAGTTGTTACCGCTTTTTATTGTTATTTTTTTTTATTAATATGTTTCTTTCCTTATTGCTTATACTGACATATTGAGTGGAAAAAATGTGAGTGGCTGAAGGTTGTAATTATTTACTAACTACTGTCGGTAGGCTACGATATTTTTTTTATAAATACTTAGCAAATATATGCGAAAACTTGTAATTGGCCATACTTTAATCATAGTTGTATATAATTGTCAATTCTAGCTGTAAGTTTTCTAAATGTAATGTAAAATAAAATAAAATAAAATAAAATAAATAAAACCATAGGCCGTACTCCATTCCGAGATTCGTGTCAAGTCGGTATTCACCATCTTGACCGCCTCGGTGAATTCATTAGGGGGTGCCTGTGAGTAAATTTGCAGATCGTCAGCATACAAGTGGTAGGAAAATAGAAGTTTATTAGAGATGGAATTTATAAAAATTGCGAAGAGTAAAGGAGAAAGAACGCCCCCCTGCGGTACGCCAGCAGCCGTATCAGACCAGGAAGAGTATGAACCCTCAATGGCGACACGCTGCCGGCGGCCACACAGGTAACTACGAACTACTACATAAACAAATAAACAGAATAAAAAACAGCGCTAAGTATAACCCAGATAGTAATGACACTACAAAAACATTTTATTATTCACAAACAGTATCAAAGAAAGTTCCGGCTTGCCGAAATTATTTGCATCAGAAAGAGGATAGTGCGAACTAATTGCTTCCTTGCAAGTTCAGTCGGACTGTGGGAAAAACATCCGAAAGGTATTTGAATGCAGATTGTACAAGGTTTTGTTCGAAAATGTATGTAAGTTAAGAAGCTTACAGCGCTTGTGACAAACATTCGGGTCAGTTTACATAGAACCCTTTTGTCCTATTAGGTAATCCTTTCGGAACTTGACGAAGTTAAAACGCGCAAAGCTGCTTTTAATACTGAGCATTCAATTTGTATGAACTGTTCATAGTTGTTAGTGGGTGTGAGATTTTTATACAAGGACACGTATGATAGGAAAACAATGTTGTTTTGGGTAGTGAGGTCACGTACAGAATTTAGGACAAATACGAATATATGAATATACGTGAGACCTGCCGTAGGTACCGCAAATCCAAATAACGAAGTAAGCTTATGGATTCACAACAAACCTATTTTCTTTCTAAAGATACACGAAAGATTTCTGAACTCATTTAGCATTACTATTAATTGAAACTCATTCACATTCGATGGTAACATCTGCAAAGCCCTCAATGGATAAACACGGGCAAAATTTTAATATTACAGACCGATACATACAATAAATACATACGGAGCACATGCGCTCTCAATTGCGGTATTACATTGCATATTCCATGAAAGAACTACCAACAACTCAAATCTGGCGTCGGTCCCTGGATAAATCTTCAAATGTACAGTATTAATATAGGAGTAAATGGAGAAATTTATTATGGATGAGCTATGAACCTTTGTGGTGTTACCAACGAATTTTTTTCATTACAAATGGGTTCAATTTTAAACAGGGAACATTTCAATTTAGATTCTGTTTCATAAAATACTTCCTCATTCAATTTAAAACGAAGAGGTCTGAAAGGGCTCTTAATGAATTTCTCAAATCTATTTTTTGTTCTTTTTGTAAACATGCTTGTTTATTACGCGGTCTTCCTACTGTAAGATTTTAAGTGAATATGTTCGTATATATCTAGTCGTTCCATTAAAAATCGTGAAAACTTTCTCTTACCGTATTTGTTCAAAAACATCAATTCATTTTGCAGTTACTGAAATAAATTCCCATTACCAAAAGACGTTACCTACCACTTCCACACTGAGCATTAACTGAACTTATCTACGTAAATATTAGGTACTTTCATTTATATCTTTGTCACCGACATCGCAGGGAGATTGTTGGTAGTTAAACTGTTTGTTGGAAACTTACTCTGTAAACTTATTTGAAATGAGTAGGTATCTCATCATAACTGACGGAATCAAAGATGAAAGGTCGGCCGCTCATTCTCGAGGGATACATTGAGACGTTTCCAATTTGTAATAAACTTGATCGTAACAAATCTGAAATATTAGAAGGCATTGTAAATTGGATCACGTTTTACGTCTTAGACGGAAAATCTTTTGGGATTTTTGTTCCTTTTCTTGTATTAAAGCTGTATAACTTGTGACGATCGACATTTAACGAAGTTTTTTCGCAGAGGAAGTGTATCTGTAAAAGCTTTAGAATAATTTAAGCACTCACCGTCCCGACTGTAACTATCGACATTTGAGTAAAGTACCTCGGCGAACCCAAACAAATTCCTGCGCGACTTCTTATTGAGGGCGGGAACGACGATCGCTATCGACTTATTATACAAATGGCCGATATCTGAGCAACAGTAACAATATCTTACCATGAAAAATTACGACTCAATAGTGTGTTGCGGTTTCTCTTGGCTCCGTTTTGCAATAAAATCGGTGCCTCATAGACCATTCTCTATATTTGTGATTCTCGACGTGAACCCATACTGATCTTTTACACACAAACCAATTTTGTCGAAAACAGTTTTGGAAGGAGAATGATGTATTGTAAGGATATTTTGTTCAGGATCTGAACCAATATCAGATATTGTTCGATAAAAGCGTACTGTACGTTTAATATTCGACCTCGGATGTGAATAAAACCATAGTAAGAATAACAGTCTTCTAGAGATTCTTTTACAGGGGTCTTTGGCCGACAGTACATCGACACATCTCAGTATTTAACGATGCAATATGAATAAAAGGTTTATTATCGTGTAGCGACAGTAAAAAGATTAAAATGTTCATGCAACACTCACAATGGCAGACTGATAAATGAAAAATTCTTGCTCCGACATTTTAATTAATTGGATGTAATATTCCAGCACAAGTTTTTGAATCTTATATAAGGCTAACGGTTATTATAGTACATGTAGACCGTGTTCTGGGAGCTAACAAGTAATATAATCTTTAAACTCGTCTTAACATAGTTAGCTGCGGTTTCAAATCGGTTCTATAGATAAAGTTGTGTCGTTACCACACAAGATATTCAAAATAAGAGGAAAATAACTAGCTGAAAGAATATTTAAGTAATAACGGAAGCTGTTTTTAGAGTCTGCTAGAAGATATTTAAGTTTTTAAGCTTACATCAAAGTGAGGATGTTTGCAGTTTAGCTAGAACTTCAACTAAACTCATTACGTATATTATCAGAATCTGAAAGTTAGCCCCACTTCATTGTGTAAGGCATATTCAACATTGGGAGAAGTAATTTCTACTTTTAAGATGTATTAAGTTGGAATCTTTTCTACACCAGTCAAACATATTTGGTTACGGTTCATGTAGTAAAGATACAAGCTGCTTCCTCCGCTGGGAAAGATAAGCATGATTTTACATTACAGCTAACACGTAAAATCGAAAGTAAAATATAAAATCCTAAAACCCTTTTAAAATCGCTAAGCTCTTTCTATAAAAAGTTGAAAACTTCACTCGTAACCAAACCCTTTCGATCAGACGGGAGTCTGTCGAAACACTTTTTAAAGTAATCTATTGAGAGCTTCCACTTATCAATTAATAGCAGTGGAAAGCGATGACTGAGCACAGCTTAATCTCTTTCTGCCATCTCACTGCCCACCTATTAGCCTAATGGACCGACGAACTTCGGCGGCAACGTAACGAATCCAATATAGTTCTGCTGAGTATTAAAACAAAAACAATCGGATTATCTTTTTATTCCAGGTTTGAAAACATACGGCTTAGGGCTAAATTGGCACAGGGACAAATGAATCGAGTGGCCAGTCTGATCATTCGTTAACATTACTCGATTACTTGTTTATAGGTAATGTAGTCTTTGCTTTTGGGGGCATGATTAATATATTCGGTGTACGGTCGCCGTTTCGGGATTCGGTTGACGTGTGTATTTTAACTGAATTACAATTTGTGGTTCTGTTACCCTGCGTTATGTAGGTACGTAAATATTTTGTACGTGCTCTGCTTACTCAAAGGTAGTTAATAAATATCCTATGGAGGTATTTTATATTCACAATTATTTTATTGATTACTGCAGGTAAGTAAATTTTCTTTGTCTGCGTCGTGTATGAGTTGAATAGAACATCTGTGAAATGGTTTCATATTTATTTATGAAATACATGGTATTTTTGTGTTATTAAAATACTCAATTTAGCTACTCAATTGTAATTTGTATTTAAACATCGTGCCATCTCTGTCATTTCACTAAGAATTTGTAGAGACAGAACTTTATTTAAGCGTGACTTAAAATTGAGTGGAGTATTTCAGCGTAAATCTATTTCCATCCCATTAGTAGTTAGTTAGTACAATACAATATACAACAATCATACAATTTACACAAAACAAATAAACCTGTAAGCGAATATTAAATAAAAAACAGAACTGCAATTTCATAAAATTCCTTTCCTTCGCTATTCGTATGACGATATAAAATAAAATTATTAACTTAAGTTCTAGCGACCGACTGTGAAAGTTTTAGCTCTGAAACAGTTCCGGCACAAGTTTCAAAGGGGAAAAGAGTCACTGAAGTAATCGACCAGCTGAAAACAAAATAAGATTATAATATTGAATATATTTTCGAAGCAAATATGTAGATGAAGTTTGGAGCTACGCAAACATTGCAATTGGATTATGTAAAATACCTGAAGTTTAAAATAAAACTAAGTTTGAATTGGTAAAAATTTAGATTTACCAAAACTAGAGTAGATTATTCGTGTATAAAACGATGTAAAAGCAGCAGACGACAAAAGAAAAAAAAATGGATAGATACCTGCTATTTTATACGGAAATGACACTTTTAAAACACAGTTTAGAATAAAAAGGGATGGTTATACCTCTAAATGTTCTTTTATCAAATAAATTACTAAATACTCTAACTGGATAGGTAAATATTCATACATACATAACTTCACGCCTGTCTCCCATGGAGGTAGGCAGAGATTATGGAACGCCGATTACTACGATTCCTACATACCTCTTTTGCTTCATCAACAGTCATAAATCATTCATGCATGTCGTCAGTTAAGGGTACTTTTAATTTAGCCCTTCTAATCTAGTCAATATATGTCCGTCTACGGCGCCCTCTACCGACGACTCCATTCACATTCAATAGATTACAAAACCATAGATTTTTGCTGTAATAAGAGACTATAATATCTCAATGTACTTACAAACGTTTGGCAAACACAGCTCTGACCTAAATGCTTTGTTTTAATGGATTCACAAGTCTGTTCAATGGTTTTGAAGGGTCGATTGGCATTTCATACCCTTTGCAGCACAACTTTTGTCTGTCCAATGTCTTGTCTGTTACCGACGATGACACGCTATCTGGGAGATAGTTACTGTCACAGAGTACATAGTAAAAGAAGTGACAGTCTGTGGTAAGTGTTAGGTAAAATTAATCTACAATAATCTACTCAGATTATTATATGGACTTTAGACTGGATACATATAGCATTCGTATATGTTTTTATAAAGTTTACAAATCTATGTGTGGTAATTCAATCTTAAGAATTTGATAACTTGATCAATAAGTTATGTTCAACTTCGATGTGTATGTTTCTGATGCACTGTAAAAGTTCATTAAAACAACAAAAATCAATACGCCATTTTCCACTTAATTACATTAACCCTCCATTTATATAATACTCCGTGCATACAACGAAACAACAGCAGTGATTCCAGACAGGCCGTTCATACATCATCTCACTTCAACGGATCAATGATTGATGTTCGTTTACAAATCGCCGCGTCATTGTTATCATTGAACCCCCTCGACGCGGTGTTTACATTTCAGGGTGATTGAACATTTAGTTTGCTTACTTGATACGCTTTTTTGTGGCGAAGTTACGCCTCTGTGCCAACCGATAACCAGTGTCGATAGTTAAACTTATCTTTTGTTAAGAAGTAGACTGTCATGGTTGTCAAATTTACTTGATATTTATTTTCATCAAGACAATGATTGTACCAGAAACTATGAAAATTAATTACGAAGTCAACCAATGTCTATCAACAACATCAATTAAAATAATTATTTGTAACACAATTCACAACCAATATCATTTGAAAATATGACTTACAATAACGTCATATATAAATGACGTATCTATCGTACAACTTTAAACATTCATCTTGTCGAAATTACCAAAGCTGAAGAAATATTAACACACGTACACGTTGGGTTTGAATATAATTCGTGACGGCCAGTTGTACTGCTATTTTATTCAAACAAATTGTACAGGTACCACATTTCCACAGATAGCGTACTACGCCGTAGGCTTGCTACGTGTGCTACGGATTTCGTAGCAATTATTAAGATCGCTACAGTTTCGTCTATTCGACAGATTGTTTACTGCACCTTACATATGAATATATTTTAATGTTTTTAGGCAAAAATAATATATAAACTATTAAAATTAATATGAAAAATATATTTGCATTAAACTATGTGACAAATTTTTATCGTCGTCACGTGCACCTGTATACAAGAACGAATCCAGTGAGGCACCGTTATCTCCCTTCGTTAAGCCAAAGTCGTGTCTACGCATAATTATAAAAACTCATGCAACGCAACATTAGTGGGTCGCTGTACATTTTTAAACACGTTTTGAAAGGCAAGGTTTACCTTTATAACGTCAAACTTTTTACATAACACCGTAAGTGGTGATGTAAACTGAGTGTCCAGATTATTTGTCACATCATTATAACAGTACTTGTTTTAAAATCAAGGATTATTGATTTTTATGCAATAAGCCAGCAAACGAGCAGACGGATCACCTGATGGCAAGCAATCGGCGTCGCCCATAGACACCTGGAACACCAGAGGCGTTACAAGTTCGGTAACTTGTAACGGCTTTTGGGATTAGGAATTTGAGAATTTTGGGGATTCAGGGATTTGTAGTTGTGCCTTGGGTAATCGGACTCACACGATGAAACACGCGTTGTTTTACGTCGGTCTTCTCCGGCCGTAGTATCACTCCCATCTCTGTTCCGAAACATGGTCAAAGTCAAAGTCAAAGTCAAAATCATTTATTTCAATTAGGCCAGAATGGCACTTTTGAACGTCAAAAAAATATTAAAAGTGAAGCTATTTGCTCATTCCAAGGTGTAGATTCCTATGAAGAACAACGAGCAAAGAAACTCCATAGGTTACTCTTTTTCAATCAGGTTCACAATATAATTTACTAGTTACATAGTTTTGCTGTTTGGATTGTGCGAGAACAATGTAACACGAAAATCCAGTTAAAGTGATGAAAAAAAAAAATGACCTTAAGGACAATAATACAGTCTGGAGCTGACCAGTCCCAGTTGACGGCGCCCGTTCACGAATATGACACGTACACCAGCACCGCCCAACTCAACCATATTGTAGGGAATCGAGCGATCCACTGCACGCGCCACCGCCAATGAGACCTTTGAGTGAGCATGACAACTCCAAGCGGACACAAATGAATTCTACTAATCTAATTTAATATTAAGTTAATTACAAGGCTCTCACATTTACATTGGTTATATAAGTTCAACAATATACAATTTAGCAATATGGCTGTATTATTTACGATTTCATTAAAACAACAGTGTTTTTAGTTATCCTGTGGAGCCGGACTAGCCTGCATCCAAGCATTTTTATCCTCTATATATTCATTAAGTTTGTAATATGCTTGTCTACATAAAGTTTTCTTTATACCTCTAAATTGACATGGAAGGGTCATAATGTTGATCTCCTTAAACCTTTCTCTGAGAGATTCGCGACGACCTAGATTGTAGATAGCTCTGACGGCGCGCTTTTGTAGGATAAAGATAGACTCAATGTCAGCAGCATGTCCCCATAACAAAATGCCATACGACATTATGCTATGAAAGTAACTGTAATACACTAGTCTTGCCGTGTCTATGTCAGTTAACTGTCGTATCTTCCAGACAGCATAAGCTGCAGAGCTCAATCGTCCCGCTAATGATGTGAGGACCCCATTGCAATTTGTCGTCTACAGTAATTCCCAGGAAAGTTGTCTCTTTTACAAACTCTAATTTCTCACCATTCAATAATATGTCACATTCGTTGCTTATAACATTTTTCAAAACAAATCTAATACATTTTGTCTTTTTATTGTTTAGTACTAAGTTATTTAATGTAAACCAATTTTGAACTTGCATTAGGGCATTATTTACGTCGTCATAACTATTTGTGCGTCTATTAATTTTAAAAACTAATGAAGTGTCATCAGCAAATAATACCATCTGCAGTTCATTTTTAAATAAATGGGGCAAGTCATTTATGTACGCTAAAAATAAGAATGGACCTAGTATCGAGCCCTGCGGTACACCCATAGATATGCTAGCACCCTGTGAATTTACTTTATTTACTTGTACTTTAAGTTGCCTATCCTGAAGGTATGATTTCAATAGATTTAGCGACGTCCCCTGAATGCCGTAGTGTTTCAGCTTCAGCAATAGTGTCTCATGCTCAACACAGTCGAATGCCTTCGAAAGATCACAAAATATGCCGATGGCATCCCGTGCTTCTTCCCAAGAGGCGAACACCCGCTTAATTAGAGCTACTCCCGCGTCAGTAGTGCAGCGACCTTTGGTGAATCCGTATTGTTGATCATGAAAGATAGAATTCATGTTAAAGTGACGCAACATCTGAGAAAGCATCAGCCTTTCAAACACTTTGCTGAACGCTGGTAAAATAGAGACCGGCCTATAGTTATTGGGTTCTGCACTATCACCGGATTTAAACAATGGAACTACTTTACTATGTTTCATTAAATCCGGGAAAACTCCGTGATCCACACTTTTATTAAAAATGAAAGCTAATTGAGGCGCTATAGTCTCTATAAAAGACCTACACACCCTAACAGACATTCCCCAGAGATCTTCAGTAGACTTAACTTTGATCTCTTTGAACGCTTTAATTACTGTTTGGGGGTTTGTGTATTGAAATCGAAACTCAGAAAGGCACTCCTTGATATTACTTTTAAGAAGTTCGACGGAAAGAGTCGGAGATGATTTTAATGCTTCCGTAGTTTTAATCGGAATATTTTAAAGAAAATTTCAAATTCCTGAGCAACTTTCAAATTTGAATTGATGTGTCCATTCGCAGTATTTAGATTAAATTCGGCACTACGGGATTTATTTCTACCTGTCTCGTTATTAATTATATTCCAGGTAGTTTTTATTTTATTTTCTGCAGTATTAATTTTATTAGTAATGTAAAGTGCTTTAGCCTGCTTGCAAACTAATTTAAACGTTTTCGAATATTTGGAGACAAATGTGAAAAGCCTCACTATGATTAAATGGTTTCATACCGTAAAGCTCAAATAACCTTTCCCTACTTATGCGTATACCTGGTGTAGCCCAGTCACAGAATACCAACTTGCATTGAATGTTTTTTGTTTTACAGGGAATAATTTATCAAATTGAGTTTTGGCTCTCCCTCACTTGAACGTTAGCTTCAGGTATAATTACTATTTTGTTTTTATATTTAAGTTCAACTGTTTAGATTGTAATAGAGTGAATCGTGACTGACTTTCTATCTAAAAACTCATCTGATACTGCATCAAATACCAATACTATCAAATCTCGAACATATTCTGAATTGCTGTGTAACCAATAAACTAAATAAAACTGAGCTTTAGCCTAAACATTTTCATATCAATCCTATTACTAAGCATTTTGGTGATGAAAAATTCCTTTGAGCATTTAAAGCACCCCTTTGCACCATAACTAAAGACCTACCTAACATTTACACCTATCACGGAGCAATAAATCACGCAGCCATAAAACTGACCACAAAATAGCAACGTGTTACTAAAATTAGTTTTAATCTTATAAGGATGGCCGCTCGAGAAAACCCGCACCAGCCACATATGGTTTTAACGCGGCCGGTCCAACCCCGCCCGCCGTATTAACCGGCCAGTTTACGATTATTACGTTACACTTACAACTCTTAGGGGCAGCCGGCCGACTATCCACGGCCGGTTTATAGCAATCATTAGGGCTCGATCAATGGTTGCCAAACTTATTGGTTGTGTTTTGTGAACAAATTCGCAAGTCAAACGTCGGCTTAAGCTATCGAGTTTTGCGTCTTTTATTTGTAACCGACGCGAACGAGAGCCAATGTATAGGTTTATTGAAATAAACATTCAAATGTGCTCATAAATTTAGCAAATCCCTTTGTGAGATTATATATTTTGAATTGACGTGTGTATTAATTAGGTAAATCTATCTATGTTTTTGGTGTCAGTGCATGGTAGTCTTATATGATCGCTTATTTACTTTAATACATCGAAATACGAGTATATACATACACAATTCATATTATAACTTTCGTGAGACATACTAAATTAATTACTATGTTTTCGGGTTACTCACGTAACTGTTTTTATAAAACTAGTCGAGTTCCTCGTCAATTAACAGTTATGTGGGTAAGCCGAAAATATAATTAATTAATACAAAATTCAATTTACATTTCAGTTTACACTTTTTATGTTCTTCTCTACTATAAATTAATAATACAAAATTAAACTTTGACCATCACTGTTATTCGATAGTTCGTTTCGATTCAAAATAGTTATCGCAAGCTATGAAGTGTTTCTGTAGTGTACCATGAGAATATGGTTACGTGATAAAGTTATACCATCAACAATAATGGGCCATTCTCTATACTTAATCTTAATATAGGGTCGGTAAACAAAGAACGGTAATTCGAAACGGATTTTTATTATTTATTAACTGAAGATTTGGCATAAAATGTTTTTTGTAATCGATACTGAATGACTGTTTAAATTCTCTGATATCCAATACACTATTCAACAAAAAGTATTAAATTGTCAGCTTTTTGACTATCACTAAAATCAATGTGTAACCTCGTATTATTTCACGTCACCAATGTATATCGACACCTATTTATATTATGTGCATAAATACTTTATGGGAGAAGAACAGGATCTCTTCAAATGGTTCCTATTTATACGTAAATAGCGTTCATTGTTGTAAAAATATTTTTAACAACAATAAATAATATTGTATACGTTTACATAAAAATACAAAAAAACAACAACAATAGAGAAGAATAGGCTTCTTCCCAGTAGGAACTATTAATCAAAAATAGGCAAGCACAAGACGATACGGGAACATACATTTATCACTATCGAAATATATGAAGGAATATTCACACAATACTCCTTGATACTCGAAGCCAAATAACATGGGTCTGTTAAAATACCTACATTATAGTACAGTGGCTAGCATATCAACCTACTTCAAAATTTTGTCATTGAATTTTCGACTTTAGAATGTCGAAACGACATAGTTCAAAATCGAATAAAGGAATTTTACAGCCAATAGAAGCTTGACCTGACCTGCTACCTTGACCATATGGTATAATATGTTAAAAAAATTTAGGTATGCTAAATTAACTTGTAAAAAAAATACGTGGAATAACAACTTGGCACCGAATCGTCAAGTAAAATATGTTTTTCCTAAACTGTCTTTAGGTTTCTTGAGTTAGGTATAACTAAATATTATACATTTCTTATTCCAATATTTTCAAAGTTAAAAAATTCAAAAGATGTTCAGAGAAAAAGACTCAACTAATTGAAACACAGGAACTTTAGCTACCTGCGAGTTTTCACAACTGCCAGAGCCTCCACTCTGAGAAAACTAAAAAGGTTTTCGATGAAACCTTTTTTTAGTTTTTTTGCCTGAAAAAGTTTTTCGATAATAATGTAAAACCGGCGACCCGTGATCAAGATGTTTCGTAATTTAAAAGTTTGAATCAAACGAATGTAGAACTCAGTGGAACACATAAACAAGTTTTTATTACATTTACGTAGGTAAAACCGCCTAAGGACAAACATGAACTAGGTACTTGTATTACCTAATATTTTTTTAATCCCTGAAATATTCACAAGTAGAAGTATTTGTTTACCTAACTCGTTAGGTTTTGACCACATTTGTGAGGTATAAATGGCATTGATTAATGAATTGAATTCCTAATATGAAATTGTGTTTAACATTACTAGTACTATCAATACTGTATGTGCATAATGAACTTGTTTTGTACTCCGGTCAATACCGGAGTACAATACCGGTCAATACCGGAGTACAAAACAAGTTCATTATCCTTATCCTTATCCTTATCCTTATCCTTATCCTTACTATTATAAATGGGAAAGTGAGTTTGTTTGTTTGTTTGTTTGTTCCGACTTCACGTCGTAACTACTAAACCGATTGCATTGAATTTTTGCAGACGTAAAGTTAGTAGTCTGGATTAAATAATAGGGTACTTTTTATCCCGAAAAAATTTAATATTCCCGAGGGAAAACAAAAGTATTGGTATAGATGGCGCTGTATGTATTGGTATATGTCACATAGACTACTTTTTATCCTTTTGTGTGTAAAAGCTAGTTTCTTTATAATGTCCACAATACTAGAGGTACATAAAGTACTTACATTGATCCATAAAACCCAGACGGCTGACCTTTTCAACCAACAAAAGCACCAATTTGTGTCAAAAAGATCTCTATTCAATGCGTTGGTACCTGAATTCGACTGCCCACTCGTTAAAGCAATATTATCTGAAATGTACGTAACATTACATTTACACGAGGCTAAATAGTAGACACACGAGTGTGGGGGAGCCATGCTTCGTCACGAATGGGCCGGCTCGACTGGAGCGATACCACGGTCTCACAGAAAACCAACGTGAAACAACGCTTGCATTGTGTTATGTCGCGCGAGTGAGGTTGCCGGAGGCCCAATTACCTCCTCTCCAGTCTCCCCAATCCCCTACAATCTTCAAATTCCCAATCCACAAAAGGCTGGTAACGCACTTGTAACGCCTCTGATGTTTAGGTATCTATGGGCGGCGCCGATTGCTTACCATCAGGCGATCCATCTGGTCGTTTACTGGCTCATTCTATAAAAAAAGCACACACACTTATAATATCTATCAAATAATATAAGAATTAACATAAAGAAATTTTATAAAATGAAATTTAAAGTTAATAATAATCGTACCCACAAAAACTTTGTGACGATATTATGGAAGCTGACCTGCAAGATACTCTGAGTCGAATACGGTCACTTTTACAACAGTCCGGTTATCACTTTTACATCAGCCCGACTAACAGCTGGTTTAGGAATTATCTAAGTAACAGAGAGATACGTACAAAGATAAGCGGTGTCACAGGGGAAGCGGCGCCGGTGAGCCTGGGTGTGCCCACCGGCTCAGTTTGCGGACCCGTGGGCTATGTCATGCATGTTAATAGTGTGTCGAATGTTGTAAATAATTGTCAAGTTTTTATGTACGCAGACGATATGTGCGTGGTTTATGCCTCTAAAGATATTTTACAGGCACAAAGCTATTTGCAAACAGACTTCGAAAATATAACTAAATGGGCTCATGACAACGGGATAATAATAAACTTCAAAAAAACACAATGTATGCATATTCACTCACCATATAATCAAAGTGCAAAAAATACAAACGAAAATAGCATTAATTTAATAGGACACACATACGACTGCCTTCATAATAACAAACATGGAGGTAATTGTGATGTGAAAAATAGATAAAAACTTCAACTTTTCAACTCATGTAAATGATGTGTGTAATAGGTTACGTTCAGTGCTAGGCAAGTTCTTCCAAATACACAGAATAGTCAACTCAGACACAATGAGGATGATTTACCACGCGCTTGCGACTCCCTGATCAGCTACGGTCTATTAGTATACGGGCGTACTTTCCAAACTTACTTAAATGATATTAAAAATTTACAATTAAGACTGATAAAATACATAGTGAGTAAGAAAGAGAAAAACATCTGCAATAAGGATTATGATAAACTATTTCCACTGTGTAAAATACTGCCCATAGATAAGAAGGTTGAGTATTTAATAGGATTAGAGTATTACTATAACAATGAATATAAATGTATAATAGAGAATAAATATAACACCAGAAGGGCTAGAGAACATATGTTGAATAAACCTAGAATAATAAACTACTATGGTAAGAGAACTAATAAATATATAGTGCCAAAGATATTCAATAAATGGGATATATTGAGAGAGGAAAATAAGGTGAGTTTGTTTATGTTGAAGAAGAGGCTAAGGGGAGAATTGCTTAAGAGAGCATAGGCAATGCATTCTTTAATTTCTATCTTTTATAGTGTGTAAATACACACTTTTTCTTTTAATCCTTATCCTTATATCCTTATCTAAGGATAAGTCCTTATACTATTATAAATGGGAAAGTGAGTTTGTTTGTTTGTTTGTTCCGACTTCACGCCGTAACTACTAAACCGCTGCAATCGCATTGAATTTTTGCAGACGTAAAGTTAGTAGTCTGGATTAAATAATAGGGTACTTTTTATCCCGAAAAAATTTGATATTCCCGAGGGAAAACAAAAGTATTGGTATAGATGGCGCTGTATGTATTGGTATATGTCACATAGACTACTTTTTATCCTTTTGTGACGCGAGCGAAGCCGCGGGTAAAAGCTAGTAACAAATAAATGAAAAAAAAATACAATACCCCTATTGTTAAGGGAATAATAATATTGTAGACCTCGAAATTATTTGTACTAGATATCCTATTATCTCCCTTATAAGTGTTTAGTTCCGAAGCGGTTTGTAAACCTCTTCTTATGTTAACCACAATGGTCCTATCCTACTTATGAAATCCCTTATTCGAGTCTTGTGTAGCCCAAGGGACATCAGGCCATTGTTATGGGAACCGTACTAGATACACATAAATAATGATCCATTGGTATATCCACTTTACCTTACTTTTATATTTATACCTACACAAAATTAAATTATTATAATGGCAGCCATAAATCTGTGCTAAATTGTTTTAAAAATTCAAATTCTGAATTCAAACGATAAAAAGAAGCAACTAGCCGTACGTACCACTTTTAACATCAACATCAGTATATTATTTAAGCCATTGAAATCTCCCCAAAAATACTTCTATTTACAATTTTGCCATTCAAAAGTGTTGCGGAAACTTTTCCAGTGGCCATTCACTGTATATGGTGGATGCACGGCTTTTTATCTTACAAACTCCAACCCTTTTTGTTGCGTTCCCTCGCACTCTGAAAATAACCAATGCATATAAAATGATTCATGGTCTCAACGTGGATGCAGGCCGCTGCATATCGTGCTCACACGGTCACATTAATTACAAAATGTATTCTGAGTTCTGGGTGTTATGCTTTGTGCAGGATTAGGGCTTTTGTTGTATCAATTTTTGTTTAAAAGTGAATACTGAGCCGAGAATTTACGTACATTGTTACCGTTCGGTTTCGGAGCATTAAGCTATGTGTGTTTGTGGTGATATGAAAGCCGAGTGCAACAATTAGAAGTTATTTTTTTTCTATTCGAAAATCTAGTTTCGATTTTTGCTTAGGTAGTATTTATTACACAGCAATTCGGTCGATTTCTGACCAAATTATAACTCCATGGGGTTCTGGAAAGGGTGGGCGTACTTTAAAAACATCTCTCCATCCATTTGAGCAGTAACTAGCGTAGGTGTGATACTCCTACCTCTATATATGTGTTTATGCTTTTTTAGGCTGTCAATTCATTGTGATAAGGTTTTAATTCTTTTCCCATTAATACTTAGTCCAAAAATACCTTTTGCTGCCCACACGCCACCTTTCGAAGACACGTGACTAAATTATTAATGTTGCCTGTTGACACGTTGCTGAAAAAATTGAATAAAAGATATTTCTTTCTTTATTTTCTTCTTTTTAGCTCATGTTGAATGAAATGTATTGCGAGTTTCTTTTATAATTAGACTATTTTGAAATGGCTCACCAATGAATGGTGTACGTAATTCTAAAGAGTTTCCTAAATTACATATAAGATAAAATAATAAAAAGAACTAATGGAAATAGATGATTAATTAGACATAAGAGAATAAAATGTAATGAACACAGAACGATATTAAATCATTAGGTAGGTAGTTCTTCTACTCGTGGATATTAATTTATGTAAATTAATATACTTTTTCCGTTTACATTGAATATAAACACAACATTATTAAACAGTATAACTGTTACATATTATATAAGTGAGAGATAATTTAAAATATATTTTCTAAATGTTTTCTACTAGCTGTTGCTCGCGACTTTTTCCGCGTAGAATATGAATTTTAGAACATAACTTTTTTGTATAAATTTTACAAAGTAAATGTTATTTCTCAGTACATCAGCGACCTGCCAACAAAAGTCTTACAAAATTGGTGGAACCATTCCAGAGATAAGCCAGTACAAACAGGCAGACAGACAGACAAAAATTGTAAAAAATGTTATATTGATACACATACCAACAATAGTAAGTAGTAAAAAGCGGTTATTTTAATATTACAAACAGACGCTCCAATTTTATTTATCTGTATAGATTGAAAAATATGGGTCCACTTCTATTCTTAGAATAGACATCTATTCGCCTGTCCATGATGTAACATAGCGAAGTAACATCTACCTCTACATAGTTTACCTCTATATTCGACGGCATTCGATCGTCAACAGGAAATAAAGTGGTTTCAGCCATTTTGCATGCTGTAGCTATTTCGAATTAACGAACTAGACCGGTTTTAGACCGACCAGACTTACTATGTAGGACTATTGTTTAACTATACTTAAAATACCTAAGGAAGTCAAAGAATTTAAATATTTTATTGACTATAAAAAATTACTGCCTCATTGGCCGAGTGGTCGCAAGTGCGGCTGCCGGGCAAGGGGTCTCGGGTTCGATTCCCGGGTCAGGCAAAGTATTACTGGGTTTTTCAAAAAAATCCCAGTTATAGCACGGAGTCTGGAATTGTGCCCGGTATATGGCAATAGGCTCACCCCCTGTTACATGGGACTCATAACATAAATAGTGAAAAGTGGGTGTTACATTGTACAGTGGTATTAATGTACACCTTTGCCTACCCCTTCGGGGATAAAAGGCGTGATGTTATGTATGTACAAAAAATTACATGCGATAGAAAATATAGAAGGTACGTACGTAGGAAAATTCCTAAAATGTACTTTATCACTATCTCACATTAACCAACTTTGTCACATTACTTATTTATATTACACATCTAGAATACTATATGACCAAAATTCCAAAGAAATAATTTATTAAAACATTCACAAAGCAATATTTCATCTTAAAAAGCCATTTTCGTTGACGAAAAACTAATTAGGGAACAACATTAGCTTACCCGAGACTTTTAGTAAAACAAGCACCTTTGTTAAAAAACAAAAGAATTCAGATACGAAAAAATAAAGAACATAAACTAAATTATTACATGTAGCCATCAAAACTTTGTGAAAATATGTAGTAAAATGTCTTAGTATTCTTTCCATGCGAGGTTCTTAAAGAAACATTAAAGCGAGAAAGAAAAACGTATTACTAGGTACTGCCAAAGAAAAACATAACAAGGTAACGTCTTTTTTATATCAAGACCAAACAAGTGAACTAACAAAACCTTTTACCCATACAACACATTGTGTAAAACATACTTTATATACCTAAGTGTATATTATAAGCTTAAATAAGTACATAGCTACCTCTACATACATATATTGCGACTGTTAAGTAGACATGTTGGTTCACATTACTGATCAAGTCAAGTATTACTTGCCAATACATAATTCTCAATAGCATGAAACCTACATGTCCAGGGATTTTTTTATGGGGGGAAAATCATCGAATGACTGCTCCCGCCTGGGGGAGGCGGGAGGGAGTATCAGACTCTTAACTCGTCGAGTACCGTCATTATAGACACAATTATAGAACAATAGGTTGCGGTCACCGGTGACCGCTTGGTGTTTGACAGTTTAATGACTAAAAACCACCCCGTTCCTACTCCTGCCCTTCGAGCCGGTGCCCCGGCAACCCGTTAAGTCCTCCGCGACTCCGTATCAGCATGAGCCCTATTGGACCCCATCTGTGGTGGTCTGATGGCTCTTTGAGGCGCGCGCGGAACGCAACACGCCGACGCTCGGGTCTGGTTCTAGTCAGGCGGCGAGCAACCCATGCTCGCCGTCGGCAGACCCACGCATGTCCAGGGTATGCGTTCATTAATTTGTAACTTGATAGAATAAGTTTCTATCCGCTGTACTAAGAGCCATTTAACTTGTCGAGTACCGTCATTATAGACACAATAGGTTGCGGTCACCGGTGACCGCTTGGTGTTTGACAGTTTAATGGCTACTTAACCCAGTCCTTTGCAATTATTTTCGGAACAAAATCGTTACTACGGAATAGTTTAACTAATCATTAAATTTCTCTGACTACGGCAGTTTGTCTTTTTTATTGTGCATTTTTGTGGTATTATTTTTATGTCTGGTTTACATAGTTTGGAAGGCTGAAGAATAACTAACACAGGCTATGTGTCTAGCCTTTATCCACGAGGGCAAAAGTCTATAAAATAACTATACCAGGGGAACGCGAATTTGTTGATGTTAATAAAGAAACTTGCGTTTTTCATTCTGTCGTTTGTATATGAGCAAATATTTTACTCATACAAAGTGTGATTTAAAGTAAACAAACTCAATGCTAGAAATCAGTATCTAGAGGTATATAGTCCTCTATAAAAACAAACGACTCCAATTTTCCCCGTGTGCTCCCAATAAAAACATTAGCGATCGTCGGCGCGTGAAATTTCCTTTTTACATGCGTGCCTACACAGTGCACAATAAATCTACATATATACTTAATGATATGGCTGTTAAACAAATGGCCTGTTCCTATTTTTCAAATGAGTTTGTACTGAAGTAAAGGTAATTTGAAACCCCACACCGATTTTAGTCACGTTCTACAGGATTTTATATTCTGCTCGCTATATCTTGTATATGCTGTAAAACCAAGGGCTATGGATGTTTAAAAGAAAAACAATATATTATACTTGTTATCATAAAATGAAACTAAAATAAGAGACGAGGAGTAAAATGTTAGTTTATTAAAGAAACTGTGGACGTCTTCATAAAGAAGGGGTCCCTTTTTTATTTCATCACTCTCAAGTTGAATTTCAAATATAAATTAAACTAAATTACACAAAACCCTGATCTATATAACAAATTATTTAACTCAACATTAAATTACTTTTCTATTACATATGGGACCAACTAAATATAAAAGTAACGTCTGAAGCCAACAGGCCTCAAATTTCTAATCCAAGCGGCCGGTATCGCGCCGCCAATGGACACTTGAAACACCATAGGTGTTATAAGTGTGTTACAAGGGCGGCGCCAATTGCCTACCATCAGGTGACCATTTTACTCGTTTACTGGTTCCCAAAAAAACTTTTTTGAGCTGAAATAAAACTAAAATCAGCAATATATCTTACCTTTTAATAATCGAACTTTTATCTTCATATGAGGTAAAGTAAGTTCCAATAAAATGAGAGCTCTATTGCGTTAAATTTAAATCGATTTAACTGCAAATTGGAATTTGATTGGATGTGCCGATCGTGGGTAGCTCGAAATGAATTTTTGGTATCACTGGAAACCGTAACAATATAGTTTCGTATATTTTACAAATAAATGGTTTTAAAATTATTTACTCTCATTTATTTTTATAATTAATTCTGGGTGAAGGATACATAGTACTTATATTAATGATTTATTTCTGCGAAAGCCATAATTGTTTTTTCTTTGTACATACATGCATAATGGGTTTTCCCATATCACCAGAATTTACCGTGTATAATGAAGTGCAAATTCTATGTCCATATATATGTAAGCGCATTGTTCTTTACACACTTAAGTGTCACAAGCACAACAATGAAATTTTTATAAAAACTAAAATACAACTTTTACGACAACAATAAACAACAAAGTAAGTATAGAGGTATAGTCTTCAAAAACTTTAAACAAACAAAAAACTAATAGCAAATGAAATTTAAAACAAATGCTATTGACAATGACTTACATATTTCCACTAAATAAGGCATTAAAATAAATAAAATAAAAAACAAATTGAATAAAAAGGTTCAATACAAAGAGCTGTCTTATCAAATCAACGATGTCTGGAAAACAACCTTGTGAAGGAGATAAGATGAGGCAAATTGTCCACTCTAAAAATTGCTAAGGAGATGGACATAAAAAGGATTGTTGCACAGAAATGTTCAAAAATCCCTATACGAAGTTGATTTTCCTTGTAGGTAATATATAAGTCAGTATAAAATATCTGTCTATTTATCCTAAGTTTGTTTATCAATTAAATATAACAACAAACGATTCGTATTTGGTGTCGAAAAGTTTTCTAATATAATGTGATGACAACACAAATAATCAAGCAGTACAGTGATTCCACTCATGCGAACAATTCACAACTCTATATACCTCTACATACTTAACATAATTTAAACTCAAACGATGTATCGAGTTTTCCATTTCATTTAATATTCACAAAGTTTATCAACGTTAACGTTTCCACACGAATGGAAATCCTTGCGAAGTCCACGAACTTTTCACATTAAGAAATGACAAACATGGAACATTTATTTAAATTCGTGCATTTGTGGCTATACATGAACTATTCACAAACAAAATGTCCACGTATTCGAGGTTGGGAGACGAAAAACTAAACTTCAAAGGATGTAATACGGAGGTCCGTTTAGTGGGGGCAGATGGGAGTCGGGTTGCGGTCAGCTTCATTTCCGAACACAAACCTAGATCAGCGGCTGTCCACAGGGTTGACCAAACTCACGTTTTAGTTACTTGGCCCCAAGTTTATTTAGGAAATTCTAGTGGTGTAATTTTGATAGAAAAAGAAATCTTGTTCACGTGAATTAGTAGACTTGACGTTTAATGGAAGCTGATATTCTTAGAAGGGATTATAATTAAAGTTTATTATAGTGGTATAGTTATAATATCGCCGAAAAATCAGTTTAGGTGTCTACTTTTGCTTGTTGATTTATTACAACTACGTTACAGCTACATTAGTCGTAATAAAAAACAAGCAAACCTACATAATTATGTACTTATAATGCTAGTCATATAGTCGCAATGCCTTAAGAAAATCAAACTGTACAACTTGCAATCTAAACTATACAAAAATCTATACAAAATGCACTCCACACTTTTAAATCCCATGTGTTTGTACTAGAACAAATACCAAGTTTTTAGGTCACAGCCAGCGCTGAGGGATTGACTGTCGCGCTAGTTACAGGTCGTGGCTTCCATTCACGCACTGTCCAAATATTTGTATGGCTCACGGACAGTTGATCCAACTAGCCGATATTTGTGTTCGAAAACGCACCCTTGTCATTCTTGTCAGGTAAATACTTTGTGTTTATTTTGTCAGTTAATTTTAAGTGGAGGATAAGTACTTAGTATTTATTTCAATAAAATGTTTCTGAATTCTTAAGTATTTTGAGTAGTTGTAAGTACTGTAACATTAGCTGCAGTTTTAATATATTTTTATTCTTTATCCCCAATTTGACTGGGGCAAGCGTGATGAAAAATGCTTTCAACACGGTTTTTATTGGGATAAACCCGTAAACGACCAGAGAGATCACTTGATGGTAAGCAATCGTCGTCCATGGACACCCAAAATACCAAAGGCGTTACAAGTGCGGTGCCAGTAGGGATTTGAGGATTATTGGAGCTTCGGGGATTGGGGAAACTAGGGAGAAGGGTTATTGGGCCTCCAGCAACTTCACTCGCACAAAATGTAGCTTAACCTAAAGAGGCTACCGTGAAAAATACAACATTATTTAAATAAAACAATTTCATAAACTCGCCAGCCCTAAATGTCGAAACTACGATGTCACATTAGGGTCTAAACCTCTAACATATTGTAAGCCATCCGCTACCAAATGAGTCTATTGCGGTGAATTTTCCGCTGACTACACATTTTGACCTATTGATCGCTTTATACAGTGTCCAGCTTGCAATGTCTTCTCAGCTAAATTGAGATATTTCAACGCCAATATTAGAGAAACTTATTTTAAGAAGTAGTTTTAGTCCGTAAATTAAACGCAAAGACATGATTTTAGATTTGTCCCACAAAAGTCGCTTCAAGGAATAAATGTATTTTTTCACTCGTGTTTACGAGTCCAATTAGTGAACTATGCACAATGCCCATTGCTTTAAAGGTCGCAAGTGTAATTGGACAGAGCAGTCTCAATTTCGAAGCGCGACCCGAGTGGTTTTAATGGAACTTTTTTCTTCGAAAACCTAACTGTCAAAGTAATTTTGATGTATAAAATAATAACCACCTTAGTCTACACTGTTCTACATTTCAAGTACTACTGAGAATCGTAAGCTAATTTACGTATTTCTTTATCCAAGAATTAGAGAACATCACAAAACCCAATTACGCCTCGCAACAAATTCGTAAAACCCCTTTTTATAAGTGACGACAAAACTGGTTAGCTTCGTAGAATACGTGAGTATTATGTAAGCCACTTAATTATACCATCTGAACCAAGTAGTGAGCCAACCAAGTGCTTTACTGTAATAGTGTGGAGCTCATTAGAGTTTCTGGTTAACCGTTGATGCTATTGTATGCCTCTATGTGTCTAGTTTAGCAGAATTTGTATTCTGTGTCACCGAATAAAAGAAGTTTGTCTTACCTCTATTAGTGTCTTAAGAGGTTTAGTGTAGTGGCAAACCCTGATGAAGGACGTCAATGTATTATAAAAATTAGACTGATTACAAAATGTATAGTAAAGTATTTGTCGTTTTCGATTACGATATGAAAAAAGTTTATTACTTTGTTCTTGTGGTTGTTGATTTAGTTGAGACATTTTCGATAATGACGCTGAGTGTAATGTGCGTGGTTATTCGCCATAGAACTAAGAAATTTCTTTTTTCTGTGTTATTAGCCATAATAGGCGTAGGTTAACAAAAAATAATGTTATATTACTAAATGACAAGTACCGCCACGACATCATATTACAAAGAAGGTTTACTTTGGTACTTGTTTCTTTTGTAAAACAACAGCAACGTTTGAATTTGGAACTAACACGTATAATGATTTTGCCCTATATTATAGTACGAGAGATGACGACCAAAACCATGTCTCATAGCAATATGGAACAACCCTATAAAATCGTTGGATTGTATGATTCTGAACCCGACTAGGTGTGTAGTAACGGTCGAAAGTGTAGCAACTGCATGGGAGGCCATTTCTGCTGTGTCAAAAATATCTGAGTATCGAAAAGTTGTCTGATAGAGAAGGTGCTACACTTATTTTATCATATCCAACAATTTTCAGACATATTGCCATGATACCGATCGGTAAAATTTGTTAACATTTTCAAAACGGTCTCAATATTTAATGCGTTCACATTTCCGTCTGAAAATTATTTTGTTCGCATCAAATAACCAAAATTTACTAATAAAAAAGGTTTTAAGACGTATTGCTATGAGATATTTTTTTTTGTCTGGTGTTTTTGTGGTCAGATCAAACGCTACGCGGAAAATGTCTGATATTGGTATTTTCGAGTTCAGGTTAATCGTATCTATCGATTTGAGGCGGTTTTGGCCGTATTGCTATGAGACAAAAATTTTGGTCATCATCTCTCTAACTATTAGGTACATGAGATTTTGCCTTTGCCTATCCTACAGACGTAGGTTTTACTGTTTTGGATCATAAGTCTTTATCGCTCAGACGTTTTTTTGTTTCTATTCGTAAGCGTCATTACGTAACTGTGTCAAAACAACTGAACAGCGAAAACAAATAGCGATTACAGAGTTTAGACTTTTATATAAAAACTTTTCATGTTCCTTACACATAGTAATCAAATCAAACACTTAACATGCAACTTACTAGAAAAGGGCTTAACACTCACATGGCACCTTTAAGAAGGAAAACTACATAAATTACCTCCATATTTACACAGTACCGTAAATTCCACCTTGATATTTGCTCAGTAACATAAATTCTGTATAAGGGTTGATAAACTACAAACTCGACCTATCTTTTCACGAAACCTCTAAATATCACGAAGTCTACTTGAAAACGTCACCACGAAAAAGCTTGGCGCAAAATAATTTTGCTCGTGGCGTCGCGTCGGCTCACTTGACCTCACTCAAGTCGATAGTGCTCTGTGATGGGCCGTACCCTATGTAAGCCATAAATAAATAAGTGTCTACACCACTGACACTTGATGAAACTACGCTGCTTAGCTCGTTAGTGTCTGCTAAAATATTTGATCATGTGATTTTGAGTTTAGTTTTAGATGGAGTTTCTACGTAAAAGCTTTGCTAAGGTAACTAACTTAATTTATGTTAAATTACTTATGTATGTATGTTGCACATACGCTGTTTAAAAGTATTTAAGCGTCTGTAGTTACTTATTCAGAAGGTCTTAAAATAAATACTCATATCATGTAAGTTTTCCAATTACTACATTATATTTTCATTTCATTTTCAGCTTACAGAATTCGCAAGTAATTAAGTGTTCGTTTGTCTCTTTGGCGTATAACCAAAGTAGTACAATTTTCAACATCTAATAGTCTCTGATAAAAACATATGTTTGACTGCCTCGTTGGCCGAGTGGTCGCAAGTGCGACTGCCGGGCAAGGGGTCTCGGGTTCGATTCCCGGGTCGGGCAAAGTATTACTGGGTTTTTAAAAATCTCAGTAGTAGCACGGAGTCTGGAAATGTGCCCGGTATATGGCAATAGGCTCACCCCCTATTACATGGGACTCATAACATAAATAGTGAAAAGTGGGTGTTACATTGTACAGTGGCCTTAACTGCCGTAATGTGCACCTCTGCCTACCCCTTCGGGGATAAAAAGGCGTGATGTTATGTATGTATGTATACAAACTTAACGATCTAATATGATATATTATGCATATTACACAACATCTTGCATAATAAATGTATGGAATATGTACGCTCATATAACCAAAAACTCTTTCAAAAATTCATTATATTCTTAACAAAATCTACTTTGGAGCACATTTGCTTTAAAATGACACAGCATTACTCTGCATGTTGAATATAAACTACAAGAAAACATATTACACGAAAATTGGTACGTAAATTAGACGGGCTCATATTTTATGAAATAAGTCACTTATTATGTATTAAGTTCGTAGAGGTAAAATAAATATAAAAGAATAATATATCACTCACTTAAAATGAAAAAGTAATTCGCTCAAGTGTGACGAGATGTGACGCTACTATAAATACCACTTAGCATTCGCATAGAGGTCGAAAGTCTAATTCATTATTGAATTATGAACTTTAATGCATTTGTAATGGAATATAAATAATAACAGAAGACTTTTGCTTTTAACAGACCTTTTTTATTTAATGTTATATAGTACGAAGTTATTTCATCGCATTCGCACAGAAGTTACCTACACCAAGGTTTGGTGGTAATTCTCAAAACAATAACATTTCGAAACTTAACAGGCTTAACAACTTAATAGGCATAAACAGTGGTTATTTTATGAGATAAGCGAGGAGACGGATCACCTGAATCACGGTAAGCAATCGGCATCACCAATGGACACCTGGAACACTAGAGGCGTTACAAGTGCGTTACCAACCTATTGGGAATTTGACGATTGTTGAAGAATCAGGGATTGAAGATATAGGGGAGGGGGAGGGGGTAATTAGACCTCCTGTAACCTCACTCATACGGCGAAACAAAACGCAAGCTTTGTTTCACGTCCGTTTTCTGCGAGGCCGTGCATACATGGCTCTCCCACACAGGTAACAGAAAATATCTAGATTAATTTTTCTTACCCAATTTCAAATGATCAAACCTAATAGATTGGTAGTGGATACCAAACAAATACAATTTACCAAAAAAAATATTTCTACAAAGTAAATAAAACGAAACAAATTGTTCGAAATAGGCATCTATTGGCTTTCCAATCATCCTTCCTTAGGGACGTTCACTCACGCGTGGCTCGATAAGGCCCTGTCAATACCTAACTCATCTTCGCGAAAACATAACAAGAGTAATTTTATAAAAACCTTCACCACATTGAGAATGTGATCCGAATAACAATGTCCCATCATCTCCCTTATCACGGCGCTCTCAGCTTATCAAATTTGTTGGCCAGCCTTTATTAAGTCCCTTGTGATTTTCATTAAGTTAATATCTCAGAAAACACAATGGAGTTCACATAAAATGTAATTGTTTTAGTCAGAAAAATATAATACGAAAGATATTGAGCCCCGGCGAACGTTAAATTTAAATTATACAAAAGCCTATGAGCGGCGACCAGTGGTATTTTATTAACTTAATAGGGACTTAAGTTAGGCATAATTATCTTTGACCAAAGTTTTAATATTATACGTTCCGCTGAAATATCGTTGAAAATTATTACTTCGTTTGTGTTATATATTTTTTTTATCTTTCCACCGCGGTATTATAATGTGCGAATTTTAAATTTGCCGGATTTTTACGTAGGCCTTCTGTGTTTATTTTCGCATAGATTCAGTCAATGTGTAATAAAGAACGTTATAACTTTCGAAGTCATATAAGTTTGAGAGAAGTGGCAAAAAAATATAATCCTAAACTACTGAAACGATACTTTATTAAGTTAATATTACCCTGTTTTAGTATGATTATAAATGTACCACAAAATATCTACGATATCAAATCTTTACTGAACACGTCTGATACCCAATTCTTATACAATAAAACCCTGTAATAAAGCTGTCTATCTTCACGACACTGTCATACAATGTGTCGACTTCATGAAAGTATACAAATAATACAATTTATAAAATTTTTGTTGACGTTCTAGAGTGCCTTCCTGATGTAACTGAAATAAATGATTTTGACTTTGAATTTGACCTCATGCCTGTCTGCCATAGGTGTAGGCAGAGACTATGAAACATAATAATACAATTAAAATCAATTGCTCTTGGCAACACGTAGGAGGTGAGACGATAGTTATTTCTTTATAATGTCCACAATACTACATAAAGTACTTACATTGATCCATAAAACCCAGACGGCTGACCTTTTCAACCAACAAAAGCACCAATTTGTGTCAAAAAGATCTCTATTCAATGCGTTGGTACCTGAATTCGACGGCCCACTCGTTAAAGCAATATTATCTGAAATGTACGTAACATTACATTTACACGAGGCTAAATAGTAGACACACGAGTGTGGGAGAGCCATGCTTCGTCACGAATGGGCCGGCTCGACTGGAGCGATACCACGGTCTCACAGAAAACCAACGTGAAACAACGCTTGCATTGTGTTATGTCGTGCGAGTGAGGTTGCCGGAGGCCCAATTACCCCCTCCCCAGTCTCCCCATTCCCCTACAATCTTCATATTCCCAATCCACAAAAGGCTGGTAACGCACTTGTAACGCCTCTGATGTTTAGGTATCCATGGGCGGCGCCGATTGCTTACCATCAGGCGATCCGTCTGGTCGTTTACTGGCTCATTCTATAAAAGAAAACACACACATATAATATCTATCAAATAATATAGAAATATAATAAAATGAAATTTAAAGTTAATAATAATCGTACCCACAAAAATTTTGTGACGATATTATGGAAGCTGACCTGCAAGATACTCTGAGTCGAATACGGTCACTTTTACAACAGACCGGTTATCATTTTTTTATGTATAATATACAACTACAGAAAGGGCAATACATATACAGTATGTTAGGTTAAACGAGGGACATATTCAAACCCATAATAGTGTATACTCACATGAACCTAACAAACATATAAACGAAACGAAAACACTAATAAATAACAGACAGAACCATAAAAACGCTTCCGCTTACGCTTACGGGTTTCGGCTTAGCGGGCTTAAGCGCGCTCTATTCTTTTTGGCAAGATCGGCGCATGATTTGCAACGCGAGTTACTTTATGTAAGTACTGTTTCTGTTTACAATTTCACTTGTTGCGCGCTCAGTGTTCATGATGATGTATTTTATTAGACAATTACCTCAAAAATTTTGGTTATAGGTTTTTTCCATATTCGGGACGAGAATCGAATACTGAATACCCTCCCTCAATAAGTCCCTCGTTTAACCTAACACACTGTATAAAAACAGAGTACATATTTATATACAAAACCAATCTACTACAGTGAATTTAAATCAGTCAATAACGAACTTAAAATGTGTATTGTTGTCACACTAATAACTTGATCAACCACACATTACCTGTGTTTAAATAACCCTTCAATAAAACAAACAGCGCGTAAAAACCGATTGAAAAACTAACGAATAATTAATTAAACTGTCTAGACATCTTTTATTGACGCAACCATTTAAACAATTGAAGTTTGAAATACATTTTGAGTTTCAAAGTTAATTTTCAACGTCAAACAACATTCGAAGAAAATGTACCTAAATTGTAAACAGTGATAAAAAAAGTTCAAAGTTTAATCGAAGTTTTTGCACGAGCATGCAATAAAAAATGTAACGAAAGGTAACAAATACCAAGTTATTGAATGACGTAATCGTTTGTTCTGACATGATTAAAGAGATCGAACCAAGACCGCATTCGGCGCTCGGATAGGTTGGAGCCGGCCAATCAGTGCGCCGAATGAGTTCTCGTTTTGAGCTCGTCAAACCTAAAGCAAACTCGTACTAAGTCTTCTGAAACTATAGATTGAACATAACATCATGCCTTTTATACTCGAGGTGCACACAACGGCACTTAATGCCACCGTACAATGTAACACCCACTTTTCAATATTTATGTTATGATTCCCATGTAATTGCCATATACCGGGCACAACTCCAGACCCCATGCTACTACTGAGTTTTTTTTTACGAGTCCAGTAATTTTTCGCCCGATCCGGGCACTCGAACCGAAATCGGCCTACGAGGCAGTCGGTAACATAAAATTACGCCTTTTTCCTCGAAGAGGTAGGCAGAGGTGCACATTATGCCGCTGTACAATGTAACACCCACCCGGGAATCGAACCCGAGACCCCTAGCCCGGCAGTCGCACTTGCGACCACTCGGCCAACGAGGCAGTTTTATATGATCTGCTTCATTATTCTATTAGTACCACGGTATTTGGGTCTAAAAAGTTCTTCTTAGTTTCTCCTTTCTCTCCAATTGTAACATTTTATGATGTTTTTCTTTTGACAGATATCTCAGTAATTGTTTGAAAATCTACTTCGTGCATAGAGTTGGGATTTAGAAAATAAAAAACCATGGAAACTTCTTTGAAACCAGTTTTAATCTAGTTTACGTCTAATTACAACACTTTGAGAGAACTCACGGGGGTAATACTGAATAGGGATAAAGCTTTAGAAAGTAGTCAGTTTCAAGACTACTGAGTTTAATGCGGGTTTTAAATTCAAAATTCCTAGCCGTGGCTGAAAATTTGGCTAACACTAAGCGATTACGATAGCTGAACACGAAAGCATAGGGTTAAAGCTAGAGTACGAATCAGGCAAATTACTAACACCTATATACACCAACCTCTCTTAAATTATTTAAGGATCTCCCAATCTATGGTAAGTGACACTCAACACCAATACGACAGTGATACCTAAAGGTCATGGTTTAAAGATTAGTTTAGGTGCCACCTCACTCTGCGTTACTGGCCACTAGATTTGTAACTAATTAGAGAGACTTATCAACTTTAAATGAAAAACATAATGTCTATGCATCGTGGTCTTTTACAAACCCCTTTAATCGACCTTTAAACCATGTCGTTCTCTGAAGGCTTATTTGGTGGTGTTTTCCCCTATAGAGGTAGATTCCTAATGTTATGTAAAGACAAACAACTAAAACTGATAAACAACCGCAGTACTCATAAATAACAAGTGAACTGTTACAAGAAATGTATTCGTATGAAATACGTTAATTCGCGTGTGTTCGTAGGCGATGAGCCAACAAATTGCGGATTATTTATAGAGTTGTGCGTGCCAACGCCGTGTGATACCGCATGCTGTCGTTCCGTGGACAGAAAAGAAAATTAGAATCCTGTTTGGCCACTGAATATAAACTTTCCAAAAGTATACAAAGACGTACACAGGGACTGAGGGTAGACGACTAATTTTTATTTTAATGTACGCCTGGTAGATTATTTTAAATCATTAGACACGTGTTTTTTATTTTCTTACAGAAACGAATACTTTCGACGATATATTGATTTGAAATGTCGCGTGACGTCACTTCTCAGTACATTTTATACTAAGAAATGACGTTTTAGCCCCCACTCCTAAACTTTGATTCGTTTTATCTAATTATTGTTTTATTATACGACAAAAGAAAAAAATACGTGTCTAATATTTTTTAATTACCTAACTTATGGACTAATTATATTTTTAATTTTTATACCCTGTCATCATCCCCATTACCAGTTTACTCTGAAGTCAATTAAATGTTCCTAGCATACAAAATGTGTACAAAATTGTATGAAAACTATCCAATCGAAAATTCCCTATAGTCAACATAATGACAAAATTAACCACATATCAATACCAAGCGTACAAATTACCCCTAATTCCCTATAAATTAAAGCAATTTATGTACTTTTAAACAATACCCTATAGAATGGGAACCATTAATAACTCCACTTTACTTTTCCTTCAGCAATTCAGCTGCAGTAGAGTATAAATTAACCAAAAGCTGAAACTTCAGCGCGCCGTTAATTATTCCCCACATGATTACCGGTTGCCGTTTGCCGATGGAATTAAACTGAATTTTTCATTAAGCTCGCTATCTAATTATACGAAGAAACAGTTACAGGTATTTACGGGGTAATTGCTAAAACGTTGTTATTTCCTGGAAACCTATCAATGTTTCATACGGTATGCGGATTGCATGGAATCCCAGTAACGTGGAGTACAGCTGCATTTAATTCACACCTACATCCTTACACTTTCACATTTAAATTAAATACCAGGACGGCTCTCATTTCATTTCCATACAGACGAAAATTCCATCACTTGAACGATGACGGCTGAGCCTGGCGTACCCAGAATTCTAAACATAATTAACATTTATTTTTCTAGCGTCCGCGTTAATTTAATTTAAATTGAATTATTGTAGGATCAAACGAAGCTAAGGGCGTTTTGTTAACGTCGAAATTAGCTTAACGATAAGGCAGATGATTAGTAGACTTTATAATTCACGTAATATTGTTTATTTAGGTTATTGTACATTTATTAGCATACCATAAAATATCATCACGCCTTTTATCCCCAAAGGGATTTTTTTTTTTTTTAAGGGGGGAAAATCATCGAATGACTTCTCCCGCCTGGGTGAGGCGGGAGGGAGTGTCAGACTCTTACTGACTAAAAACCACCCCGTTCCTTCTCCTGCACGTCGAGCCGGAGCCCCGGTTACCCGTTAGGTTCTCCGCGACTCCGAATCGGCATCGGCCCTATTGGGCCCCATCTGTGGTGGTCTGATGGCTCTTTGAGGCGCGCGCGGAACGCGACGCGCCGTACGCTCGGGTCTGTTTCTGGTCGGACGGGGAGCCACCCATGCTCGCCGTCCGCAGGCCCGCGCTTACGGTGGCCGAAGATCGTCTCGCGATCCCCGACGCCCGGTGTGTCCTTCGCGACGGCTGGGTTGCGAGGAGGCAGCGCTTCGCTGCCTCACGCGTCCCGCCTCCTCCTTAGCTAGCATGACTGCTTCGCAAAAGGAGGAGACGGCATCCCAGTACCCCTCGCTCCGCATCATGGCCTGCACTAGGCCCGGACGCGAGAGGTCGCCATCGCCGATCACCTCCCTGAGGACACGGCGGTGCTCAGCCCACGAAGGGCATTCTCCCACCGTGTGTTCCACCGTGTCCTCAGGGCGGTCCTCGCAGTGATGACACCCGGGCGTTTCCTCCCGCCCCATCAGACACAGGTACCTCCCGAAACTTCCATGTCCGGTGAGGACCTGCGTCAGGCGGTAGGTGAGGACGCCGTAGCGTCTCTCAAGCCACTCCTCAAAGAGGGGACTTACCGCTGCGATGGCAGCGAGCCCAATCCCCAAAGGGATAGGTAGAGGTGCACATAAAGGTAACACCCACTTTTCACTATTAATGTTATAAGTCCCATGTAATTTATTAGCACTGTCAGTAAAATTAACAAATTTTACTTCCGCAATCATTTTTTTCCGAAATCATTGTAAAATTCTTAAACATTAATAATTTTACCAAAGTACGTACGTAGTACATAGCTATTATACTTTATACTTATTAAATATAAACAAGAGATTACATTCTTCTTTTTATATAACTCATCTAATCTAGGCTTTGCACAACCTAGATCCCAGTAATTGATTGTGCCATCCACCTAATCTTTCATTACGTACTTCAGCACTCAATAGAGATTAGCCAGTTTGTTTAAAATCCCTGTAATTAGTTGTAATCCGTTAAGGATTACCATCTCGTTTGTGTGCTAAGGGATGCTATTTAACACAGTTTGTTCGACTTAATTGATTGCAAAGGATTATTGTAATGCTTGCAGACTTGTTGCATATGAACATCCGCGGAATTCCCACTCGGTATTAGCGGTGGTTCTCGGAAACAGCAGCATCAGCGTTGAATTTCAAGCAGATCAAGTGATTTGTTAGTTGTTAGTACGTTTTAGCAATATTTTGTGTCACTACTAGTGTACACTTATGGCCGGCTATTTGACACCGTAAATGAAAACCGAAATTCATAAAATGACAATAGATTTGTATAAAATATTACGTTCAATTTTCAAATACCTAATAGCTAAAGATGCATACACCCTCTACATCCAGCTCACGAAGTGTCGATACAAACTAGAGAGTATAAAGTAAGTTCATTACCATTTAGAATCGTCGTCTGAAACTTGACTTTAGCAGCAGACATGCTACACAAAACACCCTTCATAGAAATTCAATATCCGCACTGCACGATGCAAACGAACCATGGAACTTACAACTACAACACACGTACACAACACAGCTAGTTGGAAAACTACGTAGCGATCAGTGCACAAAGATAGAAGTCTTAGCAGTTGCTTCCAAGTTGTGCGCGTGACCGGCGTTTTACCACTTATAAAGTCCTTGGCTTGCACTATAGTTTCGATCAAATTGAACGCAGTGCACAGTTGCAGTTTCCTACTGGCGAATGAGAACAATTTAGTGCGGTATTATTTTGGACACGTTTGTAATATGTCACTTATGTGATAGTTTTAGTTGCTACAAATTGGAGAACAGTTACACAAGCTGTGTTATTTATTGTATTGTCGTGGGTATCTTATGTTTTATAATTGTTCTCATGATTAACAGCAAAAGAGGCATTATCAATTGTGACGAGGATATTGTTAATTTCAATATTATTGACAAACCTATAGTCACCGATCACTATGAGGAGTTAGACAAAGGAGTTTAGACTTAATACGTATATGCTAGATATACGTATTAAGTCTAAACTCCTTTAACGTTTTGACCATCACAGTCTTCAATCACTTTGGAAATCTTATAATAAATCAACAATTTAGATGGGACATAATACTATTGAAGAATTAAACCACAGCCATTAACGCCTTTGATTAATACCTGGCAAGGAAAATCGGTAAGCTGTTCCATCAGTCCGTCGCATCCTAAACGGTCTGGCGAATAAGTATAAAAGAGAGCAATTGGCTATCTGAATGGGGACTGAATGCAATTTGATTGCTATACACCCTTCCACCGGCTCCACATTCGTGACTGATGGGGTATGTCATGCGAGTATCTCCGACATTGCTATTTTAACACAAAAGCCTATAATGACACAGGAGAACGAGATAGTTTCCATAAAATATAAGATAGTTCCAAAATGTATTTAATCAAACTTGGTTATCTGTGCCAACGTCGTGAGTAGTGTATTGGTTAAATCTATTATTTGACTACTTCATTTCTGTTTTATGTTTAATACATGGCTGTTTTTTTTCTCAAATAAAAAAACTGGGAATTAAAAGAGTCCTGCTTAACATTGGAACTTGTCTAGAGTGAACCATGCACTCGACAAACGAGGTGATTATTGTCTTTTGCGTCTTTTGCCCAAATGTTCATTACATGTACATAATTATGAATCTAGATTACTTAGAGTTAACGTAGTATACGCATGAGAAAATAAGTCTAGACCAAAAATAAATATCAAAGTGTGACCCTTTGTGATGAATGGTTTCTGTTTTCTGCGCTTCGAACTAACCTAATAACTGTTAACTGAGTCTTAGACTAAATAATCATTAATGATATTAATGTGCAAAAATAAATAGCTAGTCAATTGATGATTTTTTTTAAAAGCTTTTCTCAGGTAGGATCCCTACGATTCCTCTGCCCTACACTAAAACGATCATAACTAAAAATTAATTAATTAATAAAAATATTAATTCTTAGTTGGTTACAAAAATAAACTCGATTAAGAGTTACGTAGAAAATATTAATCAACTTCAACTCCGTAATTGAACACAGAAGGTTAAAAATTGCATGCTGCGTAATCCAAGTAGCGTAGTAGTAGTATAGTTTAATTATATTAAGAGCCTTATTTACTCACATATTAAATGCTAACACGCCGTCATAATAAGATTACGTACATTTCATTAAGCAGAGCCGTAATACTGTAATCCCATGGTGTTAATTAAAATAAACGAAATTAATTAAATACGGTACGTAGCAAGTACCATCAGTTGCGTTGCATTACTTAAAATATTTTTGTTTGTAGTGATATTGTTTTGTTTGAGACTGTATTATACAAATTGACTGAGTAACTTGAAAGGAACTTATCCTAACAATACTCAAATTTTTCAACAGGCCGGCAACGCATTTCTGACGCCTCTGGTATTTCGGGTGTCCATGGGTGGCGCCGATTGCTTACCATCAGGTCATCCGTCTATTCGTTCACCTGCTGTCTGTACCTGTTATCTCATAAAAAAGGACTATACTTTACCGCTTGCTCGGCTTAAGTTTCTTGAGATGCTTTCTCAAATTTTGTAAACTAAACAATGGAATAGAAATCTATTCCATTGTTTAGTTTTTTATAAATCAATGATGAATTCCTTTATCAATTTTGAAATTAGATTAGAAAAGTAACAAAGTTGAAGAACTAAAAATATCTAAAAAGAAATTTTGATAAAGACGCAACTTCAACGAAAATAAATACATTCAAAAATATATTTTAACATTATGACGTAAGTACGAAAATAAAGTTGAAACTTATGTAACCTTCCGTAACTTGAAAAAAAATGTCGTAGGACAAATTGGATTCGAACAAAATAAGTAAGTGAAGTACCTAAATTTGTCATTTTCAACTTTTGGAGTCCCATTAAGGAAAGTCTCGGATAGAATTGTTAGCCTGGCTGTGACTAATTAAAAATCTTTGAATATAATTGGCTACATTTCATTGACAAGTTTCGTACATCCTATTATTTAAGCAAAAATGTTTCGTTTGTTTAATCGTCACAAATTATGAAGTTTAATAACGAATATGGTAGTAAATAAGCAGTCTTAAACTGTCAAACACCAAGCGGTCACCGGTGACCGCAACCTATTGTTCTATAATTGTGTCTACAAAACCGGTATTCGACGAGTTAATTGTATAAAAATATATATTGTCTAACATTATTATATTTATTAAGATGAATGTGATCTGTGTAACTTATGATATACATCTTTTACAATGAGAATAACAATGTCCACATTAATTAATAGTATGTTCGGCTTACTCACGTCATTATTTGACAAGGAACCCGATTATTTTGAAGTCATGCTAGAGGTTCACGAGCACCATTCTCGACGCAGTGACTGTCGCGCTGCCACTGATTTTATAACGTGAATTTAATTTCAGTAGTGAGTAAGCCGAAAAACATAATAGTGAATTTAGTTTGTCTCACGAAAGTTATAACATAAATATCTACATTTGAACACACACAAGGCCAGGAGCGAATTGAAATCTAATCTACAAACAACCATCGAAGCTTTCTTCGTTCCTTTATTAACTCCAACACCAACATTATTATGTCTGGCTCACCTTTTAACAAATCCCAAACACTAAGTAACGCAAAACCAGTCAATACATTCCAAACAAAAGCTACACCTAATACTTTTACTTTCAATCCAATCACAATTAGGTAAGTAACCCATGTAATTACTTAAAGTCTCCAGACCTCGACCCAACAAAAAGAACCTGGCCATTTCATTGGTTACAAAGGGAATTTTGCCAAACTTCATCAGAGGTTCCAAAGAAAAAGTTGGGTTCGAAAAAGTATTGACCCTTCGCGATTTAGGGCCTGAGTTACATACGGCTATGCATCAAGCTACGCTATCCAGTATAAACGGACCGTCGAATGTACAGAACGAATAAGCAAACCGAGACTATGATAAAATGGTTTTGTGTAGCTCGATGTGTAGAGTTAGACATGAGGAAACGTCTTTATCTCATTTGTTAGGGACTTTATTTACATGTAACTGCGGATTAAATCTGTTACTTCGTGAGTTCATTTGAAATTACTTGATTAACGAGGTCCAATCTATTTTTTTTTATATACTTACCTAATACAAACTTATATTGCGGTACTTTAAACATTTTATTTGCATATTTAACCTAAGTCAATTTCTTATTTATTTCGATAGATTTTATCATAACATTAATTAAATGCTATCTTGTTATCTCCTAATACTAAATTCGGAGAGGAAATCGTTTGAATATGCTAATTTGTGGTTTCCGTGATTGCATCTACCAAGCTAATTCTGGTGCACAGAATTAGCTTCGTTTGAGCTATAGAAACTTTTGTAATTAACTAAAGATTATCTATGAGTTTTACGTGACCAATTATAGGAGTTAAACGAATGTAACGGGAGTAAATTGGGATGAAGTTACTAATAGGAATATGACTGCAAAAATGAAATGAATTTATTATTCAAGTGCTAGAACTAGTGACGTCATAACTAACTCTTAGTGACGTGGTATGAGACTTGGGTTATGCTGCAGTATTTATATTTTAAAATAGAACACAACACTGGACTTCTGGAAATTTGACTAGTACTTATAAGGATATATTAGGAACGATATTCTTTAGAAAATATAGTTTTTCTAGGAATATACCTCTATAATGTGAAGAGAGAGAAAAAGCCGGAACCTTAAACACATTTCCAGTTTTTACCGGTTATATCCTACTTACACGTTGATATATATAGTTTAATTAATTCTCAGTTAAATATTATGACTTCCAGGAAGGACAAGAGTCCTAAATGTATTAATGAAATATTAAAAACACATTTATATTTAGAGAAATGAATTTGCGAAACCTTTTCACCGAAATATGGCTATGAAAAATTAATTAACTACCGACATTTATACGAGATAAGTTTATTTTACTATAATACTGGTTCTATTTTTATACGTTCAATATCGTTAAAATATCCAATGAGAGAAACCTCAAGTATTAACTTCTACAGTTTTCATTTTACGCACTGAAATGATCTTATAACCTGGGCGTCCTCAAGGCCCGAGTGAATAGGTTGCTTATGGATTGATGTGCTCCATCGTAGACCGCATCATCGTTTACCAACAAGCGAGATTGTAGCCAACCGTCGGCCCATGAAATATATAAAAAAAAATCTTGAAGAAGAATAAGGCCTTTGGAATTTGTTCTCATTTTATTAGTCTAAAGTAATTGACTTATACGTTTATTGAAATCATATTAAAATTATTGATTTAGGCCTTTGCCTCGAATTCTGCGGGCAGCCTGGGCGGCGGCGGCACGATCTTATGCCTAAAATCAAATCTACCGGTTCTCGAAAGCAGCGGCGCGAGAGCGGGCAACGAGCGGTGCAGTCAAGCGGTGCCGGACGCGTCGACGCCGACGCCGCCCCGCTGCCCGCAAAATTCGAAGCAGAGGCCTTATTAAACACAAAACCTGATGCGTAAATCCGGAATATAAATTTCATAGATATTTATGCAAAAAAAAACCAGTTTAATTCCATAGCAAATTTCGTAAACCATAAACATCCTCCATATCTCTTTTTTCACAGCCCATCAAGCAGACGCAAATAAGTATGAAAATAAAGGAAAAATAAGTACAAAATACTTGGTAAAAGTGTGGTCGTAATATAATTTATTTTGTTTTGATGTTGTTCGCCTATACGGGGCTGAGATAAGGGAAACTTTGCTTCGACAAAGTAAGTAATCAATGTGGTGTTATTAATGTGTTTTGTTGTACTCCATTGGTAACGTTATTTGTTCTGTATTTAAGTTCAAGTTCCTTTTAAACGTTCAATACGGTTTTGTTTATAATTTAAGGCAATAAATTATGTGGTATTTTGTTTAGCCTTCGATTTGTTTGTTGTGAAAAATCTACAGAAGATTTATTTTGTGAATTCAGTTTTTATCGGTAATGTGATTAGTACCTTAATAGCCCATGAGGTTTTATCCTTGGGTTAGGCAAAATAGTACTGCGATTTCTGATTAACTACTAAAAAGTAAATAATCACTTGCCTAATCCTCAACTTCACTATTGAAAAAGTTCACAACAAGACACACAATTGGGTATATCGTTAAGATAAGCCAATATTCCATTTGGAGAATTACTAACTTGAATTGCGATTAAACAAATTAACAGCATACAGTAACCATTCTCCATGAGGCTACCGCTAGTAACAGTAATATCTGATAACTAATACGAAACTTTAAATTGCCTATCCCATTTGTGTACAACAAATAAAACCTAAACTGGAACTATTGTTTTGGCAAATATGTACGCATAAATTAGCAGTATGACCACAGTAAACAAATAATCGAAATGTAAGTTTGTATGCAAATGTAATTGATTTGATGTTCATGTGAGTATGTGAACTGCCTGCTCTGCATAATATGTTGTTTGTTATATGCATCTAATTACAATAGGGATGTAGACTATTACATTTTATAAATGTTATTTTACTGAAATGTGCAAATTATATGTGTCGGTGTAAATATAGGTGTCGCCTGTGATATAGGACTTTCTTAGTACAGGCATCTAACTTTATAAGGTCTTTTTTTTAAGGGGGGAAAATCATCGAATGGCTGCTTATGCCTGGGTGAGGCGGGAGGATGTGTAAGACTCTTACTGACTAAAAACCACCACGTTCCTTCTCTTGCACGTCGAGCCGGAGCCCCGGTTACCCGTTAGGTTCTCCGCGACAACTTTATAAGGTCTACATTGGTTATTAAGATACTATTTTGTATTTTGATCATTTTGTCATCAATAAAGATAATTTATTATTTATTTATATATGAAGCTTTTTTCGAAAACGTTTCGTCATTGTCAAATGAGTGACAAATTAAAATAGTCCAGATAATGACTACGAAGACTACTAGCGAAGTAAGAACATCTTTCTGTCTCACTCTGTTAAGCAAAATTAATAAATAATAATATCACAGTTCACATCGTGCATTCCTTTTATTATTTGTATTATTTGACATCAAAAGCAGTTGTTCCAGCAGCAACATTACTGGACTTAATCAAATAACAAAGTCTACGTCCCTATACCTACCTCTATATGTTCGAAACGATGTCCATACGCCAGCTAAGCAATTATCTCGTTATAATAGATTTGAAATTAACATAATTTGAAATACTGAGTCTCAATATTAACTAACATTGGATCGAAAATGGATGAGAATAATGAACTCACTCATCATCAAAATTGAATAAACCTCACGTATGTTTGGAATATTTTGACTTGACAATATCAATTTCAGCTCAAATAGTATGGTAGTAGCCAGTTAATAAAAATAATTTCTGGAAGCCTTTGTGGCCTGTAACCTTAAGGGGTTGTCACGATATGTCGATCACATTCAAATTATCAGGTTTTTAGCAATTTGCCGAGTTAAATGATCAACACGTTCCACTGTCAGCCACTATATTGATATCGTCACTCTACCAGACGAGAGCGTCAACCAATTGTGCCTGGTGTAAGTAGTGATTACTAAATTCTCTTGGAGTCTACTATACCTACAGAACATGTCTACTCATTATACTCGTTAGAGTAAATACAAGCCAAAGGTTTCTTAATATCAGATCAATACTATCAAGGGCACTCAAACAAAAACGAAATCTGATCAAATAATATCAAGTTTAGTACAAAACTATGAAGAGATGAATTTCCGTAATATGTTCAGTGTTCAGTGCAGGCTGGCACCTTCAACTTTTCATTTTATAACGTAAGAACTTTTTAAACTTTCTCAATAGCTATTTCGTTCCGCAAGTATTCGTCTGGAAGTTGCAAGCAACTTTTTGAATGCATAGAATTTTGCTCTTCTCTTTGTCCTTGAAGTTTTGTCGAGTCTTATGTGTGAAGCTGAAGAACAGCTGGTACATCAATGAAAATCAATTGTTGTGATAAGGGACTTCAAATGTTTTCGTTCTTTGTATCAACTTTGAAGTGACGTACTCGTACTTCACGTACTGTTGTTTGTTCTAATTGACAATAAATTGCATTTTTAAACAGGTGTGAATTATAAACTACAGTGCCTATAAACATTGGAAATGAAATTCAGAAAAGATAACCAAAACTACAACAATAATTGAAAAAAAAAAACGTCGACAATGATATAAAATCACAATAAAATAAAACTGTACACATTTTTGTACCTCAACAACTGCCAGCAACTGCATGTAATTAGTTACTTTACATTGCGTTCGAAATGTGAAACACGAATCAACACAAAAAACGCGTACTAACAGCAACAACGTGAAAATGGTACCCCAGGTCTCTACTACCCCCAGTCGTAAAATGACACGCAGTCACAGCTGAATTAACGTTCCCAGATTACGATTTCTGGGTCCTCGAGGTGGGTCACTAATAAATCTGCTCGAATAAATCCAGTCATAACCGCAGGGTTATAAAACTTTACAGGCCTGTGAAATAAATTTCCATACATTGAGTGCAGAACCTACGTCGTACACGCATACAAATGTAACCATTACGCGTGAGATTTTGAATTAATGATGTTATAGCTTTCAGTGTTGTGTTACCTCACAAAATATGTAGTAAATGCGAAATTTTGTAAGGTCGTTTTATTATATTGAAGGTACACGGTACGGTTTTTAAATTGCCCATTTGATAGGTCCAAATGTTTGTTTTAATAACTTAATTTAACGCGTTCCTCGAATACGTATTGTGTTCTCTGTAAACAGAACCCTATTTCGATGTAGTAAATTTCATATTTGCCTAATGATTAAAATTAGTTGTTAATGTATTTGAATCGCTGTTTGATAATATGATAATATGATTGGGAATTTCTCGATAGTTTCCAATTTGTGGTAAATTGTTAGTATCCTAATTTACGAACAGCCTAACAATAATAATGATTGTTTTGAATTTATATGAAATGCCACCTTCCATTCCCCGAAGATGTAAGTAGGTAGAGTTGTAATATATTTGGTAATTAGTTATCGAGTCGATTGATGCTGATTTTGTTACACTGCTTTTAACTTGATTATTTAAACTAATATTTTTGTTTTTGAATTAAATTTTCTTAAGGAGGGGATATCACCGAATAACGTTTCCCGCCTAGGTGAGGCGGGAGGGAGTGTCAGACTCTTACTCACTAAAAACCACCCCGTTTCTACCCCTTCACCCATACTTCGAGCCGGAGCCCCGGTAATCCGTTAAGTTCTCCGCGGCTCCGTATCGGTATCAGCCCTATTGGGCCCATCTATGGTGATCTGATTGAATTACATTTAGAAGGAATATCTACTTTCCGGCACAATAAATAAAAGATTGTAAAATACTTTTGATTCTCTTGACATATTGAACAACAACCTTTCTTACCTTTAAAATAATTTCAGACATTAATTTGAATGATTTACACTGTGAAACTTGAGTCATAAATATATAAGCACGTCATGCTGACGTTGAAAGGAATTTATTTCAGTTTAAAATTCGAAACATGAACAATAGAGTACAAAAGAAATATCACAGAATGTTAATGTCATTTATAGGTGTTAGTATGACTGTTTAATCATTGATTTTTAGAACTTAAACCATGTAATGACTGCAGGGTATTATATTGTAATTAGTTGGCATCACCCTTACTTTCTATAGATTACGTAAGAGCTAACTAAGGAACTACTAATCTAGCAGAGACTGGGCAACAGAGCTCTCTGATATACCTGAACATTTTAAAGTGTGATCTCCAATTCACAAGCATTGGATGATTTTCCCCATCAAATAGAAGCTGTAAAGATTGTGGTAAAACTTCTCTTAAAACCTTTAACGTCCGCTAACGTCGATCACCGTTGACCCCCATGACGTTTAACATGTAAAATACAAGAGGCCCATTAATTCAGTAGACTGTCATGCGCCATTGATGATAATAATATATTTACAATTATTTCATTTGCGTGTAATAATTACATTGTCTCGGGCAGGTGTCATAGTCATCCATAGTTCTATATTTTTTTTTATTATCTACAATAGTTCTACACTAACCGGTGACTATCCTTGGGTGCATTCCCATAGTGCATACAGGGATTGTCGCCGGTTTGTGTGTCCTCACATTTAGATTAAAGTTGTCTAAAGGGCAACGGCTTCAACCCGTCATACGCCTTCTAAATGACCAGGAAACCCTGGTCCCATGAATGGTAAAGACACGTAATAATAGATTATAATTGTAAAATTATAATTTAACAAGCAATAGTTTGTTCAATATGCCTGTTCTCTAGATATACAATTTGGACCAATACCATCAAATTAAGCATTTTAAGTGACGTATAGTCATTGGCCAAACAGCAGGCGTCCATGACCGGCCAAATATTTGTACGAACCGCCTTAACTTGATCGACGCTTTGTTTGAGAATACACACCTTCGAGTTTGCTTGGCAAACGTCTATTAAAATATCGTCACTGTAAATGGTTACTGTAGTAGATTGTTGAAGTGTACAGTAGTGTAATTGAAAGTACAGAATGTAAGACTATGACGAGTGCAAATTAGGTATTGTTATATTGTTTGCAAAATATCTGATTAAGGAAAAACGCGGGTTACTCACGTGAATATACTGAGAAAAGCTCTACTAGTTTCGAACCACAGAGGGGTTCTTCCTCATGAGCAGCGTGCGCGGTCGCGGCGACGTCGCGCAGCTCACCGCGTTTTTACTTAATTTAGTATGTCTCACGATAGTTATTATAAAAACTATCTGATGTTTGTAATTATTCCGAAACATAGTAAAACACAATTATAATATGAAAGATTTAAGCACGCAATAGAATTCTCTTACGAAATTTTAAGGCCTTGAAAATATAGTCTTATACGAGTAGTCAGTATTTCCATTTTGAAAATAAACCTTAAATATATGAAGTTTACGAGTAAAATATTAAAGTTCAAATTTCTTATTTTGCTCTATCTGTGTCCATACTTTGATTATGTATGACCGGCAATCCGTTTAATTTACATAAAGGGGCGAAAATTCCTTTGCAGCCGTAATTATGTATGCATTTTAATATATATTCCGTTTTGAGTCTACCTTTCCGAACTTACTTTGAAAAATATTAAACAAATTGAATTCATATTTATTAATATTATTCAAATTAAATACTAACCAACTTTAAGCGACGCATACCGTAAAAACCGGTTTTAACAGTGATAACTGGTTTTTTATTATGATTATTCTTTGAAAGCAAATAACCATGCATAGAGGTATATAGTATGTCAAAAGTATCAGTCTATCATCCGAATGCTGAAAGACCACTCAATTTTAAGTTGTACTGTAGGGTTGCTGGTTGTGAAATTAAAGCCCCGGTGTTCTCAAAGATTATTTATTTATTGGCAACTTTACTGTTACATAAATTTACTATAAACTTATTTAGATAGTTGCAACCCTAAGTGGAGGGATCAAAGGGACTGCGTAACTATCGTCTTTCAGACCTCCTTTTTTGAAAGGGGGAAAATCATCGAATGACTGCTCCCACCTGTGTGAGACGGGAGGGAGTGTCAGATTCTTACTGATTAAAAACCACCTCGTTCCTTCTCCTGCATGTCGAGCCGGAGCCCTGGTAACCCGTTAGGTTCTCCACGACTCCGAAACGGCATCAGCCGGTAGTATAAATGGGTTTTTTCAAAAACTATCACAGTATTAGCACGGAGTCTGGAATTGTGCCCGGTATATGGTAATAGGCTCACCCTCTATTACATGGGCCTCATAACATAAATAGTGAAAAGTGGGTGTTACATGCACAGTAGCATAATGTACACCTCTGCCTACCCCTTCGGGGATAAAAGGCGTGATGATGTTATGTTATATGAAACTTATATAGAATTTAAGACATTTCTAGGTAATATGACTTTAATTTACGTTTAAACCTATTTGAATTTGTTTCACTGCTTTATGTCTGCAGGCAATAAAATTAATAACAAATGCAATGTGTTATTTTACCTAAACCATAAAAAAAATATTCCACTCGATTGATATTTGAAATTAATGGCATAATACTATTAACTGACGTTGACGTAAATTTAAAATACACACAAATAAATAATCATTTTTACAATAAAACGCGATAGAGATCAGAGTTGCGTATATAATAATTCAATTGATCAAAAATGAACCCTATCTATTATTCGTTGGTAGGTTTATTTCGCTAAATTGAAAATGTTCAATTTCGAATATTAAATTTTAAATTAATGAATAAATTGTTTTATTCACAATGGAATAGTTGGATAAAATGTTTAATAAAATATCACAAAGGCTTAATTAGACGTCACTCGTTTCACCTGGCCTATTTTATGGGCATAAACTAATTTGAAATCAAAACAGATATTAATTTTAATATAATAATTTGGTTATTTAACTAATTAATTTAATTAAGCATGTAATTGGTTACTTAATATGCGGTTGAAATGTGAAACACGAGTCGACGCTTCCCACGTCGTGAGTAAAACGGGGGGGGGGCGTGCCGGACTCCAACATAAAAATGGAACCCCAGGTCTCTATTGCCGCCCGACCAGAACTAGACCTGTGCGTACAGCGCGTTGCATTCCGCGCGCGCTTCAAAGAGCCATCAGACCAACACAGATGGGGCCCAATAGGGCCGTTGCCCGATACGAAACCGCGGAAATCCTAATGGGTTGCCCGGGCAAAGGACACGAGTAGGAACGGGATGGTTTTTAGTCAGTAAGAGTCTGACATTCCCTTTCGCCTAAATGATGAACTTTTGCTCAATGCGAAGGTCTAACTCGAGCTAAACAACCTCAGAAGTTGCAATTATAAGTAAATATTTATCTGAATACAAACAGATATAAAGTCAACACGGGAACATAATATAAACTTCGTAAATATTCCAAACATATTCTTCGCCATAGTCTATGTTTCCTGAAGGGTATAACCTAGGTGTCTTCACGGTCCGTGTGAAAAGATTGCTTATGGGCAGATGTACTCTATCGTAGCACGCATTATTTCTTACCACGGTAATATTGTGGACAAACGTCAGCTCATCAAATAAAAAAAAAACAAAAACCGTCGGATATAAACTTGCTTCTATAAACTTTTCGCCCACAGGTACGTTGAGTGCATTAACCCCATGTTTTACTGTTCGTATCTGAGCGTGATCTTGTTGAAACTACCCATAAGCTATAAGCAATAAAGTTCAAAGTTTAAAGAGTGCATAAAACAAACTGTCAGTCTATCAACATTACGCCAACTTTATCTTCCTTTGTTTACTCACAGTAAGTAGAGCAAGGCAAACCAAAACAAGCCTTGTGTAAATTAAACAAAAATACAATTTAGCATATTTTTTTCATATAAGTAGGTAGGTAAAATGAGTGTTAATTTTAGTTATGTTTAAAATTTAAGTAAATTAATTTACGTTATAAACTTCAGGTTGTCTATTTATTAGTTTTCAAATCGAAAATAATACGCAAAACTGGTATTTTCCGTATTATAAATCAAACATTTTAAGGGAAATATTTAAAATGCTTAAATTCTTCCATGTACTTACGTCTAAGCCATTACAACTACATTCTAAGAACTCTTTACCGTGTAAGCCCATTAGGCCACTTAAGTACTCTTTCGTGGAAACTTATTAACATTGATTCTAAGTAAAGTTCAAGAAAAAACGCTAAAGTTACGTAATAAAACCGCTATAAAACTTAGAGAACACGTTAAGAGTACATTCGATACAAAATAGCGTCGTTACCTGTTCTAAATTGCGCGCACTTTAGTGCAAAGGACTGGCGGCACATAAAGATATACCGTTCCAATATAACCTGACCTATTATCACATAGAAATCTCACAAAACCTGGGGTCTTCTCTTATAAGATACTTGCCTATAGTCTGATTTTCCGATGTTTATGTATTAATCTTATCTTGACCACTCTGTAGATAGACATTGAGTAAGCGAGACTCAAGTAGGTCGGAAAATGGTGAGGGAAGGAGATGGTGATAGGTTTGCATCGCTCTTCGAAAATGCCAGGATATACCGTACAAAGTATCTCATATCAGTTTCTTTCGTATTTGGAATGCTTTAAAGGTTTTACTACAAAATTGCTTCGAACGAATACCAATAAAACTAATGGATTTTCGACATACGTTTTCGACGTTATGAAAAAAATGAATGCTAGGTAATGGGACACTTTATATTTTATGACGTTAATACTCTAAGGTAAATGTATTTACACAAATAAAGATAAATAAAGAAAAATAAGTGTGGAAGAACCATGCGTCAGCACGAATGGGCGGGCTCGACCGGAGTGATACCGCGGCCTCACAGAAAACCGACGTAAGGAAACGCTTGCTTGTGTTTCGTCGTCTGAGTTAATTTACCGGAGGCCCAATTACGCTGCCCTTCCCTAATCTCCCCAATTCCTGAAACCCCAACAATCCTCAAACCCCTAATCCCCAAAAGGCCGGTAACGCACTTGTAACGCCTTTGGTGTTCCAGGTGTCCATGGGCGACGCCGATTGCTTACCATCAGGTGATCCGTCTGCTCGTTTACCGGCGGCGTATACCATAAAAAAAATAAAGAAAATACTATATTTCACGCTAAAAACAAGTGGCATATACAGGTGTGTCATTCTCTTAGTAGGAACTGATGGATACATGTTCATGTCGCCAAGTCTGCCGTGAAATGAGACCAGTTCAATATTCGCTGGTATTCTACTGTGACTCGCAGATGAACAAGCCAACAATTAGACGTCAGCAATTTAAATTAAATGAAATAATTAAACAAACATTACATTAAAAAACCGCCTTTAGAAACTAAAGACAAACGAAAAGTAAAATCTAAAAAGGAAAACAAAGCTATTATTGGTCATACGTACTTATAGCTTACACATCCACTGGTAGGTTAGAAGTCGGTAGAAGAAGAAGAAGTTGAATAAGAGATAACAAAGCACAACCAGGTAGTATTACCGGGTGTATTTTAAATACACTGTTTTCATAACAATATGCTGCTCAAGTAAAATTTTTGTTTCAAAACTCAACACTGTACCTTCCGCAATCATCTCTCTTGAGAAACAACACGCATTAAATTGTTTGCTGAATAAATTAAAGAATAAACTCACATGTGCGAAGAAAATTTAATATGAAAGTTAAATAACAGTAGTAAACAAGCCAGTTTACATGTGGAACAGTTGTGTTAACTTGCTCATTACCTGTATTTGGAACTAAACAAAACTTTTGTTACGGAAATGTTTACGATAGCAACTCGCAGACACCAGTGGGCTTCGTACAAAATATATAGGTACAGAGTGTGTAGAAAGAGCTGCAATGATGTAAATGATGTTGGGTAGGTTCTGTGAAAGTATTTAATTGATGCATAGTATTTTATTACTACATCGTTGGCCGAGTGGTGGCAAGCGCGACTACCGCTCAAGGGGTCTCGGGTTCGATTCCCGGGTCCGGTAAAGTATTACTGGGTTTTTAAGAATTCTTAGTGGTAGCACGAATTGTGGAATTGTGCCCGATATATGTAGCAATTGGCACACCCCCTATTACATGGAACTCATAACATAAATTGTACAGTGGCATTAAGTGCTGTAATGTGCACCTCTGCCTATCCCTTCGGGAGTAAAAGGCGTGATGTTATGTATTTTTAATTAGTGTTTGTTTGTTTTGTATTGAAACAAACAAAATTGTCATTACAAATTCGTCTATCATCATTTTTTGCATGCATTCGTCAAATGACGTGTCGTGGATAGTAGACCTTAGATGAGCCATGAAACGTGGTTTAGTGACTACACCTACACGTTTCAAACATTAACGATTTATGGTATTTACATTATATTTTGAACAATAACAAATTGACCTTAAGATTACACTAGTTCTTGACACTAAATAATTAGCTAGTTAGTAACTAAAATAATTATTATACAAATCGTCCTCTAGCATTTAACATCTATTCTTTGAAAAGTTTCTATTCCATAGTTCAGCAACTACAATTAAGGAGATCGCAAAAAAGGCTCATTGCCCCAAAAATTATAACCTCTACCCTTAATTCGAAGGGAGCGGTATTCTAAATGAATTACAAGGCAATCAAAACTTTAACTGAATGTATCCAGTCCACATTAAAATTACACTGTACGTACGTAATTGTCAAACTTTTAATTGTTATTGCTTTAATTAAGGTACTATGAGTATAGCAATTATATACTTAACTACTTTCGGTGGCTGCCTAATTATATTTTTCGTGAATTGACTTTGTACTTTTATGTAAATTGATGGATGATTCAGTTTGTAATATTTCTAACGTAGGTAACTTATAGCAGTGGCGTGCAGTCCACATAGACGAAAAGGCTTTGCCTACCTACAAATATCGTGAATATATAACATACATAAAATGTACAAACGCGTTTATTAAAATCCAATAATATAATAAAAGTTTGTAAAAAAACGGCTAACATAAATACGCGCCTTTGTAAAACAATGAATGCGGCCCGCACACACCACGCATGCGCTGCTATTCCTTAAATCTTGGCTGCTAGTTGTGACGTCACGAAAGTAATGTACCAAAAGTATGCACCGCGCATGCGTGAAGTTCACGACCATGGTCACGGTACAGAATAACCATTCATAATTATATTACACGATTCCTTTTGCTTGACAAAATGTTTGCAACTAAAAAATTAGAGGACCGTTTGTTCATCACTTGGAAAACGATCGTATTTTATTAAGAATTCTAAAACAATAAAACAGCAACAAGTTCTTGTATTTTTAAAAACAATTAAATCATAAAAGGATTTATATTGATAAAATCTGTATATCGTAAAGTACTGATGAATGGGGTACACCAGCGCCATCTATTGAATTTTTTGTTGAAACTTCTGAACTCGTTCGATATAAAGCGAATGTATTTTTATAATTGCGTATTTAACAAATATGTTTTAAGTGTTTTAATTAAAGCTTAAATTTTTTACGCTTTGTCGGTTTATAGAAATTTTAAACGAGGAGTTGTCTTTATTATTATAAAAGTTAAAAGGAAGTTATTGAAACTTCAAGATGGCGCCATTTACAACGTTTCAAATTAGATGAATGAATGTTTTTTAGTATGAAATATTGGTTTAAGACGATGATGCAATTTCATTTGACTTACTAAATTAACCTTTGTTTTTTTGAAATTAAACGCTGCATTACCTTAATTTTTAAGCTACATTTTTATTATAATAAACACTCAATTTACTATTGGTAATGACTTCAATTCATTTCCAATGTTTTCGGCCATATTGTTTTCATGTGATGTGCGATCGCTTTGTTTATGTTTTCGTTTAAATTATTAGGAAATAGTTTTAAACATAAAGTTGCATAAATGTGTAGTAGTAGTTAAATATATGTGTAGGTTTTTCAAATAGTGTATTTGTTTATCAGTTTCTAGTACAAGTACCTATATTATTCGATTGTGAAGTTTGTGTGAATAATAGGTAATTTTATGTGTTTGTTGAAAGTAAAAACAGTAAGATTTCGCAAGAAAATGTCCTTTATAGGACTAGATTCAGGTAATGATCATAGGCAGAGGTGTACTCGAGTTACGAGAATTGACCCAAGTAAAAGGTAGGTAATGTAAATATGTACTTACTATCATGGATCTGTTATTTGATTTCTTGTTTATTGTTTGATAATTCTTAAAAATATCAACTTAGACTTCGGGTTGTACTGATTCACATATTAATTCTTATTAATAATTATGTAATGTAATAATAACAAATGTACCGCATAGACTCAGGTCGGCCACAGCCGGCCGCGCTTGTTATTGTTTTGTTTGTTGACATAATGTAGGTACCTACGCTCTTAAATTCGTAATATATTATGATTTTGAACAGATTGATTAAACTTAACAATTCCATAATGAAATTTGGTTCATCAAATTTATGCTTCATTATTAAAATAAATAATAGATCCTTCATTATTTGTAAGTTTTGTTGACTTAATCAATAGGTGATGAAGTACTTCACAAAAAATACGCGAGATGTCAGTGTATGTAATTTGGCGAAAGAATACACCACAATATTCTTGAACGCATTTTTCAAAATGTATTATGTATGTACTTACATGTACCTGTCTTGTGTGAGTATGATTGTATGACCGGCGGGGGGGGAAGTGTTTAATCATACGATATTTAGTTGCCTACCCTGTCTCGAAAACCTGTGCACGCCACTGACTTATAGGTAGATAATTAATTAAGAAGCTATTAAACAAGTGCTTAAATAATGCATTTGACAACTGTTGTTCATAAAGTCGCGATTACCCCCCCCCCCTTCATTCCCCAATCTCCCCAATACCTGAATCCCCAACAATCTTTCTTCCGATAACGCACTTGTAACACCTCCGGTGTTCCAAGTCTCCGTGGGCGGCGCGCATTGTTTACCATCAGGTGATCCGTCCTCTTGTTTTCCGGCTAATGCCATAACAAAAAAATGTTTTATAATCATTTTTGGTTTTGGTTCTAATTGGTCAAGAGATCCATACTATGTTCTTGTACATTTAACTGAAAAAAATATTAATTTTAAACGTTGGTCCAGAATATAAAACAATAAACACGCTATTATATCCGCATCAGCGGTAGCTTCGAGTTAAAAATTAAATTTCAGGTTTTTAATTACGTGCGTTTTGAACCAGACTCGACTGGATTGTTCTTAATTTCATTTTAAAAGCATAAAAAATAACGTATTGGACGAATTTGATATGAAAACACGCCTGATTTTATCTTAGACATAGACTAAAATCTACTAGTATTGGTGGTAATAAATACACAAGTCGAAATAGGTTGGAATATTTTTAACAGATAAAAAAGAATTTTATTATTAGAAAAATCATGTAATAATTTGTCTCGCCCGAGCGTGCAATTTAGAGCTAACTAAATAGACTAGACTAACTATAACTAAAGAGAATAGACTAACTATTTAGAGCTCCATGTTCAAACATAAAACTCTAAATAGTTAGTCCAAACACTCTAACAAGAATATGAAATGCATATTTTTGCATGCGACTGCCAAGCAAAGGGGTCTCGGGTTCGATTCCCGGATCTGAAAAAGTTGGACTGCGACTTTATGCTGTTTTTGGAAAAACACGGAGGCTGAAAGTGTGCTGTAATGTTACATTGCATAAGTGCACGACTGGCTAGTGTCTACCTTATAGGGGGATTTAAAATGGTGGCGTCATTTTCATTTACCACACCGCGTGACAAATAATAGGGATGATGACAGGGTATGAAAATTAAAAATCGAATTAGTCCGTCAGTTAGATAATGAAAAAATATTAGACACGTATTTTTTTATTTTATTGCATAATAAAGCAATACTTAGATATAAAGACTTTAAGTTTAGGAGTGGGGGCTAAAACGTCATTTCTACGTATAAAATATACACAGAAGTGACGTCACGCGACATTTCAAATCAATATATAGTCGAAAGTATTAGTTTATGTAAAAAAATTAAAAATACGTATGTAATGTCTTAAAATAATCTACCAGACGGGCATTAATATAAAAATTAGTCATCTACCCTATTTTAATCAAAAACATAAACAATCCCAGTAGATAGATACTAATTACCCGTCTAATGTTACGGCTAATATTATTTGTAATGTCTACCCAACTTAGCAACAGCTGACGGCGGAATGGTGTTGTGTTTCCCATGCAACTTGATAGCGAAGATGATAGCAATGGATGTATCCGTGTACAACAAGTTTTCTAAGATGTACTTTGATATTTATAAGTGCAAGTATACCTTTTTAGATGTTTTTATTTGGTGTGTTGTATGGGCTCCTCTAACTTCAAGACCATTTACGAATAAGCAGGTGAACAACATGATACACCTGTTTTCCTCAGAAGTCCAAGAACCAACTTGTGATTCTGGTCATACGAACTTCCATGTTGTAGATCACTTTATCATTAGGTGATCAATCTTGTTTGCCTCTTTATTTAATAAAAAGTTTAATGATTCCAGAACAAAACTCATTTCAATCTGTATATAGTCATAAAACGGCTCAAAAAATTAACTATCAAAGTTAGGTTTTGCCCTTAAAAAGTTTGAAGATCTACTACAACTCTCCTATGAATGTTCAAACAATTAATTTACATCTGTCACACACAATCAAAAGGCAAAATTTATCGGTGACTTTGAACTATCCAATTTCTAGGCACAACCTACCTTTGTAACAATGCAACGTCGTCACTCAATACCAAAGGCCTAATCTACTAAGAACCGCACTCACCAGGCACAATGTTGGCAGCATTAATCAAAGGCAGATCTGGGGCTTCATTCGTATCTGACAGCTACACGCTTTGATCCCCACAATCCAGTACATTTCCAATACTATTACAACCTTCTTACTAATAGACTGATGGGTCTGGTGGCCTACACTTCCTTTGAACCCAAGACAGACGGATATTTGAGCCAATTCTATTATGTTTCTAATCCTTTCTAATACTACAGAACTGATATTGCCATGTCGTTCGCAGTTTCACGCTCTATAGCTTGATAATATATCTGTCTGATAAGTTGTAGGGTCGCTAGACGGATTGTGTCGTCGACACATTCATTGAACAGATTAATCGTTTTCTCTTGATAGAGATACGTTGGCTTCTCTTTGTGTTAAAGTATCGTATTGAAAACGTTTAAAAGAGTTCGTTTTTATTGCTTTTTAAAAAAAGTAATAAAATTGATATTAGAAAATATCTATCTCAGTTTAGAAGAATAATATCAACTGTAATATTTTCATTAAACTGTATAAAAAACAATTTACAAAACCAACCGTGTTTATATACTTTAACATTCCAATTTTTACAAGAGGTTTATAAGTAAATTACGATGTGGGCAGCGGAGGAGATCCAAATAACGCAACCAATTAATAAGCAAGTAGTTTATTAAAGGTTACAATGATATATTAAAACTAAGTACTTAAAACTAGTGTCCTAACGTCCCGATGTTAGGCGACGAAAGGCGACATGAGAAGTCTGCGAACGGTTTTTATAAATCGATCAATTCGTGTTGCGCAATCTCCATGAATGACGATTGTATGATGTTCCTGGTATCTGAGGGCTACCTTGGATATAACAAGTAGGTACTATTTGTATTTTCTCAGTCCACAAAATAGAAACATCTGTATAAAATATTGGAGTACGAAAATTCTATGTGAGATTACGAAACCCACAGCTTTGTGCACTATATCTTATCCGAGTATAAATTATACATATGTATACAGGGGGATTTAAATAATTTACGAAGTGTTACACTTAAACATGTGTTACGAAACCGAAAAAAAAGAATGTTCGCAGCAAGAAAACAAATTGTAACAAGCATTCCGTATGCCGCGGTGGATATTAAATTCTTTCCCTTTTGTTACTGTCGCTTCGCTTATTTTGTTTACAATTTGCGGAAAATTTTAGACGCAAGTCAACTTTTTGTCGAGTTTGTTGGATTTTAAATTGTGAAAATGTTTGCTTTGAATAAATTTAATTCCGGGAAAGTGCCTACAACTTTCATAATGAGTCACTTTTCACCGCAAACATTTGTAAGAACCTGCTTATTTCATTCGCTTAACGCGTTTATTTATCTTTTTGTGGCGTCTTTAACACGATCAAAGAAGTTATAAGAATAATTAAATTATTTCAATCTTCGTGCCTATTTTGTATTTTGTGGAATTAATGAAAGACACGCTTCGGGTTTTTACTGAGAAATAAATAACTCCCTCTTACAGTCATACCATAATAATGGGGGACTTCAACACCTGTCTGCTAAAACACGACACACGCTCCTCTTCACTTCAATCCATTGCTCAATCCCTAAACTTATCTCTTCTTCCCCTGAACGCCACTCACCACTTTCCTAATTGTTCACCTTCTCTTCTTGACCTTATCCTTGTGTCGTCTGACCAGCACGTTGTCAAGCACGGACAATGTTCTGCTGACAACTTTTCCTACCATGATCTTATCTTCCTCTCGTACAAAGTCTGTCCTCCGAAATCTAAACCCAAAACATTCTTTCAGCGCAATTTTGGTGGTATGGACCTTGAGAGGCTTCGGGAGGATGCCCGCGGCATTGATTGGTCTGAACTTTTTGCTGCCGTGGAGACTGATTACAAAATCAGCATGTTTAATAAAAAACTCATTGAACTGTATGACATCCATGCCCCGATACGGCCAGTTAAAATAAAACATGTACCAGCGCCGTGGCTGACAGAAGAGATCAGGGTTGTAATTCACAGGAAAGCAGCTGCGAAATCCAAATTTAAACGCCTACCTAATCCTGTGAACCGCGAGAAGTATATTGCAGCTCGAAATCGTAGCAACAAGATGTGTAGGGATGCACAACGCCGCCATATTCATCAATCTGTAGAAAATGGCGACGCAGCCAAGATCTGGACATTCCTAAAATCCATGGGAGTTGGGAAACTGCGTCGGGACGGGATTTCTAGACACCTGGACTTTGAATCTCTTAATAAACACTTTTCCTCTTCGCCCAATATTAATGGGTTCATCAAAACTAAAACTTTAAGCTATCTCTCTTCTCTTCCTTCTCCCAACTATTCACAATTTTCCTTTAATCAACTCACAGCTTGTGATGTTAGGAAGAGTATAGTTTCCATTAGTTCCAATGCGGTGGGGAGTGATTGCGTCAGCCGTAAGATGATACTCCCTGTCCTGGACGAAATCCTTCCTGTCATTTGCCATATCCTCAACTATTCCTTATCTAGCTGCATTTTTCCTTCTGCATGGAAGGACGCACAAATCACTCCTCTTCCCAAAAAACCAAACCCAGACTCCTTTTCCGATTACCGTCCTATTTCCATTTTACCCTTCCTCTCTAAAGTCCTGGAACGCCTCATCTATAACCAACTAAGTGCTTTCCTCACCAAACACAGTCTCCTCAATCCTTACCAATCAGGGTTCCGTCCGGGGCATAGTACCACTACAGCACTTGTCAACATCACAGACGACATACGATCGGGTATCGAAAACGGCAATCTAACTCTGCTTACCTTGCTAGATTTTAGCAATGCATTCAACACCGTTGATTTCGATATCTTACTTGGAATACTGGGCTCTCTTAACATATCGCCGGCTGTGATTGATTTCTTTCGTAGTTACCTGTCTGGCCGCCGGCAGCGTATTGCCATTGAAGGTTCATACTCCTCCTGGTCTGATACGGCTGCTGGCGTACCGCAGGGGGGCGTTCTTTCTCCTCTACTCTTTGCTATTTTTATAAATTCTATCTCTGATGAACTTCTTTCTTCCTACCACTTGTATGCTGACGATCTGCAAATTTACTCTCAGGCACCTCCTGGTGAATTCTCCGAGGCGGTCAAAATGGTGAATACCGATTTAGCTCGAATCTCAGAATGGAGCGCAGTTTACGGTTTAAAGGTTAACCCTGCGAAGACCCAGGTCATTGTAGTCGGTAGCCCTCGGTTACGTTGCAAAATTACATGGTCGCAGATTCCACCTATTATTTTTAACGGTACCATAATACCATACAGCGACTCAGTGAAAGATCTAGGCATTACCATAGATCGAGACTTTTCTTGGGGACCGCAACTGGGGCAGGTCAGCCGGAAAATGTTTGCGTCAGCCAAGTCTTTACGTAGACTTCGAAACTTTCTGCCAACCGCTACCAAAATTGCGCTTGCTCAATCACTTCTCCTTCCCATCCTTGATTATGCCGACGTCAGCTATCCAGATCTTACTGAAGCGCAGTTAGATAAACTTGAACGACTTCAAAATTTCTGTATAAGGTTTATATTTGGCTTACGAAAATATGACCACGTTTCCGAATACCGAGCTAAACTCAAGTGGCTGCCGATCCGCCTTCGCCGGAATACTCATATCCTATCCCTTCTCTACAATATACTGTTTAATCCTACTACCCCCTATTACCTCAAAGAACGTTTCAAGTTCTACCATGGCTCACATTTTAGACCAGTACGGTCGTCGGGAGATCTGAGACTTGAGATGCCCCAGCATGAGAGCAAATCCTACGATAAATCGTTTACAGTTCGAGCTATTCGACTGTGGAATGCCCTTCCCCTTCCATAAAACAAGCAAAGTCACTGGTCACGTTCAAGGCACGCGTGAGGGAGCATTATCTCTCCACACTGTAGTTCATTGCTGTTTCTTCACCTAGTGTCACCTATCTGTCATTGTATCTTGTTGAAAATGTACTCATGTATGTATTAGTATATGTATATATGTATGAATGTATGTATGTATGAATGTATGTATGTATGTATGTATGTGTGTGTGTATGTATATAATTCTATATTAGAAGTAAATAAATTTGTTTTTGTAATGTTTGCACTTTTACATTATATAAATAAGCACCTCAGTACGCCAAGCTATAACTACCTCATTTAATATCCTACTATAGTATTCTATCCACCCAAAGGTTGCCTGGTAGATATCGCTTTTAGCGATAAGGCCGCCTTTGTACCCTATTTTCTTTATTTGTTCCTGGATATATTGTCTCAAATTGGTGTACAATAAAGATTATTTATTATTATTATTATTATTATAAGCCTCTTTGTCCCTGGTTTTATTTTCAACAATGTTACGTAATTCAAAAGTTTTGAAACACGCTCTAGTTACAAAAACTATCTTGTTATACTGATGATAAATTCGTAGTATTACTTTGACGCGATTCTCATACGATATGTCGATGTAATGAGCGTTATTTTTCTCGGAACCTCAGTTTCAAAGCTTACAGCAAAATATCAACATTATTTATTAGACCAAATAAGTTTTGCTAACATGGATAAGTTTTTAACGTATTTCGTCCCGGAATTCCATCTTGTAACTTTTTCTAATAACCAAATACATTTCGTATATTTACGAATGCGTCGAATATAACTTTATACGTAAACGAGAAAGAGTTTCAATGCTCGTTCGGTAAACTTTGATAAGTTAACGTTACTTGGCGTACGAGTAATAAGTTACTCGAGTAATTTTGATCGAAAATAATCGATTTCGGCGGTGGTTTCGTAATGAGAATGTCTTTGGAATCATTACGGTGTATAACATTGCTAAGTATTTAGTACTATTTCATACAAACACACGATTAGTTTACTGGTTTAGCAATTGCAGAGGTGGTCAGTGTCATAATTCTTCTTCCCAAATAGTTAATATCAAGCATAGATCTATCTTCTTTACATGTGCTTACTGACAATTTTTAATTACTATACCTCAAATAAAACTGTATAAAATGATAGGTTCATATTATCTTTATGAACAAAAAGAGACGTTGATAAATAAAGAATGAATCAAAAAAGAAAGTCTATTCAATACCTAAATTACTTAGGTCCTAACACAGTAAGGTGCCATGATTGATTGAAACAAATTAATTATATTAAATTAAAAAGGAGCGAAAAGCTCCAAAAGTGATTTTCACTGTCCGAAACATCTGAATAGATAACAGATGAATTTCTTTCCAAATGTAAAATTGTTTTTTTGCGAAGAAACTTTTAAGAGAATCTCTCATCAGAACATTTATTACGCCTTGGAGGTTATTTCTACCTAATTGGTTTTTGAGAACTTTGTAATTCAATTTAATTTCTTAATCTAGAAATTTTCAAAAGAAATTAGCGTCTTAACGTAAAAAGTTTTTACGTCTTCAAAAGTTGCGCATATCTTCGTAGGTTTTACTTGTTTTTGATAGCCGAAAAGAAAAATGTTGTTTAGTTTTGTAGCTGAAAATAATAGAATGCATTGGCCTGTTATCATCGAGGGAGCACTAAATCAAGAAGCTCTGCGCGTTTTTGGTAAATAAATACAAATAACTGTTATGTTGTAACGTTAAACTTTAATGTAAAAGTAATGTTAAACTTTAAATTACACAAAAGAAAACAAACTGAAAAAAGAAAATTGTATAAATAATAATTTTCATGTAATTGTAAAAAAATCTGTTCGTAAACATAAATAGAACAATGCTTTGTGTAGGCATTTTGTTGCACAATAAACTCAAAACCGATTTTCCAAAAATCAAAGCTCGTCCTAGATACGTTGATTAGTGATTTGTAAACGGACCACGAACACAGGTACGAGCGGGCTTCGTAAACAATCGCCTTGTCATTGGCAGAAGCCAGCCTGTACTGGGAGCGAACAGATCATTGTGCCTTGTTCGAACTACTCTAGTATTTTAGTCAAGTAGCTAGCATTTAGTAGCTTCTTTCCGCCCCGCTTCTGTTCCAAAATCAAAGCGAGAAAGATAGCTCTCTAGGTGAGGTGGCGAATTGGCCACTAATCGCTACTCGACCTAAATACTAACGTAGTGCGAACGAGGCATTTTGTATCATTTATTAAATATAAATAACTCAGGTCTAAATACTAGAAATCTGATAGGAATGTTACAGTTTTCGATACTTGTTATCATGTTTTAATTAGTTAACTAATTAACAGATTTATGATAAAGATCATAAATCTGTTTTGGTCATAAAACACTCATTTCCATGTGTGTACCATAAACAAGTAATATTGGTATAGAGTACTTATCTGGATAGATGTGCATACTCAAATATTATACTCGATATATTCAAACTCAAATATTGAAGTCACGTTCGAACATCCGTACAAACACACAAACGACTGACTAAGTTATGCACATAGGTACACATGACTCTGTATAGTGAGTAATATCCCATAGAAAGTTTTTTTTTTTTTATGGAATAGAAGGCAAACGAGCAGACAGATCACCTGATGGTAAGAGATCAGCGCCGCCCATGGACACCCGCAACACCAGAAGAGTCACAGGTGCGTTGCCGGCCTTTTAAAAAGGAGTACGCTCTTTTCTTGAAGGTTTGAAGGTGGTATCGGTTCGGAAATACCGCCGACGACAGATCATTCCACAGTTTTGCTGTGCGAGGCAGGAAGCTACGTGAGAACCGCACAGTTGTGGCCTGCCAACCATCTATATGATGGGGATGCATATGCTGTCGTGAGGGTCGATGGCGAAAAGATGCGGCAGGTATCAGGTCAAACAATTCCTCAGAGCACTCTCCGTGGTATAAGCGGTAGAAAATGCACAATGAAGCTACATCTCTACGCATTTCCAAAGTGTCGATCCGGTTTGAAACACCCGGACATCCAACAATCCGGACGGCACGCCGCTGAATGCGGTCCAGAGGAAGAAGCTGGTACTGGGGTGCCCCCGCCCAAAGATGAGAACAGTATTCCATGTGGGGCCTTCCTGTGCCTTATATAGAAGCAGGCGGTGGGTCGGGGTGAAATACTGCCTCGATCTATTGAGCACACCAAGCTTCCTCGAGGCTAAGTAATAATTGTTGTAGATTTTAGGTACAATGGTAGTCTAGAACTTAAAAATCTGACCGAAACGTTGCAAACGATCGCGGTTTTCGATGCTTGTTAGCACAACGTATCGTCTTTCGGCTGCCAGAATAGATTTATAACAAACATTTTTTTTATTGACAAAGTACATAACTGTTTGCGTCTTGATTATACTGTTTGTGTGATGGTCAAATAGAACACATAACATAACATCACGCCTTTTTATCCCCGAAGGGGTAGGCAGAGGTGCACATTACGGCACTTAATGCCACTGTACAATGTAACACCCACTTTTCACTATTTATGTTACGAGTCCCATGTAATAGGGGGTGAGCCTATTGCCATATATGGTCAAATAGAATAGGAACTAGAAACTATATCATAACACTCATGCATATACTGCATAGTGCATGTAGTCAAAGTAGTTAAAATACGTTTATATGTTGTTGTGATGTTGTTTGCTTTCGTTAAAACGTTGCCCTACACTAGGATTTTCTCCTGTATCTTGGGTGCGTTTACAAACATACAAGTTTACAAACACCGGCAGCCGATCCCACAGCCACCGCACCAACCGTGCAGTCATGTGTCTTACATCACTGAAATATGCAAAACATGCACATATAGTATGTAAAAAAAGACACGACTCAACATAACAAATTCAAATCGCAAATACATTCACAGCTTTATAAAAACACACACACCCTTACCTCCTCACCTGTGCCTCTAAACATAAATTGCTTGATCCTATTGTTTGTTCGAAAGAGTAACTTAATCGCAACAGACAGACCGTCACTTCGGTACAAAACTGCCAATAGCCCATACAAACAGACCCTTTGTCCTGTATAAATACAAGTTGATGGACTTTCCCAGCCGTACCGACTCGCTAATCCGAAAAACCTGCCAAGTGCGTGTCTAAAAGATAAAACGAGGTTGAGCAGTCGATGTCAAGTTTAGAGTTTTTTAAAGTAAGTACCTATGTTTAGTTTTGTATAACCTTTTGTCAGGTCTTAACACCCACGGAGTAAATAGACGTGCACATTTTGAATGATATTCTCACTTTTCACCCGCTATTAGTAAGTAGTTAATTCGGGTTTGAAAATAATAATTCGAATATATGTCGGCGGTTTATGGCAATAATGCACAAATCAATTCGAAACAATACATTTTGAAATTGAGTCCAAAACAGTTCCATTCATTTTTGAACCTAACCAAATAAGAACATTGGCAACTATTTGAAAAACTACAACGTAGGTACAACCTGTCAAACACCGCGAGGACACCGGTGACCGCAACCTATTGTTCCTTAATTGTGTCTACAATGACGGCACTCAAAGGGACGGTACTCAATTCCTTTTAAACAACTTTATTCTAGAAAGAAAGAATATTACACTATCATTCAAATAACATCATTAAGTAAGACTTTAATATAGACCAATAGAAATTGGATTTATATTCCGGACTCCGGAGGTCATCGGTCGTAACTGCTGTGGCAATCAATCACTGGCCGTCACAGCACAGATTTATATAAAGTATAAAATTCAATTTTAACTTGACAGCAGGATTGAGTATATTTCCTCTTAGAATGTTATATTGCAATGTAGGAGGGATAATATTTGTATGGGAATACCTACGTAAGGCTAAAGTATGTTTTACACCATTGATATTAGGAAGAATTACTTATCTAAAGAGTAACCTATGGAGTTACTCGCTCGTTCTTCTCCATAGAAATCTGCACCTTGGAATGAGCAATTAGCTTCACTTTATTTTGTTGACGTTGAAAAGTACCTTCCTGGTCGGGCTGAAATAAATGACTTTGTCTTTGACTTTTCATTTATTGTGGCCTAACAATATTTTTTTTTCTTATTCAGCCAGAGGCGTAATAGTTCTCATTGAGTAAGTTATATAATAGATTTTGTAAATATTGTAATTGACCTAATTAAAATGTCAATATCTTAGTAACAGTAATCATTATCGGACTAATGTACCTCTATAATATGTTCTAAACCAAAATAAACTAAAAGCAAAAATAAAATAGTAGAAACGTAATAGACAGCAAAAGTGTGGAATGATCTGTTGTCGGCGATATTTCCGAACCGATACGATCTTCAAACCTTCAAAAAAAGAGCGTATACCTACCGTTTTAAAAGGACGACAACGCACCTGTGACTCCTCAGATGTTGCGGGTGTCCATGGGCAGCGATGATTGCTTGCCATCAGGTGATCCGTTTGCTCGTTTGCCTCCTATTCCATAAGCAAATGTTAACATCAGAATATTTCGTAGAGATTAATTTCCATGACGCAACGTCGACATTACATTACATAGTGCAAGATTACGTCCAACGCAATAGTGTCAATTTAATAATGCGATCCCCGGGGAAATTCTCGCCTCGCGAAACTCATGTTTTATTTAAATAGTTTGATTAGGTACACGTGAGAAATATGTATGAAATATAACAAGTAATGAAAACATTATATCATTGGTTTCACTTTCACATATCTAGATTTCCCCCGGGCAAGGGGGTGATACAGTGACAAGCGACCAGAAATGTTTGATCTCCTCCTTTCCGTGTTCTAATAATTTTGTATTATTTCTAAAATGCAATGAACTGAATTAGGGATCTGAGTAAATTGGCCTGTCAACACATTTCCCGATTAAACAAATGAAGTACGGTTCTATTTACATTTCCCATTGTTCATTTTAGTAACACATTTATGTTTGATATTATTCGTTTTAATTAAGACGTTTTAAGAATAAAAATGTACAGTTACGTCACGGCACTCGTGTAAACCACTCGCGCGCGTGTTTGTAGTTTTAACGTAGTCAAATTAATCTTATATTGACGCATCGGCTATGAACGCGGTCTGATAATGGCCACAGGGTGCAGTGATGATAGTACGAGTGATCAAGAAGACATCAATCAAGGTTCAGGAGATAGATGGATGTCACACATTTTAATAGAAGAGGAAGGAGGAGACAAAATAGAATTGGTAGAAAACTCTGCAGAACCTAATAATAATGAAATACAAGTTATGGAAGAAGATAGTATAATAAGTAAACCAATAAAACGAGGAAGAGAAGAAGATGATGAAGAAGGAAGTTGGACTAAAGTAGTAAGAGACAAAGGGAAAAAACATAAACAATTTAAAAAAGAAGTCTTTATATGGAGTAAAGAAAAGTTACCTAAACAATTTGCCATAGCAAAATTATTTAACAGTATAGGTTTAACTGAGATAAATCATGTTAAGTACATAAACTCGTATAAATTAAGAATTGAAGTTTCGACTGAGGAATGTGTGAATAAGTTATTGGACTGTCAAGAGTTTCAACCCAAAGGTTGGAAAGTGTACACCGCCACGGACGTGAATACCTCATATGGAGTTATACGGAACGTGGATTTGGAGTTAAAAGAAGACGAAATATTAACTGCGATTAAATGTCCTAGTAACATTCAAATAATATCTGTAAAAAGGCTACAGAGGCGCCATGAAAGCGGCTGGGTACCGAGTGAGGTAGTTAGGATCGGCTTCAGTGGGTCACACTTACCAAGCTTTATTTATATAGATTTTTTACGCACCAAGGTAGATCCTTTTGTTTTTCCGGTAACCCAATGCTCAAAGTGCTGGAAGTTTGGCCACATTAAAACAAGATGCCCATCTAATAAAATTGTATGTCCTAAGTGTACAGAACAGCATAGTAATTGTGAAGTTAACAAATTCAAATGTGTGAATTGTCGGGGCGACCACATGGCATTGAACAGGATTTGTCCGGTTTATGCTCGAGAGAAGCGCGTGAGAGAACTCATGGCAGAATATAACTGTTCCTATTACGTAGCGTGTAACATGTACGTGAAACCTCAGCTGCCAATTGATTCACAAACAATGGGACAAAATGAAAAACCGAAGATCGATCCCAATAACAGCTTTAATGGATTAAATATTGAAGAATCAGGTAGTAGTTATAAGTATACAACAGATCTATTCCCAGCGTTGTTTACGCCAAAGCGAGCGAGTTCACCGCAAGTAAGTAAACAAAAGAAATCGCATTTATATAATAAAAATGAATCGGTATGGTACGGACATCGAGAGTCGTCGGACAACATTCCTAAGCAACCAACTACTACTGATAAGGATGCCAGCGATAATGTAAACAACACGCGAGAGGTACATTTTGACGAGTTAATAAATCGATTGAAGGATATTATTTTTATGCGAAATTATAGTATTAACGAAAAGTTTTATGAGATTATTAAGTGTTGTAGTAAATGGCTAGTGTTAGTTTTTGTAGATCGTATATCTGAGTGGCCTATTGTTAACAAGTGTTTAGAGTTATTTCTTGGTCTAAATAAATAATGGATCCTAAAAATAAAATTGTTCAATTAAAGTTACTGCAGTGGAATGCAAGAAGTCTCAGACCTAAACTTAAAACTTTTGAAAATTTTCTTTTGACTAGTAAAATTCATATTTGCATTATAACTGAGACTTGGCTCGAACCTGACAGTCATTTGAAAATTAGTAATTATAATATTTATAGACAGGATCGTGATGATTCATTCGGCGGCGCCGCTATTGTGGTACATAACACCGTTAAAACTCAGATCAACAGTTTTACATTACGTAATCGAAACATTCAAGTACTCCATATTAAGATATTTAACTGTAGTTTTATAGAAAATGTTGTAGCTGTTTATTGTCCACCTAATATTCAAACTGTAGACGAGGATTGGAAAATGTTATTCTCTAGTTGGTCTAATAAAACCTTAATAGGGGGAGATTTTAATGGACACCACACCAATTGGTCATACAAAGTTGATTCCAGAGGTTCACAAATCCACGATGCAGCTGATGAATGGCATTATGTTTCTCTTAACACTGGAGACCATACCAGATTCAAGTTAGTTTTAAATCAGGTTCAAAAAAGTTCACCAGACATCACTTTTGTTTCATCAGACATAGCTTTACAGTTCAAGTGGACTGTTCTAAATGAAAATCTGGGGAGTGACCACTTAATGATTCTTATCACTACTGAAATAACATGTCATAACCTCACAAAATCAATACGTAATTTTAAAAAAGCAGATTGGAAAATGTATTCGGATATTATATTAAATAAAATAAATACTTTTAGATTAACAGGCAACTACCAACAGATTTATAATCACCTTGTAGAATTAATTAATTACGCGGCTCAATCAGCGATTCCAGATATTAAAATTCCTAAACACCCCACTAGTAAGTTTATCCCTAGATCATATTGGTCCCCCGCATTATCTAAAGCGGTCGCAGAACGTAGATTGGCATTGGCACAGGTTAGGAAGAACCCAACGCCAGTAAATTTCATAGTTCTTAAACAAAAAGTTGCTACGGCACAGAGGCTAATCCGTATAGCAAGTGCAGAGTCTTATCGACAGTTCTGTGACAGTATTGGAGAGACGACATCTAGCAGTGAGTTATGGAGCAAAATGAGATGGCTTAAAGGGTATCGTAGTAATAAAATTTGTCTAGATGAAGAGACGGCTACCACATTCTTAAGGCAATTGACTCCAGATTACGTAAGCCCACAATATCCTGTCTTTAGGTCAATTAACCCACAGTTAGAAGCACAAATCACGACTCATGAACTGTTAAATGTGTTGAAGACGAAGGATACCGCTCCAGGGGCAGACGATATTTCCTATTCGATGATTTATAACTTTCCTAACAAACACCTTATAATCGAGTTATTTAATAAATGTTTGAATGAAAGTGGAGTCCCAATTCAGTGGAGAAATATTAAAGTAGTACCTATACCAAAACCTGGACGCGATCCGTGTAACGTAACCTCATTAAGACCTATCTCGCTCATATCTTGCATCTGTAAATCATTTCACAACATTTTAACAAGACGTCTCGAATGGTTTTATGAAAGTAATAACCTTTTTTCTGAAAACACTATAGGATTTAGAAGATCTAAATCGTGTCTAGATAACTTAGTTCGCCTAGTCTCGCAGATTCAAATAGGTTATACAAATAATCAAATGACATTGGGATGTTTTGTAGATATAAATAATGCATATAATAATGTCGATATCTTGAGAGTAGTAAATAAACTGGATCAAATGGGAGTTGGGGCTTCTATATGCAGGTATATATGGGAATATTTAAGGGAAAGACATCTATCTGTGTCAGAAGTGGGAAGTGATGTCTCGATTACAAGGTGGACATGCATGGGATTAGCGCAAGGAGACCCTATGTCTCCAATTCTATTTAATATCGTGACAAGTGACATTTGTAAAAAGATTATGAGTGTATATGTATCACAATATGCGGATGATTTTGTCCTCTATATTTCTGGCCAGAATGTTGGACTTATGATGACTACCCTCCAGGAAGCATTGGATACGTTATTGAATTTGTTAGAGGTTTTGGGTCTGGAACTATCTCCCTCAAAAAGCAAGATTTGTTTATTTTCTAGGAGAAAGTCATTACAACCAGTAAAAATCAATATTAACAATACTAACTTGGAAAACGTTTCGACCGTTAAATATCTAGGTTTATGGCTAGATTCATCTTTAAAATGGCGTAAACACATAAATGAAATTTATGAAAAGAGCACGAAATTCCTAAATGTTTTTAAGATTCTAGCAGGTTCGTCTTGGGGAGTCCATCCATTACATCTAAGACGACTGTATATTGCTTTAATTCGTAGTCGATTAGATTATGCCAGTTTTCTTTTCGATAATAGTGCCAAGACTAATATTTCAAGGCTAGATAAAGTTCAAAATCAAGCCATGAGAGTGGTTGGCGGTTTTGTGAAAAGCACCCCAATTCACGCGATGGAATCGGAGTTATGTTTGCCACCATTGTTTGTTCGAAGAAAATATTTAGCTACTAAATTTTATTTGAAAGCTAAGTCTGTTGCTAATGGCGAAACCATTACGATAATATTAAAATTAACCTTGCTATGTGAGCACAATTTATATTGGCGGAATAAGAAAAAACCGTTGCTAACTATGGTGAACAGTGAGTTATCTAATCAATCTTTACATAGTTCCAAAGTTCTAGAGATGTTCTCACTGTCAACATGGATGGCGAATATAGATATAAAATCACACATAAATCTAAACATTTGTAATATGGCAGGCCCTAAAAGATTTAATTCCTCATTAGAACTCCTCAACAAATGTATAGGAACTATAGCACAGCATTACCATGGGTTCTATCAGATTTACTGCGATGGATCCAAGGACAACAATGGAACGGGAGCTGCATTTTTTGATCCACAGTGTAACACGGGAGCTAGTTTTACATTAAACTGTAAACTATCTATTATGACAGCAGAATTGTATGCGATCTCAGAGTGTCTGTCTTATTTAATGTCTTGCAATAATATTAATTTTGTTATATTTTGTGACTCCAAAAGCGCTTTGCAGCATATAGCTCGGTGCACCTCGGGTTTACGAGGCTTGCCTGTAGCTTATTCCATATTAGAGACCTATATAAGGTTGAGAAATATTGGCAAATTCGTTAAATTCCAATGGATCCCGTCGCATGTAGGTCTGATAGGAAACGAAATAGTAGATAAGTTAGCCAAAGCAGGAGTATATGAAGGAATGTCTGTCAGCCATCTACCCTTCTTCACGGATATACTAAGAGATATCAGACATTCATGTTACAAAGGGTGGAAAGAATATTTTGACCAACGATCTGAAGAGAAGGGTATATGGTACAAAACTATACAATCCGAGCCACCTAAGATTCCTTGGTTTACTGAAGTTAAGATGAACAGACAATTATTGGTTACATGCTTACGTTTGCGAGCCGGGCACATTCCATTGAATGCGTTTGGACATCTAATGAAAGTTATTAATTCTCCTAACTGTTTGACTTGCGATGTAAGGGAAGATGTCTACCACGCTATGGTGGAGTGTTCTCGGATTGGCGTGGACCGGAGAGAGTTAGAATACGAATACAGCATAAATTTAAGAGATGTCGGTATGTGTAATTTGATTTTGTCTAAACCTACATCCAAATTAGCTTTTAAGATATGTTGTATAATTGTTAAATTAATTAAGTTAAGATATTAGTTATTACTTATTTTTGTTATTTACTTTCACTATGGGGCTGGCATAATCGCTTCGCGATTAAAGCTTTTTTCTTAATAAAGATTTAAAAAAAAAAAATAATAAAAATGTATAATATTACGTATACGTAATTACGTACCTATATTGTATTTGTGTATACAATTGCAATAGTGTCTACTGTCTTTTTTAAGTCTTTACACTTGCTTGCATGACATGCAAGTCTTATCATGCATATTTTCATATTCAGTTTTACTAGTAAGTCATTATAGTCAGAGTTATTTATATAGAGCTAATATAGTAAGTTATCGTTCAGAATGCGATCCGTTGCCGATTAAGGAGAAGTTTTTGTTCATCTATCATCGCCATGCATAATAATTATAAAGATGATGAACTATTCGTAAATAATAAAGAACATTGGAGATGTTCTTTATTATCACGATCACGATCCACATTACCACTAATAACAGCATTATATTTTTTAGACTATTAAAATAATATCAATTAATACTGTCCCAGTATAACATATGCTATTACTTGTACTATTTAGATAGCACTATTTTAAAGCATTGCTAATGAGTGAATCAGTAACACGCATGCTTAATAAATGGATCGTTAGATCCCCTTTCATCACGATACGTTTTGATTCGCTCTATATACTACGTCACCACCCCAGCTACAAACTCAAAGGGTAGCGTGTGAGGTATTTTTATTAATAAGCGGTTTTTTCTTAAATAGTTTTACGTTGTGTAGAACTTTTTGTAGCGTAAAAACGTTAAGAATTATGTTAAGCCAACAATAAAACTTTATTCATAATAACAAAAATGCAAAATATATCTTAAGTGTACGTACTTAAGATATATTGTTCCATTTCCAGTTAGTCACAATAAACAATAATATTTATATAATAAAAAAGACTCAATATTTGTTTCTAAATACTAGCATCTAAATGAAACAACAAATCTTTAATACTGTCGTACTTTAGAGCAACGAGTTTTGTAGCTCACTTATGCCATACTACAAACCTAAATGATTATATAAGTGAATACGTACTATAAGATATATTGCTACTCGTATTAATATGCAATGTATTGCAAATGTAAGACTTATTTGTTTATTTATTCAAACAGTTTTTACGGCATTACACTAGGTCGAAGTTAAAATTAAGAAACAGACTGAGAGACTCTCTAATATTGATACGTACCTTTTAGTAGCTTTAAACGAGTTTTTGAATAGCTCACAGTTAGTGCCTTGTTCGAATCTTTTTTGTTTTTACCGAATCGAGATGTCTACAAAATACCCGCTGGACTAAAATACTAACGTAGTGCCTACAAATTCTAAGTATTGAAAATATCGTAGGCAATAATAATATTAATGATTCCTATTATTTTGTAAAGTAGAGTAAGTACTTTTGCGGTACGCAAAAGGACCTATAGTTAGAACACATTTTGTCACATAATTGTAAACCACCCTGTACACACTATAGATGCAATAAAGTGATTTAATTTGTTTTGGAAATCATACACACAATCAAAGGACCTCTCACGTACAGATTATCATTCCAATAAGAATATAAATAAAGTCATTTTCCACCGTCATTTATGTCGGTATGCTTAGATCTTTAAAATTATGCAACAGATTTTGTTAAGGTTTTTTAATAGGTAAAGTGATTTTAAAAGGAAAATTTGTGAGTAACAACTCCGAGTTTAACACACGGGAAGCCACAAATAAATTAAAGCTAAATTACTGTGACTTCTCACACAGAAAAACAAAGATATTGTTGTTATAATTTACTCTTAAAACGTTTCGAATTCTGAGTAATAGAGACTATTTCTTCTATCCGTTATTACTTAGGTTTCCAATAACACTACTAACCTTTAAGAATAGTAATACTAAGAAGGCGGTCAAGTGACACTAAAATGTCGCAAATGTTATATGTTATGACCTCTTGTAATAATATAAAATTACTATCTATTCGACTGCTGAAAAAAAAATATCAGTAGTAGCACGAAGGCTGGAATTGTGCCCGGTATATGGCAATAGGCTCCCCTATTACGTGGGACTCATAACATAAATAGTGAAAAGTGGGTGTTACATTGTACAGTGGCATTAGGTGCCGTAATGTGTACCTCTGCCTACAACTACGGGGATAAAATGCGTGATGTTATGTTAAGCTAAAAAAAACTAACAAATTTATCTTGGAAAATATAATGGTATTATTTTTATATGTATCTAATTGTATTGTACATACATACGCGTCTTAGCTAAAGTTAGCTAAATAACTATCCTCTAAAAACAATCTACTAGAAATAAGCTGTGTTCTAAACATGTGTTATTTGTACTTATCTATACGTCGCACTATATGTTGTAGAGGTACATTTTAACAAAAAAAAACATCATCGTGACTACTAGGTTGACAATGCGATATTTTTAAACCATTTTCTTTAGTTTTCCATTGCCATATTATATTGCTACGTAATACTTTATTGCTACGTAACATCAAGTCTTCAAAATTCATAACGTTGTAATAAAAGGAACAAATACATAAAAGCAAAACACTGTCAAGCATAATACAGCCGAATATAATAAATCCTACTCGAAGCATACTTGCGGAACATCGCTTTAATCTTAGAATTAATTTCATCGACAAATCACATTTGGAATTTGTTCGTAAATTTAATATAGCAACATTCCCCATTAATTAATACGAACCGTGTAACTGGCACGTTTTAGCACGAATTATGTATTCCCAACGTTTTATTTTGACGAGAGATATTCATGCATACCTTTCAACTAATTAATCATCAGCCATTTGCTGGAAATATCACATTTATGAGAATATCTGTCGGAACATTTTATTATGTAGAATACCAGCACATCAAAGTACCCTAAACCGTTAAGTCTTCAGTGTATTTTCAACTTTATTACAATGTGATAAAGTATTAAAGCAGTTTGTCCAATTCGGATACATTGATGTGATGTACATATGTATGTGTATGAGCGGGAATTATATCAAAATGTAGGTCCTTAGACAAACTGTCTAGGCAAATAATAATTCTAGCTTGTGATGAAAATGTTAAGTGCTACGTAATTGGAAATCTATTTATCATTTCTCATAATTAAGTTCGTTTGTAGGTCTACTTTGTATGTGTAAAATTGAATCCTGAAGATAGGTACTTTAGGTACATAATTACTAGAAATAGGTCTCACTCCTTTGTCAACAGATAGGGTCTCTTGAATGGGGTACACCCGTGTGTTAATAAATAATAAATAAATTTTATTTTATTTCGGACAACTTATATCCATATGGTTAGTAAACAAACAACTTATAAAACTAGTGTTAGTACTAGTGTTAATGCAAGACATTTTGTTTTCTTATAGTCAAATATTTGAGAAGGGACACTGGTGTAGTATTTAGTCAGTTAAAAGTCTAAGAAGCAACTTAACGCACTCCAAGTAAAAGATATGTAATTAGAGATTCAATGAAAATCCTCAGCGCTAAAACATGTTATACCTAGTGAATTATTGATAATTTTCTTATAAGTATCTACAGATTTTTTCTGATTAACAATCGATACTGGAAAAAGCAATAAGCAACCTTTATCAAACGTAAAATGGGCAACACACCTTCTAAAAAACAGACGTGATCTGGTTATTTTTCCCCAAAAAACACAAAAATCTCAACTTAACGATATCACTCCGAAATAAATAAGCAAACCCAACTACGTAAGCAAAATCCGTGAACATATTAACATATAAATTGTCTATTTTATACATTTCTCTTCCATTAAGTTTAAAAAATGGACATTCACCCTCTTACACAACGGAAACCTTGGTCAGTATTCTGTTACAGTCTGCTAATATCAATAAAAAACCTTCCAAAATATTAATAAACTTTGCACCAAATGTTACTTCACCCAACCCATGTCCCTTGTATACAGGTACATGAAAGGAAATTACCGAAATGTTCAAAGTTATTTTATTAAACCAAATATCTAAGTTTAAATATTGATATTAATATATTTGTATTCATGAGTTGTTTTTGCGTTTACGACTTCGCTTTTATTGGGAATTTGTATGTATATTTTGAGTTTTACTCGTTACTCGTAATGTTTGTTAATGTAACTTTAATTATGAGGAATACAAGCCAATGAATATAAAGTCTTCAAAGATATATCATTAACAGCCTCTAAATGCCCACCGCTGACCAAAGCCTCTTCATACGCGGAGAAAGTTTGAGCATTAATCACCACGCTTGCTCAATGCGGGTTGGCGATTTCAACCTTATAATTAGAAATTATAAGCTCAGGTTTCCTCACGATGTTTTTCCTTCACCGTTTGTCAGTGGTGTCTAAATAATCATAGAAATTACATATAACTCGGAAAAAGTCACATTGGTACTTGCCGTTGGTAAGTTTCGAACCCGCACTCTCATGCATGAGAAGCGGGCATCTTAAGCCTCCGAGCCACCACGACTCTAGTCTAGACTAGTCACCTTTACTAAATTCAGGGCCTTAGGCTCAACTTTGAAATAAACTAAAACTGTTAATTAGCTTTCCGTTAAACTGTCAAATACCAAGCGGTCACCGGTGACCGCTACCTATTGTTCTATAATTGTGTCTACAAAACCGGTACTCGACGAGTTAATAAATCAACTTGGGTATCTACAAGTCCCGAGTGAACAGGTTGCTCATAGGTAGGCGTGCTCCATCGTCGACCACATCATCGCTTACCACCAGGCGAGATAATAGACAAACGCCAATCTATCAAAAATAAAAAAATCAGTAACAAACTAGAACTAGTCCCTTAGGAAGGAAAATGCGTAGAAAAAGACGATGTCAAATTGTCTGTCGATCGTAATAAGCTAGGGTTTACTTAACAAACACGTGACCTAATATTATGTTACATCTGATTACATATAAACAATTTGCGGTGTACTAATGAGTCCCAAATTACACATTAACCAATCTCTCATACTTAGCGCGAATAATTTAATTAATTAGGAAACCAATTAACTTTATATATAAAGAGGTACTTGTGAAGGTAGTTTTTGAATGCAGGTGTGTACCGTGTACGTGTTCCTGAACTTTTCCCGTGTGGTTCAAACATTGGTATTGGCAAGACTTGCTTCTAACAATTGCTTCAAACTGATCGTAACATGGTCGAGGGCGGTGAATGGTGCTTTAAGTTAGAAGAATGTACAAACTTCTTAATAGGAACATATAATCTCCCGTTTGGATGTTTATTTCCGTAGTGATTTGCAAATAAAAGTGTATCGACGAAATCAACATTTCCATGTGAAATGAGTGCTCTAACTTAAGCGACAAAGTCATATTTCACAGGAGTAGAAACAAGACGAAGTTACATCAAAATAAGATGAACTTTCAACACTTAAAATGTTCTCGACACAAACTCAGATAATTTTTAACATCCGCATCTTGAACAATCCTCACATATGTGAGTGCACAATAAACTCGAAAGTCATGTCTCAAGCGCTGTCAACGAAAGAAAAGTTTAGATTTAGAGGGGTCTCCAAGTTTGGGTGTTTTCAACTCGCACGCTACAGGAGTACTTGAGGAAGTTGGCCAACTTCTGACACCTCCCTCGAGGCCTCTAACATTATTTACAAGACGACTCGAGCAACCTATTCAAAGGATATTCTATTAAGGAGTTCACAACTTTATTTTCTGCGCTGGGAAGGTAATCAGTGAGATACGGCGACGTTATGCCCGATCGCATTATTCACTGAATTCAGTTACCTTCGTTAAATGTTCGGGATTTTCGTTTTTGATGTTATTAAGTGAGCAATTATAAGTTACGACGATTACGAGTTCTGAAGTTGTAAAGTACGAAGTTTAAGTAGGATGAACTACGTTTTATGTGAGGAAATTTCATTCGTCATTCGTTTGTTGTGCGCAAACAATTTAATAGGAAGAGAAATGATACGAGTGACGGCCTGTTTTAATTACTTTTCTTTGCGACACGCGGGGAACGTACCGAATGTAATATATCCATTTAATGTCATTTTGTTTGGAATTTGAAATTGAGGAACGTGTCTTTTCAACTTGCGGAGCACGTAAATTACTTTATTTATTTCCAGCGTGTGTAGGTAATTCATCGTCATCACATTTTGAACAATTGTTAACCTTTCCTTTCACATAAATATCATTACTTTCATTTATCAATAAACATTTTAGTAACCAATCTCTTTCTCAATAAACAGTTTTCAATGTGGAAGAGCCGTGGTTCGGCACGAATGGGCCGGCTCAACCGGAGTGACAGAAAACCGACCTGAAACAACGCTTGCGTTGTATTTCGTCGTGTGAATGAGATTACCAGAAGCCTTATTACGCTTTCCACAATCTCGCCAATCCCTGATTCCCCAATCATCCTCAAATTCCTAATCTCCAAAAGGCCGATAACGCACTTGTTGCTTACCATCAGGTGATTTGTCTGCCTGTTTACTGACTTATCACATAAATAATAAAAAAATCCAACAACAAAGTTACCAACAGAACTACGCAAAAATTCAAAAACAGTTTTATTTTATCAAAAGAGTACCTATCTTTATACTCACAAATGTACTAACATTTTTTCAGCTACGAAAAGTTTTTTCGAAAAAGGTTTTAGTGTATAATTTATAAGTGTGGCAGGCTGTTGGTACTTGGTAGCGCACTAACTTTGTAATAAAATATTAGTAACGAACTGACAGCCGCGTTGGCCGAGTGGTTGCAAGTGCGACTGCCGGGCACAGGGTCTCAGGGTCGATTCCCGGGTCGGGCAAAATATTACTGGGTTTTTCAAAAATTCTCAGTAGTAGTAGCACGGAGTCTGGAATTGTGCCCGGTATATGGCAATAGGCTCACCCCCTATTACATGGGACTCATTACATAGATAGTGAAAAGTGGGTGTTACATTATAGAGGTAGAGGTACAGTGGCATAATGTGCACCCCTGCCTACCGCTTCGGGGATATAAGGTGTGATGTTATGTTATGTAGTAAAGAACTGTACTTATGTAAGTACAGGAATATTATCATTACCTAACTGACGGACTAAATGGATTTTTAATACCACGTGATCATCACTATTATTACATAATAAAGGAGTCAGGCCAGTTTATAAATATTGAAATTGTTAGTTGTTTCTACAACTTTTTAGCGCTCTAATAATAATATTATTCTTATCATAATATATAGCCCTCTAATATTCTTATTAGAGGACTAAAAATGGTGTCCAAAAATGATTAGTTATTTCTAATAATATGCTAAAAACACTTAACCCCTAACTAAACGATTAACATACACAAACATACGTCTACAAAATACGTTAACTAAACAGTTCAAATCACGCGCAACATACAACATTAAATCCTTTCAACGACTCTAGACAAAACCTTGATCCTTTACACCACTCAATTTCCCTAAGATAGTATTAACATTAATTTACTCCAGTACTCTATACTTCGTATTTTGCTAAAACCACTCAAAGCGTACCAGTACCGGTACATTTCGTTCGTATTGTGTATTAATTACAGGTACAGTTGTGACGTCAGCAGTGTAGAGCGTTTACTTGAACACGTTATTATCGTTCGGTATTTAGCTGAATCAGCACCCTGTACCGACAGTCTTAGTGCTTAGTCTTTTAAGGTTGTTACACACTAGCGATTCTATACTAACAAAGAAACGGAGTCACTAGCGGTTTTTGCTTTCTTTTTTTTGATATTTTTTTATATATGTATCTGATGGGTCGACGTTTGACCACTGTCTCGACTGGCTGTAAGTGATGATGCGGACTACGATGGAGCACGTCGTCCCATAAACAATCTATTCAGTCGGGCCTTGAAGACCCAGGAACTTTCTGTTATTAATTGGTAACGTATGTCCTAAAAAGGCAATTTAGTTGGTTTAAAATGAGACCATTCTGTTGTAAATGGAATATTTTTTTTTAGTTATAGAGGGTTCGATGGTCAACAATGCTAGCGGCTACATTTCTTTGTTTCTTAGTGTAGGTACAGTTAGCACACTTATGATTGTGGTGCCTGTAGTCAACGAAAACAACATCTTATTTAAAAAAAAATGTGAGCTGAGTACATACATATATCCCACTAACAAGCTTTGGGTAACAAAATCTTTATTTTTTAAGTCACAAAATGTTTAAAAATATCGGTGATGTGGTTGACAAATGAGCCATTGTCTACAGCCCAAGGATTTACTATTTAGTATACCTCAACTAAACAAGCAAGGACCCGAGCCGGTATAAGCATAAAATACGTTAAAGAATTTCATAAGAATTTTTACAAAAAAAATTCAGTACTTACTTACAATGACGTCTACAGCACACTACACCAATAATTATATAGAACAGTATTGAAAAATATACCTACTCCGTCAGAGATAAGGTTGACTTTATTAAAGGAGTCCTTGACAACAGATCTTGAGACAATTTAGTCATAAGCCACACCAACGACCTTGTGAACCCAACATGCATACGTTTTGGTTAAAATATGCAAACTTAACACCCAACCAACCACAGGTGTGAGCGGAATTTCATCAATTTTGGATGATTATGATACCTTTACCCTGAGCTCATTTTGGAGATAAACTCATAATATATGTTACTGAGCAACTAACTATGTCCTCATTTCAACACGTAGTGAGAAAAATATATCAAGAAAATGGCTTCCAAACTTCGAATCGTGTTGCTACAACCGGCCCAAATCACACTAATAATAAAATGTGGAAGTTTCTTTGTTTGGATGTTTCGTCAGTCAATCACGCTGAAACTACTGAACGGGTTTTGATGTGAAATTTGGAAGTACGTCTTAATTAAAATCATACTTTCGCCTTAAAAACATGATTAATTAACTAATTACCGGCACTTTTAAGCAAAACTATTTTCTTTAAAAATACTCCCTCAGTTATAAGATTGCCGCTAAATATACAGGGTGGATTTTTGCAAATGAGAAGTGTGTATTCAATTTCCCACTAAAAAATGCACAAATCGGATTCATACCATTTACTGTTTTATCCCATGCTCCCGTGGGATAAAACAGTAATAATATTCTACACGGACGAAGACGCGGGCAACAGCTAGTGAATATATAAGTTACTCTTAATTAGTTTGACTTTAAAAAGATAATGTCGATAATCGTGCCATCTCTGTCACTTTACCAAGAACTTGTAGTGACAGAACTATATTTAAGCGCGACCTAAAATTAAGTGACATTTGAGTATTTAAGCATATATATATAACAGCAAGTTTTTATTTAATTCATCAAAATAATAAATTAAATAAAACTAAAAGCAAAAAAAAGAGAATAATAGACGTTGACTTTCACTGGCCTTCCGTTATTTAAGTAGTGTGCGCACCGCCTTACAATGCGGAGTTGCGAAGGTAGCCGTTTGGCGTCTAGCCAGATCCTCGACACATCTAGTGCCCACTTTACTGCGCTACCGAAGCTATGTGACCGTAGTCATACGAACAGTGAGCGGTCGCCGACGGAGCCTTACAAATCACTGAAAGATGGGGTTACTATTCGGAAGATGGAAGCTGTTTTTGTTCATGCCTCTCTGGTACTTTATTAGAAGTTGACACTTTATTAGAAGTGGGGAACATTATTTTTCAAACTGTTTGCAAGAAGGAATTTCTCCTTTTACTGTGAAATTATTATCTTTGATCGTTTTACTTGGTCACTAAGTGAAAATCCTATGTGATATACGATATTGAGAGTATCTATCTATATCTATTCTATACATTAAATAAAATCGTAGAAAAGTCAAAACTGTGAATTGAATATTTTTTAAAAATACTTGGGGCATGATCTACAATAGATACCGAAACCAAAAATATGGTTGTGGTGGAAATTTGAGGATTGAGAAGGATCCGGTAACCTCACTCACATGACGAAACACAACGCAAGCGTTGTTTCACATAGGTTTTCTGTGAGGCCGTGGTGTGTGTGTGAAGTGTGGGAGAGCCATGCTTCGGCACAACTGTGTCGGCTCGACCGGAGTGATACCACAGCCTCCGAAACCGACGTGAAACAACACATGCGTTGGGTTTCGTTGTGTGATTGAGTTTACCGGTGGCCCAATTACCCCCTCCCTATTCTCCCGAATCTCGGAATCATCCACATTCCTCAAATTCCCAATTCCCAAAAGGCCGGTAACGCATTTGTAATTGTAACGCCTTGGTGTTTCAGGTGTCCGTAGACGGCGCCGATTGCATACCATCAGGTGATCCGTCTGCTATAAAAAAACACCGTTTATTTATAGACTTAGTGCGTTTATAATTTTCTACAGTACAAAAGCCCATTGTACTCAAATTACTATTACAATTTATACAATATTTTCTGTGTGTGCAATAAAGTATAAATCTATACATATAATAAAATTGTAGAAAAGTGCTGTCTGTACATTGAAAATAAAAATAAAAAAAATAGCAGGGGCTATTGTTATGTCGATGTCGAACCCAAAAATGTAACTAACTTTTTTTTGTCTGTTTGTCTGTTTGTCTGTTCACGCTAATCTCAGAAACGGCTTATCCGAGTTGGATGCGGTTTTCACGAATATATTGTGGTATGCTTCAGTTATGCTTTAGTGTTTGTTTCATGTCAATCGGTTCATAAATAAAAAAGTTACGTCAAATTAAAGAATCACGTCGAACACTATCTATCTATATCTATCTATACATATAATAAAATTGTAGAAAAGTGCTGTCTGTACATTGAAAATAAAAATAAAAAAAATAGCAGGGGCTATTGTTATGTCGATTTTGAACCCAAAAATGTAACTAACTTTTTTTTTGTCTGTTTGTCTGTTCACGCTAATCTCAGAAATGGCTTATAAATATATATATATTTAACAGGGTGCGGAAAAGGTGATAGTGGTTTTATTCCTCAGATTCCTCTCATTCCAAAAAAATTTCCGTTTAATTTTAAACGAATTCAGTTTCCAGTGAGCCTATGTTTCGCCATGACAATTAATAAAGCTCAAGGTCAGACTCTAAAAGTTGTGGGTATAGATCTAAGTATCAGCTGTTTTTCGCACGGTCAATTGTATGTGGCTCTGTCCCGTGTTAGCAATCCCAGCAGCCTGTATGCTTTCACCCCCGATGGCCATACGTCTAATATTGTATATAGAGAAGCATTACAGTAAAGTAGGTTTTTTAGCTACCCAAAATGTGATTATGATCCAAATCTAAAATAAAAATAAGTATATATTTAAAAAAAAACGCTGCTCATAGTCACTATTCTACGCGAACGAAGTCGCGGGCACAGCTAGTGAGCAATAAGTTCTTAAAACACCATAGCTCAGGGACTCACTTTTGTAATATACATGCAAATACAGTAGCCTGATGTATTATATAGCACCGCAAAATTTCTTCGCCTGAGGGGAATTCTCGATGGGGTATTAAGGTATTTCCTATGACTAATCGGGTCTGACGTGTTATAATTTCATTAAGATTTTACCCCTCCGGCAATTACCTGCCGACAGGGAAAGAATCAAAGGGGAAACTTGGGTGAAATATATCGACATTAATATAGGAATAATATCAAAGTAAACTCTTCGTATAAAGTGTGAAGAAAGCTGACATATTGCGATTTATATTGTTATTGTTAAATTCAGATTAATTTAGTTTTCAATTGTTATAATAAGCTCTTAAAATTATTGAAACGATTTTTTCAGACAGACAATAAGTATTCATTCACGTTCGTAAATGCCATTGAACGTGGTAATGTTTTTATTTTATAAGATAAAGTATTACATACACCGATGCCATCATAACCACAGAGAGAGAGAGAGAGAGAGAGAGAGAGAGAGAGCGAGAGAGAGAGAGAGAGAGGGGAGAGAGGGAGAGAGAGAGAGTAACTAAACATAAAGTCCAACGGTTAGTTCATTGATATCTCAGATTGTACCAAGCAACCTACTTGCAGTAGTACTTAAAACCTGTATTACATATTTTAAACATTAGTCCTTCACACAATTTTGATCATAATTCAGTAAACGTTAACAATCTGTTTCTCTTGGCATATTTTCTGCGCCAGGGGACATTTCCATCACATCCTAAGAAGCTTATCTTTACCAACAGCGCTTTGCAAAGGGACCGGCTTTCATCCGAGATCACCAATTTCTTACTTGATTGGGCCGGCTGATGGATTTTGGAACAAAGGACTCGATCAGGCCGATGCAATAAATATGTCTCGATACATCTGTGACGTATGACGACCTTTATAGGTTCTTTGTTCGTTGTTATTTGACGTAAGACACACGTTCAATGTTACTCAAATGTGTATTTAAGTATTAGTAAAATTACTTAGAATAATGAGAGCGACCTGGCCGAGTGGTCGCTCTCGACGACTACTGGACGAGGGAGTCAAACAAATTACAACCTAAGGCACGATTATAGTGTTTACGCTTACAGAAAAGAGTGGTGCTATATCATAGGTATAATTCATCGAACGCTATAGAAAAATCTCAATCATAAGGTTATTTTCTTACTAAATCCTATTCATCAAAAAAACATTCTTAATATAAAATGAATCCAACGATAAATTCGAATTTCATTTCAATAAAAGCTCAAAATATAACAATACTAATTCACAAACAAAAAACAAAGCTCGAATATCACAATTGAAAATGAAAATTCGTTCGGAAAACAGTAAAATGATTTTAATAACGTTAATCAGTGAACACTATAACCAATTACCAAGTCTCGTAATTCCTCCATCCGTATAATGAATGTAATCAATACCTACATAATAAATTAATGAGTTCAGAATTAAATTAATCGAAACTTTAAAACAATTTCATGAACCACTTTGAGAGATTAAAAGTATCATCATTAACATCAAGGTACATAGATAATAAATAATTACACTCAAAACGAGATTTTTGTGGTGCTAAACCCAAGCATATTAAGCTGCCAGACTGCCAAACTTATTTAATACATTTTCGACCTTATTACGAAAGTATAAAGTTAAAATTATCTTGTGTAAAGATAGAGATATTGCAAAACATTGTTAAAGCGATTAAAAACAGATTGTACAATGCAAGCTCTAGGATTGTATGTGTGTGGGTATGTACCCAGACACAAAGTTTAGTATGTACTTAACTTTTATAATGCTTACAATAACAAGAAAATATCGCGTACAATTAACATACTACATATTAGCAATATCGCGTCACACGCATGGTTGCATCTATTACACAGACAACAGTGAAGACGCGATAAGCAAACTAATCGGGCGGCTGATGAGGGTGAGCAAGGTATTAAGGACTACAACCTGAAAATGGCGGGCGGGGAGTGTTGCTTGTGATGAAACGAATGCAACATGAGGAAATGTGTGTGCAGAAACATGTAGAAATAGAATATAACCAATTGACTTTGGACTATTGTACACTTTATTGGAATCGGCCCATATGGCAAGGGTTGAGGCGTCATGCACACATAAATGTCCTACAGTCGGTGGCGCTGTGTGTTGGGTTGTTCCGTTCCCAATAAAAAGGTTGACCGGACCAATTGCTGACACACACGTCATACTCGTGAACGGGTGCCTTCTGCTGGGTCAGGTCGGCTCTCCCATCTTGTTGGTGGGCTGGTTTCATAAAGCCTTTGAAATAGAAATAAATAAATAGTGCCTAATTATTATGTAACCTATACTTTTGGTAATAATTATAGATGTAGTTAATTGTAGTGTGTAACTAGGTTCCCTCTTTACTTTATAAAAATTGACTAGATGTATTATAATTAAAAAACTGTATGACAAGGGCACGGACCTAGAGTCCGTGGAGAAATAATCTATAATATTAAAAAAAAAAAAAAAACATACTACATATATACAAATTCTTGATAACACACTAGGAAGATTTTAGATAACATAAACTTTTCTGTTTGTAGTTTTTGTATATCTTTTATAAGCGAAATATAAAATACAAATGCGTTTACAGTGTACCTATACCTCTATTAGACTAGCTACTTCCGCGCGGTTTCACACGCTCTGCTCAGCTCCTATTGGTCATCGCATGATGTTTTATAGCCTATAGCCTTCCTCGATAAATGCGCTATCCGACACAAAAAGAATTATTCAAATCAGACTTGTAGTTACGGAGATTAGCGCGTTCAAACAAAAAAACAAACTCTTGCGCTTTATATAATAGGTAGTATAAGATACGACAACCACGTTTTCTTACTTATATTATGAAGTCTCTTGTATTACCGATTGAAACCAATTTTACCATACACAGCAATTTTCAAACTGTATGCATATTGGTAACAACATCGACGGTTATACTTAGCTCGACCTAATGAGACCTCTGGTAACGTCCATGTGGTGCCAACGTGCCAAAAACATACTATGTTTTCATGTCTCTAAAACTACGATAAGTAATGACGAGGCCCCGTTAGTGCGTTGCATCGCCTCCTCGAAACCGAACAACGCATTGTAAGTACAGGCCACCAGGATTACGACGATGCACGACATCGCAGCTGCGTCTCAGTTCATCCTTCGTAGTTGATAGATGACAACAAATGGCAACAAGACCGTCTAATGGAACATATCATAAAAACATATGGAAACGACGGTGCGATGACGCTGCGACCCCGCAACAAACAGTTTGGGCCCCGCTCTTACTTGGTACTCTTACTCTCTTACTTGGAGGACGGTGCGAGCCGCCGCACGGTTCGGACGTGTTTAACGAGCGCTTCGCCACTGCGCCGCGTCGCGACAAGGTCACGCGCCGCTAACGGCTAGCGGAATATTCCACTGTGTTTAAATACCACCGTGTTATTGTTTATTATTTATTGAACATTGCAAAATGTGATTTTTACCTAACATTAAGTGAATAATGAAAGCGACTCTTCAGCAATGGAGACGGACTTACTAGTTAATAGGGAAATTGTGAACTTAGAGCATGGTGTAACATGCGAAATAGTTAAAGAAATATCAACAAATGAAGACGGAACTTTTACCGTGCAGTGCAACCAGTGTAACTATAAAAATTATATAAAAAACTTTTTAGAATGGACAAATGGACAGACTAAAATAAAAACGGTGAAATGCAAAAATTGCACCAAAACTAGTGTAATAAAAATTTGTACATTTGTGAACCACCGTCACATGAATAGCAAATTTATACCGGACATTTATTATAAAATTTACTCATGTGTAAACACGGTAGTAAGAAGTGTATTTCATAACTGTGTGGAATGTAAAAAACAAAGAAACATCAAAGCGATCCCTCAAACAGAGTTCACTGCTCAAGAGGAATACGTATGTAACTGCTTAAAAATAAATACAATTCAAATTAAACCGAGTGAACTTAACTTAAAACGTAAGAAACACTCGACAGAAAAACTAATTGAATTTCAAAAAACAACAAACGGTACCTACCTCTGTCAAAATCGGTTTGAGTTACTTCAGACCTATGAAAGTGATCCGAACCAGGAAACTAAAAGTGATATAGTGCCATCCCGCTCACACTCAGTGTCTTCGGTAAGCGATCAGCCACCAAGATCGCGAAGCCAATCACTAAAGCGCCCACATCCATACGAGGGAGAAGGTGAATCTCAAGCGAAAAAAGCTACAAGACGAACAGAAACACTTCGCAGTTCACGTAAAATTTTAGCTACTACTGAGAAAAATAAATCAACCAGCACACACGTCCCGCCAATACTGATCACGGACGAAAGATACAAATATAAAGATAATAAAGATACAAAAAAGATTCTTAGTGATTTACTCATGAGGGATCTGACAAAACTAATGAACAAACACCAAGGCCGTATCGTTAGAAATGAAAGAAGCAGAAATATTCTCATTACACTCACCGACTTAGACAAAAGAGCAAATGCTATCGAAGACATCAAATGCTACAAACCAGATCTCGTATTCATAGCACCAAAACCTAAGGCAGAACAAATAAAAACAACAAAAATAATCATAAGAAATATGGCACACGACTATCCAGTCGAAGACCAGAAAGACGAGATGGAAAAGTGCATTGGCATCCACCCTCTTAACATGAAAAAGATAACAAGCGATGTACAACTATGTATATTCAGCGGCGATTTTTCATACAGCGAGATAGCTGAAAGAATGAAAAATGCAACAGAAACATTCTATTGTGCACATAAGTTAAGACCTGAAAAATATAAAGTAGGGACAGACAGAGTGTTACAATGCAAAAACTGTTTCAAATTTAACCACGCAACAAGCGCATGTCACGCACCAAAAAAAGATCCCACTATACTGATAAAAAATAAACAGAATGAATCGGTGAGAGTCTGCTCTAACTGCAATGACGTAAAGCCAGAGCAACACACTGCAACACAAAGAAAATGTCCACTATTTAAAAAGGCAATTGAGAGACAAAAGAAACAATCTGAGCGGAGGGAAGAGCAACGTACAAACGTTTCATCCACTCATAAGCCAACGACAACACAACAAGAAACAATTAGAAAATCGAGATCCCCAGTGCGTAGATCGAGAATCCAACAGGGTACATCATTCGCACAGGCAGTGGCCAGCAGACCGACTAGCAACAACGAAAAGGAACTAAGGCCATTACACAATAAAATAACCAGCGACGACAAATACGCTATATTCGATAAGACCATGGAAATGTTCATGACATTTATGAAGGAACTCAGAAATGTTCTACTTAACTAAGGGCTGTAAGAAACGTATAAAAATCCTGCACATTAACGTGCAAGGTATTAGAAAAAAGTTTATTGAAATAAAACAATTAATTAACAAATATCATGTGGACATTGTTGTTTTAAATGAAGCCAAAATTAGTTTGGCAAATTTAAAATTCAACATTCAAAATTACGATAAGATATACGATCAGAAAGCCAATCATCTGGGCACAATCATGTATATAAAAAAAGGTATGAGGTGGGCTCAAACCAAGCTCATCAGTTCCTTTAGTGACGATGAAAGAAACATAGAGGGATGCAGCATTAAAGTCTTTACCAATCACACAACCGGCGAATACATCACAGTGAAAGGTATCTACATTCCAATACCAAACCAAAATGAATTATCAGACGAATTCGAACAACTGCTAAGAGAAGAGAGTGCTTTCATAATAGGAGACATGAACATAAAAATGCGTTTGCTCGGCCGATCAAACGACAGAGGTCTCGGAATTTTATTACGTGACATACACAACAACGGAGACTGCAGAATCATACATTCCGGTCAGCCATCCAGACCCACAAGTATAGGCAATAATAACATTTTAGACATAGCAACTTTAACTTATGACCATATGGATCTAGATGTAAAATCATGCAAACAGACAGAATCCATAGGATCCGATCATATGCCGTGGATAACCACAATAAACTTGGAAAATTATTACGAGGTCCCACTCGGCCGCAACCTAAAAGACATTAAATCAAGTAAAGATATGCGAGACTGCTTCGAACAATCTCTAGCAACGAAAATTGACCCAAACACGAAAATCGAAACAGATACAGACTGTGATAAAATTATTACAAAACTAGAAAAAGCTATAGTAGCGACACTAGATGAATTTGCACCGCTCAAACCAATTAATAACAGAGAAAATCTTCCCCAAGACATCCAAAACTTGATAAAATGTCGAAACAAGGCAAAAAATACTGCATGGCGTTTAAGATTTACTAATCAATACGGCGAATTGAAACGACAATATAATAGATTAAAACGCCTCCTAGCTACGAAAATCATAAACCACAAAGAAGAAACCTGGAAAAAAATCCTAGAAAACAAAACAGACAATAGAAAGAAAATGTGGAGTATACAGAGAGCCATAAAAAAACCGCCTCAGAGACTACCCTACATAGAAAATTGCAACACAGAACTGGAGATCATAGATAATTTAGTACAAAGTGCCATTATTCGTACATCCAATATTTCTCGTGATGATGAAAATACGGAGAAATGCACACCATTTCAACCGTTAGAGGCAACATCACATGCTGAATTAAAAATAGCTTTAAGGAAATTCAAAAACCGAAAAGCGCCTGGCCCTGATGCAATAAGAGCGGATTTTCTAAAACTCGGTGGTGACACTGTGGTAGCAATATTTAAAAGAATAACGGACTATATTTTGAATACGGGTTACTTTCCTAAGCGATGGAAAGAAAGCACATGTATTTTTCTTCACAAACCAGGACAAGACTACAAACAGCCTAAGTCTTACAGACCAATTAGCCTTCTTAATATTCTGGGAAAATGGGCCGAACGCATAATCCTCTCCAGATTAAACACAGAAATAAATGAACTGATTCCAGAACATCAACATGGATTCGTTCGTCATAGGGGTACAGCAACACAAATATTGAGAACTGGCAAATGTATCACAGACGCATTGGCGAAAGGACACAGTGTAGCTATGATTTCAACAGACCTCAGTAAGGCATTCGATTCTATAAATCATAAAGGACTTATAAAGAAACTTTTTGAAGCTGGAGCCCGTAACAATATTATAAAGATTATAGAAAACTATCTATCCAATAGAACCACTAACGGCAGATTTAGAACAACCACAGGCACAGAAATAAATGTACCCTACGGAGTCCCACAAGGCTCGATTCTCGGGCCCGTGCTTTTTAATCTGTACGTCTCTGACATACCGAAGCAACGAATCGCAGGTTTAATGCTTTCCCAATATGCAGATGACTTATGCATTTTAAACGTAGCGAAGAAACCAGATCACGCCACTAGACGCGCAGAATGGGCAGCGGAGGATGTCATCAACTATTATAAAAAATGGGGCCTCCAATGCAATGTGGAAAAAACGGAGTGTATAATGTTTACTCATAAGAGACCTGGGCAAGGGAATAGCGGATACAGAAATTACATTCAATTGAAAAACGAAAGGGTTGAATACAAAGACGAAGTGAAATACCTTGGCGTCATATTCGACAAGAGGCTATCAATGAACAAACACACTAAAGATAGAGTAGAAAAATTGAAACGAATCAGAGGTGCCCTAAACTCGATCATAGGATACCGATCGAAGGTACACACCGAAACAAAGTTACTCATCATACAGGCGTGCCTGCTGCCGGTACTCGATTATGGAGTCATCCAACTGCTACCGAGATACAGTAAAAGCAACCTGATAAAACTGGAAAGACAGTACAGGATGGCACTGAAAGCTGCAGGTAACTTTCCACGTCGCCTCGAAACCAAAACACTTTGGGAAATGCTTGGACAGGACCCGTGGCATCTCAGAGCACACGACCTACACCACGATATAACAGAAAAACTCGAATCACTATCAATTGGAGGCCTAGAAGACCCTGGCGATGCTTACACGAGATATGGCCAATTTAACCCATTCCTCTTGGCTAACAGAATAGGCGAAATAGACTACCTAAATAAAACGGAGAGAAGCAAACCACTTCACAAGAGGACGGCTCCTCCCCGTCAGCATAAACTATAACTCTCAGAGTCAATTCTTAAATCATCTTATATTTTATTATTATTTATTAAATACTAAGTAACCCCTGGTCGAGGACCAAATGGGCGGTAATAATTAGGTTAAACCCAGTACTTCTCATAATTGCTATGTATAAAATTGTGTGAAAAGAATTCGGCAATAGGCTACAAAAGATCCCTCCCCGGACAAAATGTACCAAAAATACATACCAAATGCACTTGTAAAAATTCTATTTTTAAGTGGTGATGTAATAGTATATTTATTTAACTAGAGAAATAAACGTTTATTCTATTCTATTCTATTCTATTCTATTCTATTCTATTCTTACTTGGTATGCTCCCACAATGCGTACCATACAGCCTAGTTCACTATACAATTCCAGAATTTTATACGACTAGACGTTCTATTTTGTACGCGTTATAAAACCTTTTAGAAACTAGAAATATAGAGCAACGCAACGCTTGACTTTTGCAGGATTTTTAAACTGACAGAAATGCCTATAGCGTGTAGTCTAGTGTTTTTACGAATATTTGTTGAATATTTGTTTATGTTGTTTCTGTAAAAACTCCGTTTTGAAATACTAGTCGTTTCGCCCCAACTGGTGAAATAAAACCTTGTACTCGTACACGTATTTTTTTGTCTGTGTAACTATCCATGTGTATGTCAATTTTGTTTGACGACTTCCCACCACACTGTTTGAATGTTTCAGTTTTTATTTTGTTTTTTTTTATGAAACTTATGATAGCTTGGATGGACCGAACAGGTTTTGTTCAAATACTCTTCGGACAGTCTCTACTCAACTCTCGAACAGGAATAAACGCTACTTAGAAATAAAATTAAAGATCTCAACATCTATAAATTCAGAATTTTCCAATGTCGCATGAGAATAGACAAATATTGCAATACATCACCTACTCCGACCTTTTTCATTGGCTTATTTTCTAAACATATATCTAGTTACAACAGTGGGCTATTTAAGAGAACGCACCTGCCCTTTTTTCAAAATCTCCCCAACGAGGTCAGTATTTTTGTTCCCTTAGGCGGTCCCCTCTGGTATTACCACTAAGGTCCCTTTTATAAATAGCTTTCATAATCCTGCTTCTCAACGTGACCACAGACATTACAACACACGTTTTCAATTTAATAATCTTTCTTTTCGCAATAACCTAAATTTAATTGAAATTTCGTCGAAATATTAAGGTAGTAAGAATTAATTAACGTTAACATTTTCAAGTTGAAATTCACTACCAATAAGATTTTATTGAAATTAACTGTAATTACGTTTAACTATTAGAATATACAAATTGAAAGGACTTCTAAAGTGTTATTAAAATGGAACCTAACAGCCTATTTTCTGCTTTCAATTTAATTTCAGTTAGAAAATCTACTTGAAAATCTATTCAGTAAGTATTGAGACGAACGAAAAAACAGACGGACGAATTTCTATTGTTTTACTTTACGTATCAACGTATAGATACACTAATTCACTCACATCTCAACACAAAACCCTAATCAATAAGAAATTCTACGAACAACGTATAAGGTCCATTGTTAAATAAACCCACAAGATTACATTCTATATCAACACAGGCGTTAGAAGTAATGAAAGGGCAGCATTTCTAGATAATTGCTTAGATATGAGCACAATCCCGTGTTATCGCCACAACTATCCACGAACATATATTAAATCTGTTGATGAAGCAAGTTCTTGAGAAGAGCCACCTTCATTAGTAAAGTTACATTTCATCTTGATTTGGAATTGAGTAGCTAGTTAGGTTTGTCTGCCTCGGTACTGGCTGTAAAACTGATTTGTTCATATACTAGTTGTGTGTGTTATTGAGGAGTTAATTTTGAAGATAAGCAGCTCGGTAATATACACTCGGTACTATATGACTTCCAAAACCTTTATAAGGACACACACATCAACAGTTTATAACTGTACACTGTTGAGCAAAGCCTCTTATCACTCGGAGAAAATTAAAGTTTTAATCACCACGCTTGCTCAATGCAGATTATCGGTTTCGTATAATTAAAGATTCACCGTTTGTCAGTGGTGTCTAAATAATCTTCGAAAGTACATAATAGTTAACTCGGAAAAAGTCACATTGGTACTTGCATTTAGTAGGTTTCGAACCCGCATCCTCATGCATGAAAAGCGGACGTCTCAACCGCCGGGTCCCCACTCGACATGACATATACAGGCAGTAATTTGTGAATATTGTGTTATACTGTCTGGTTGGTGATATTTCTTAATGTTAATTAAGAAAAGCATATCCAGTATCCTACGTTGGGAATCGTACCTTATCTTCAAATCCAGTAGTATTGCAAAATCCTCACCACTTTGCATAAACTCATAGAATAACAGTGCACCACCGACCGAAAGCTCATATAATATTTACGTACCATTAAATTTGAACGAGAAACAAATAAGTAAAACACTTTAGGTACCATTTTTGATGGAAAATCAATGAGTTATACCGACAAATAAACGACTCCTAAACTACAAACTACTCGTTCGGTAACATTTTGTACGAATCGTTGGTAAACTAACACTGAGCTAGAGTAGATTCAAATTGAAATCAAATATGGCCGCCTCAGCAGATCAAACCGATCTGCAGTCAGACGCCAATTAGTAATGTTGACGTAAGCACTAGGGCTTGATGCTCAGGTGCTCGCTCTACCGGTGCATATAGGTAATTTAGATTGGCTAATATGCCCAACGTTATGTTGAAATTTGTTAATTAATTAAATTTTCATATTACCAGAGGGCGTTTGGGAGCCAAATGAACATATGCGGCCAACCGAAAAGTTTAGTTGATTTACTCGGTTGCGTGATAATTTGGCCGTCAACAGCAACTAAAATACCCTTTCTGCAGGTGACGTTATGTTAAACGGATTATTCAAATGAATGAAAGCTAGTTTCAAATTATAAAAGTTTACTTATATTACATAATTTACACATGTATACTGTATACTTATAACTTAATCGGATACAATATAGTATGTGTAAATTTTCATATATTTTTCTTTGCACAAAGAATTTACAATCACTTTACGTAATGTCACAAAAAGTTTTGATGAATATCTATAACTTAAAAAAATCAATTCAACATAAAATAAACGACACGAATGGCCATAAACTTTCGCTTATTACTTCAAAAGACAACAAAAGCCCACCGATCTAATACAATTTGAGTAAAGCTAACAAAAACCCGACACCTCACAAAAGACCAATTCTATCACCATTATGAAGTCCCTATCAAACGCAGTAAGTAATTTGAACCACCAGGTACCCATAACCAGAGCGATCTGATGCAGCTTTACGTTCATTGGCAACCCAACCTATCAGGCGATCACATTCCGCGGCTTATAGCAACATAAAACTAGCTTCGTTTACGATCCAACTTATTAAACTTATGTAGTTTCGCACAACTGAATGGGATTGGAACATCACTATTTCGCTAAAAGCTGATGGCAATGTTGCCTGTACTGATATCATCTGTTTAATCAACAAATGTGTTTCTGCTATATCAAGCTCGAAGTTTGGTTTGAACTTTGAAATGTTTGTTTGGTACAAATTGTTGGGTAGTGAGGTCAGAATTGTTGTTACAGTTGTTTTATTGCATGTACATCCGTACTTTCTTCTTTGGAGTGATGGTTTAGCTTGCAAACGTTGCCAACATCAAAGTTTGTGACAATGTTTGAGTGTTTGAGAAACATGTATAGACCGTATACACGAGGAAATGTTTTTATGCTTCTTGACTGACTTCTGACTTGTGTCCGTGCCCTTGTCATATTACAGTTACGTATGTTACGTAGTACGTTATCCTGGTCAAATAGTTATTATAAAGATCTTATATGCTACGTTAACCACTCATACAACTACACAAAGTGCTTGATGTTGGTCTCTATATAATTATTATAATCTTATTATCTCACACTAAACCTACTGGATCAGCCCACCAGCACGATGACCGAGCTGACCTACTCCAGCAGAACCTTCTGCAATCGATCCGATCAACCATTTCGTAGGGAACTGAACGACCCAACCCACAGCGCCACCGACTGTTGAACATTTACGAATGCATGTTTTTATGCTTCGTTAAAAATAACGATAGATCAAGATTATAACTGGTACCATGACTAGAACTGAACCCTTAATGCCTCTACGGTTGCGAGTGGACCTACTTAGGCTATGTAATGTTCGCTTACGATCGCTTCCCTTTTATACACTTTGATAAAAATTTGTAGACCAACTATCTAAAGTATAACCATCAGGTAATACGTTTGCTCATTTGCATTTCCATAAAAAAAAGTATAATAACTTCCACATACACATATTAAATAATGTTCCTGTAAAACCTACAAGACTCCGTAACAAACTTCCACTACCACGAATTCTCACGATTTCATACACCAATGTAACATTAAGCAATGTTCAAAACGTTCTTAATTATGTGACACTAATTGTGAGAACGACCCAGTTAACGCGACATTAAACTGATATTAGAAGTCGATTAAGCTTCCCAGTCACTTCCTTAGTACCTACGTTCATTTCGTACCAAACAGTACATTAGCTATAAGATCGTTGGAATGAAATAAGAACCGAGGAAGAACTATTGTAATATAAATTATACTTTTAAGGTAATTAAAAGAAGGCATATGTTACGATTTTTAATGGAATTAGTGTTTTCGGAAAACCATTTATGTAAGAGCTTTTTATTTCTAAGATTATTAGGTACCTAATTTCTTGTTTAATGAACAGTGTTAATGTTATACCAATGAATCATTTTTTTAAGAACATGGTTTGTCCGTGATGATAGCTAATATTCAGATACGGAAAAACGCTTGACCCTTTTTTATTAGATACAGCTAACTAAAAAATAACAAACTAAAAAAAACACCACTAACCAAAAAGCCGTTAGGAAATTAAAACATAAATTGGAAGTAGATATCCCCGTCGAGCGATACTCAGACAGAAAAAACATTGAATAACAAAGGAGAAAAATTATTTAATGCCTACCAGCCGTTTTCCATGACCTCCTTGAGTACCAAAAAGCATTAAGAGACCCTTTGTAAAACTCTCCGATGTATTTTTTTATTATTTTCTTTGTCTCAGAACCTTCAAAAGTACCCCGTCTCCCGTCTGTTAAAATAAAATATTCGTCCCGTGAAATAATTGCGGCGGTAATTTTTGGCCCTCATTTAGCAACGTTTTATTATACCAGGAGACAAAAAAATGTAAGTGGTTCTTCGTTAATTTTGGATAATTATTGCGTAGCTGTCTTTGTTGTTATTAAATGGGACGTGTAAGAGATACCTCTTTGTAGTGAAACGTTTTAGGGTATTTGCTCGAATTAGCATTTGTCATTAGTTCTCTGATACAGAATTAGTCTCTTGGTACCAACTATTTAGCTTGATGAGGACTACCTCTCAATGCAATAATTGATCTAAATTACAACCGAATTAGTTTGACGACCGATCTCAATAACATATCATATTTATATTTAGTAACAAGCAGTGGATCATTGACACATTCCACCAAATTAATGAGAAATTTAAAAAGTACTCATATTACTCATAAGGTACACAATACATTACACATCATGCTAGCTACAATACCAGTGGGTGGCTGTATCAAATTGGCTGAAGCGCTACCTTTGGATCATAGATTGAACTTTGTGTAATGTGGGGAACACTCGTTCCTAAAACTATAAACCTTTATACCCCACCCGCTAGATGGCGTTGTTTAAAATTGTTACGGTTTGTGAAAATTACCTGCAGATGGTGCTACATGTATGAAAATGTATTGCCCAGTTGAAATGTTCGTCTCTTGCGTACATTGAGCAATACAATAAAGTAGACATTTTTTTATATGGTGAGCAATAGAGAAAGTTGGTCTTCTTTTGTATATTTTATATCATTAGGCACTTCTATGTAAAACCTGTAATCAAGTAGGTACTCCATATAATTTTCTGAGAATGTTGTCATGTTTATTTTGTTCCGCGAATTTACTTATTGCAATGTTGATTAGTTTTCGTTGTACTTCTTGTGGGAACAAATTAAGTTCTATTGTCGTGCTTAATATTTTTACATATTAAGCAGTTATTTTTAAACAACTGCTTTAATAAGATTTATTGGTAAATATCACAATAATTATGTATTTGTAAAACTACAACGAAATTAACATAACGTCAAGCATTTTATCCCCGAAGGCAGAGGTGCACATTATGGCACTTAATGACACTGTACGATGTAACACCCACTTTTCACTATTTATGATATGAGTTCCATGTAATAGGCGGTAGGTCTATTGCCATATACCGGGCACAATTCCAGTCTCCAGGAAACGAGGCAGTCTCCAGTACAACCAAATTAAAAATATTTTTAACGAAATTACATAATACTGTGATGTATATTCATCATAGAACTTTCATAAATAATGAGTATGTGAACATGTCATTGATTTCAAAAACAATTTTCTTTGGTAAAGGAGAGCTTTGGCCATTAATGATTTCTGTTTATCTTAATCTGCCTAATTTAAAGTATGGCAAAGAAGAGGGTACTATTCATAATATAAATAAAATCATTAGATAGTATAAAAAGCCATATTTTCATCTTCACAAAATTTACTAATCTCAGAACTCAAACGTACACAACCATTGAGAATCAATTGAACATTCCCATACCTTGGCAACGTCTTGACGTTTGCTAACAATTACCAATTAAATTAAGCGAGACCCACAAACGAGAATAGATTCAGACGACCCATATTCTCGAGTACAAGCACTTGATTTAGCAAAGAGGGAAGGTAATCCTATGAAGATCCAATTGTGGAATAGTAGGAGGCATCGCAATCCAAGCATAATGCGTTGCGCAACTCGATTAAAGTTGGAATACTCTCCATTCTCTATGGCCACACTTCAATGATAACTGGCCGCATTCGACGTCAGTTTGATGAACGAGAATAACAGTAGTTCTATTTTTGAATAATTAAATAAAAACTGGATTTTATCTTATGTTCAGTTTTATTTGTTTGTTGAGAATTTAATTAGAAAAAAAATATTTTGAGAACTACAAGAATTTTGAGAGAAAAAAAAATAAGAACAGAATTCTATAAATAATGCATTATTATTTTACATTTAGTTATTTCATTCCTTATTGAAAAAAATATGTATAGGTAGGTGCATTTATTTATCTACCTTTAAGAAGCGGCTACTTTTGCCTTTTTTTACTAGCAATGCATTTATTTTGTCTAACAAGTCTCTTGGACAGCGGACTACGTCGGTCCCCAGAGGACAGCTCGGGTCAGAACCACTTTAAAAGCGCTTTGTGAATTTTTACTTACTACTTAATTTTTAAAGATTTTACTTTGAACCTGCACTACGATGTGGTAATAACTTAACTTGGCTTTATATTTTTAGGTGAGGTTTTATTCTTGCAAAAATACGTAAAAAGTTATTTATATTTGGATTTATTAATATGTAGTAAGTATTTTGAGATTTTAACTCACCACAATCTCAGTATACCGCGTGTGCAGATCTGATTATATAAAATAATCATTTAAATTATGTAATGCAAAAACACTAACTAACATCATTACTTTTTATATCAGAACATGCATTAGCGTAGTAAAGTCAAACGTAGACCTTAATCAGTACATCGTGGCGAAAACTTTAAATATTATTAAAAAATCATCAAATACTTTTAAAAAGTCACGCTAATTTATATGAATTATCGCAATTCCAAATCTTTCTTAATAATTGTTTTCTTAAGTGATTTATCTCTTGCTAAATAAAAATCTATGTCAATTAAAAAACCTTGTTCTTAATCTTCAGACATCGAATACTCCAAGGATTCCCATACAACTTAATTGGTTTCCTATAGTTATACTCAGTAATACTAACTGGAACGATCGGGAAAAAAGCAATAGTAAAAACAATCCTTATTAGTATCACGTTTAGGCTTTTATTGCATTGATCCATAAGAAATAAATACAGGGGACTTAATGCCTTAGGCTTTCTGTTCCAGTTAAACTGCAGATTATGTTGTGTACTTAGCTATTTTTATCTTGAATTCATTTTATTTATTTTTATATTTTACATTTAGACTTATTTTTGTCACTATACCTACATAATAGGGATGATGACAGGGTATGAAAATGAAAAATCTAAATAGTACGTATGAAAAATATTAGACACGTATTTTTTATTTTTTCGTATGAGACAACAATATTTAAATAAAACGAATCAAAGTTTAGGAGTGGGAGGTAGCTGCGTCATTTTAGAGTATAAATCGTACTCAAAAGTGACGTCATGCTATATTTTAAATCAATACATCTTCAAAACTATTCTTTTCCGTAAGAAAAAAAATACATGTCTAATGTTTTAAATAATCTCCAGACGGACATTAAAAAAAATTATCATATTTAATTAACCTATTATATTAAACATTGAACGTACAATTCAACAAAAGTTCTTGTGGAAACTTAAAAATAGACAAATATGTATATCTATATATATAAAAGAAAGTCGAAGAAAGTCGTGTTAGTTACACCACTTATAACTCAAGAAAGGCAGAATAGATTTGGCTGAAAATTGGTAGGGAGGTAACTTAGAGCCAGGAAACCGACATAGGATGCTTTTTAACCAATACTTATTTTTTACTTTTTACCGAAAATCACGAACGGGGACGGGAAAAAATGGGATTACGCGTACGAAGTTGCGGGCAGAAGCTAGTACGTAAATAAAGGCACATAATGGATCTGTTTATTTACAGCTCACTGTGTCCATAATTAAATGGATAATAGGAAAATAGCAATAGTATTATAAACCTAATCAGGTACATAGATCAACCAACCAACTTGCACAGAAAATCATACAAGCAAACCGCAACACCATAATCCTATCCCAGAGTAAATAAAGCCGTACATTCACTTCACTTCCCACGTAAACGTTATCCCATGTACGTACTCTAAGTATTAAAGCAAAACCAAACGTAAACCGGTAAGTCCACAACGGTAAACCTACATCACGTGGTCCTACGCAAACAAATTGCAATGTATATAAACAACGTCCGGTAGTGCTTTAGGCTTCGCAGCGATTTTCGTCAATCACCCGAAACAAAGAACGGGGGTGAATATTAAAGCGCTGTGACACTCCAGTCGGTTTTTCATCAGGCAACAGACACCAGTGTGCCTCTTTCAAACCCTCCTTTTGAGATCCCGCGCAAGATTAGGCACTAGTTCTTATGGTGTGACCCTAGTGATGTTGCAGTGATTTTAAAACTATTTATGGTCGATAATTTTATCGATGAAATTGATTTTGTCAGACTATAAAGTCCGTATTGACTTGTATACCGATGAATTTATCATTGGAATAATTTAACAATTGTATGAGCACGTATTAAAGAAAGCTTTTAACATAGGATATAGAAATAATTTATTATTTAATAGCACTTGAATGTGTGTGATACAAAAATATTGAATAAATCGCTTTTAAACCTTTCAAACACAATTATTACATTGACAGTCCTTTAAGTTTAAATTTTTTTCACACATTTAAACAATTTGTGAAAAAACTTAGAATAAAAAGTTAGCAATAAATAGTATCGATACTTAACACATCACTAGCTCGTTATTGCACGTCATCACTAGTATAGAGCGGCGCGACGCCCGCCACTCGACACCGCGATGATTCAGCATTCTCAATCCAAAAGCCTTTTACGAATCCTCTTTCATTCTCACCGAGTGAATTTGAGTCCGTATTCCCACGCATTTTTAACACGACTGTACTAGAAACTATTCGACACTTGCTGCACATTTATTCATAGGCAACCTGATTTAAAACGTGCTTTGAATTTTTCAAAACTAAATTACATATATCAGGAATTATTATATTTACGTGTCTTTATCCTATTTTGTTTCATTATCGTCACCCCGGCATTATCGCCTCCCTTGGTCGGGGTATCCTCCTGTTTCAATTAGGTAATTAGGTGACTAACTTCTCTGTTCGTCGCGGAGAACCGAACTGGTAACCGGGGCTCCGGCTCGACGTGCAAGAGAAGGAACGGGGTGGTTTTTAGTCAGTAAGAGTCTGACACTCCCTCTCGCCTCACCCAGGCGGAAGCAATCATTTGATGATTTTCGTCCCTTAAGAAAAATAAAATAAAATAACCTCTCTGTTCCGAAAAATTAACTTGATCTTCAGCTGTAAACACTGGCAGCTATGTGCAGCTTTGTGTCCGTGAGTTCAATAGTTAGACAAATAATCGAGGTACTAAAATCTTTGCACTCATTCAGAAAGACGAACAAAGTTACCACAAATAATTTAACAAAACTTTAAAAGCAGACACACAAACCACGAAATCCTTTGATAAAACCTCACGAAACGTGACGAGACATTTTCGTGGAAAACTTTACATTGGAAAGCTTAATAAAAATCTGTGTGGCCAAAGAATAGCCGTGGTTTTGTTGAAACTAAAGCAAATTGCCTGAATTGGGCCATTCTGTAGTGTTACAGAACTTTGTTACAGTACAAACTTTTACACTGACCGAGCAATTTAAGTTGGTAACTTAATATTGCTCTGGATTCGTCTTAACTGAACCAGAAATTGTTTTTACTGTTTATTCCACTTTAGCTCTGTAATACATAGATACACTAAGTATTTGGTACACTTTTGTGGTGTATTTTTGGGAATAGTTCACTTTGTCATAAGCAAGCTTAACGTTAATATAGACACGCCAAATCACTTAAAAACGAGACTAAAAATGTTTACATTGGCACCACAAATTGTGCAATTTGGTATTTTACATAACGCAACATAACATCACGCCTTTTCTCCCATGCAATGTGTACCTCTGCCTACCCCAGGCAGAGGTGCAAATAAGAGCTCTTAATGACACTGTACAATGTAACACCCACATTTCACTATTTATGTTATGAGTCCCATGTAATAGGGGGGGAGCCTAAACTCTTATGATCTAAAAACCCTCTAATCGTCTATAACAAGACAAGACTAGCATATGTATCTAATCATAATTAGCAACTAAATAAGTTTGTAATAGAAACCAATCTCCATTGCACTATATTTTCTTCATGATCATTAACGTAATCATTACAAATTTTATAAGCGGTAAACATAATAATATATAAACACATACAAGTTCTTCATACCTTGATCTCAGTTTACGATTCTCTTTGTCGCACAATATTTATGGGTGGACAGTTACTATTTAAGCACAGTAATTTTGAGATCATTTTGTATAAATATAATATCATGTATGTCGCAGAATCAACAAAGATGCACAGCTATCGAGTATCGTTATTTTAGAACAACGCCATCTGTTATCATTTGTCGGAGACGTCAAGCAGTGTGCATGGGTGATGGTCGGTACGGGGCGTGGCATGTTGGCATTTGAAAGGCGTCACTTTTGAGTTGGACACGAGGGTGAGCGGTTGTTCTGCCAGCCCGTACCGAACTTACCGCGTTTACGAAGAATCCGATGACGAAGTACCCCCAATGGGTGCATTTTCTCCGACATCAGAATTGGGATGCAACTAAAACGCCCCACGTAGGGAAGGTGCCTGTGCTATTCAAGAAAAGTGTAAAGACAATGCGCACGTGTTTGGAGGTGACGCAGAGACGGAAAAATGGCGTTTCCTGCTTGAGCAACAAAACAAAAACTTTATGGCTATCGTACAAGCCATGAAAACCCCTTCTACGATTGTGGATGTTCGCCTACCTGACTTTGAACCTGAAAAACGAGACGTTGACCCGCGTGCTTGGCTGGCAACAGTGGTAGAAACGACAGCAGCGGAAATGTTGAGCATCAAGTGAATATCGGCACTATGAAGCCTGCCACAGATTATTTAGAAATTGAATCCGGTGAGAAATTTCCTTTTGTTTCGATTCAGGTGCTCAGTGCTCTCTAGTTAAAGAAAGTTTAGCACAAAGGTTTCCTGGCAAACGTCTTCATGCTTTAGTGACATGATTAAGTATAGGTTCATTCAACGTAAATTGTAACGTTCAAATACTAACAGATGTCACTATACAAGGATACTCAATGCAGGTATTATTTCATGTAGTGCCAGATGAATGTATTCCTGAAACAATTATGTTTGGAAGGGTTGGCAAAGTGTTTTGTTTATTGTGGATACCACTACACAAGGGATGTAGTGATGTGTTATGTTTAATGTGGATACTACTTTCGAGTAATGAATACTGATAGATGGATACCACTACACAAGAAATGTAGTGATGTGTGATATTTAAATGTGTGTGTTGAGATCGGGTACCAGATGGAGGTCCCGTTGGATTGCCGGATGGAGGCAATGTGTTGTTTGTGACGAGGTTGGGTACCAAACAGAGCATTGCATACTAGATTTGGTCGGAATGTTTCATGAATTGATTTAAAAATTGACGTTTATTGAAACGGGTGTTGAGTTATGACTTAAATGTCGAGATTTCCTTTATGAGGTTTGATGAGAATATGTGAATCAGAATAAAATTGTGTTGTTTGGATTGCGTGAGTTTATCTCCCGATATCTTGGTCAGGAAGGCCGAGCAAGGAACGTTTCACTTTCGGTAAATTCTTGTTCCAGATGCTTCACACGAGGACGTGTGAAAATGTCAAGATGGCCGTGTCGCAGAATCAACAAAGATGCACAGCTATCGAGTATCGTTATTTTAGAACAACGCCATCTGTTATCATTTGTCGGAAACGTCAAGCAGTGTGCTTGGGTGATGGTCGGTACGGGGCGTGGCATGTTGGCATTTGAAAGGCGTCACTTTTGAGTTGGACACGAGGGTGAGCGGTTGTTCTGCCAGCCCGTACCGAACTTACCGCGTTTACGAAGAATCCGATGACGAAGTACCCCCAATGGGTGCATTTTCTCCGACATGTATATATGTACGGCTAAATCATATTTATCATAAACTTTCATATACTAGTGGTTAGTGCCTCGTTAGCCGAGTGGTCGCAAGTGCGACTGCCGGGCAAAGGGGTCTCGGGTTCGATTCCCAGATCGGGCAAATTACTGGGTTTAAAAAAAATTCTCAGTAGTAGCACGGAGTCTGGAATTGTGCCCGGTATATGACAATAGGCTCACCCCCTATTACATGGGACTCATAACATAAATAGTGGAAAGTGGGTGTTACATTGTACAGTGGTATAATGTTCACCTTTGCCTACCCCTTTGGGGATAAAAGGCGTGATGTGGTTAGTGATCTAGCCGACAACCACGTTACATTACTCAAGTTTAGAACTATTTCGATCGTACCTTTGTATCTGACTAAAACTTACTTTACTGTACCTACTAATTCAACATAAAAGACTTATATATAACTTAGGTTCCAAAAAATTCATACTCAAGCTCATGTAAGTGGCTAAGACCAAAAAATGACTTTACCAAGAAATTACATCCAAAGCAATTTAAACTCTTAATAAATCTCTTATCGCGGAAAAAATCTTAATAAATATAAGCATCAATCAAGGCAGCGGTATGAGGCCAATGAAAAATGGCGATTGCCATTAAAATGTGGACGCACAATGGCAGCACGCGACGCTTCGTAATTACAACGTTTAACTTGCATCAATCATCGGGAAGGAATATTGTTCTGTTTCAAAATATGCCTGAGTATCCTTGTTTCATGTGTTATTGTTTGACTCTACATAAGTTCTTGAAAAGCATGTTTTTGAGTTCCAAAAGATTATTTAATGATTTTGTTCTGACCGACCGATTTTCAAGTGTGGAAGAGCCACGCTTCGGCACGAATGGGCCGGCTCGACCGAAGTGATACCACGACCGCACAGAAAACCGACGTGAAGCAACGCTTGCGTTGTGTTTTGTCGTGTGAGTGAGGTTACCGGACGCCCAATTACTCTCCTCTTCCCCAATCTCCCCAATCCCTGAACCCCCAACCATCCTCAAACTCCTAATCGCCAAAATGCCGGTGACGCACTTGTAACGTGGCTGGTGTTCCAGGTGTCCATGGGCGTCGCCGATTGCTTACCATCAGGTGATCCGTCTGCTCGTTTACCGGTTTATGCCATAAAAAAAAGGATCGGGTCACCGATTGTAAGCAATCGACGCCGCCTTTGGACACTTGAAACACTAGAAGGGTTTCAAGTGCGTTACCGGCCTTTTGGGAATTAGGAATTTGAGGATTGTTATTGTTAAATTTGGGGAGATTGAGGAGTGAGGTAATTGAGTCTTCGAATTTTTTAATAACGAATTCGACGTCTTATATACCTTTGTATTCGTAATCCTAGTCTTCTGTTGATCGGGCCTGCGGACGGCGAGCACGGGTGTCTCGCCGCCCGACCAGAACAAGGCCCGAGCGTACGGCGCGTCGCATTCCGCACGCGCCTCAAGGAGCCATCACACCACCACAAATGGGGCCCAATAGGGCTGATGCCGATACGGAGCCGCGGAAGACTTAACGGGTCGCCGGGGCTCCGGTTCGAAGAGTCTCCAGTAAGAGTCTGACACTCTCTCCCGTCTCACCCAGGCGGGAGCAGCCAATCGATGATTTTCCCCCCTTAAAAAAAACTCCTAGACAATCCACTACTCGACTTTGAACCTCTATAGAATTTTGGTAGTTTGAAATGTGTTTTGTGATACTCATTTGTTTTATCGAAAAAAAAGACATGATTTTTTCACACCTCTCGAGGTAGGAACATAGAAAATTGTATGTGTAGGATGTATAGTAAATTGTATTAGTAATACTAGGTATATTGTATAGGTAGGTAGGCAACCGTAACTAAAATGTATATCGAGAGATTCAAACGTAGCCTGTAGGTGTGAATTCAGACAAATCCTTTGTGCTTTACGTCAGTCAAAGAGGTCCCACTAACAAGTAATATGATCATTGTAAGGAATTCCTTTCTGTTGTTTTAAGTATATGCGTACACATATGTATGTACATAGGTTTATGTTTTTGTACGTTATTACTTTCTTATTGACCTCGTAAAAGAGACCATTTATTCTATTAGTTATATCGTAAAGAAATTCTGCCTCAGACTCGAATAACTGATCATCATAAGTGCGTCCGCTGAAATAAATAAGTGTAGTTCGATCCTAGCTTAAGCATATTTATAGAAGACCTAATCTTATGAGGACATTTTGAAAACCAATATTCTTGTTTTTATAATAACTATCGTGAGACGTGCTGAATTAGATAACTAAAAATTACGAGTTACTCACGTAAATTTACTAGGAAAAGCTCTACTAGTTTCGAGTCACAGAGGGACTCTCCCTCATGAGCAGCGTGCGCGGTCACTGTGACGTCACGCAGCCTAACGATATATTTTCATAAGTTTTTTTTTATATTTGATGGGCCGACGCGACCTTTGACCACGACCTTCCCTAGTGGTAAGCGAATTACTCGTAATGTTTTGTTAAACCAGTATTCTTAGCATTAGTAAAACTTTTTACTGTAACTACTTAGCTACAGTTATAAACGATAAACGATTGTACCTCTATATTCAGCAAATATGCTACTAAATAGTACACACGGATACACATCGAGCTTTACATAACCAGTATAAACTGAACGTTAAATGTGCGGAAAGATGATGCGACGCGATGCCAGGATAAACTGGTTTTGTATAAATTGATGTGTGGCCGTGTGTACACACTATAATATTAAAACGAAGGATAGATAAGGAGAAACACTATACTGATGCCAACCCAGAGGTCACAACCTTTTTTGAAGTCCTAACATAAGTAGAACAAGAGAATATGTAGACAAGAAAGTCAATAGACGTAGACGTATCTTTGATATAGAGGTATGAAAGTCATATCTGTTCCTCTATTCCCCGAATGAATCGAAAGGCACTTTCCCAAAGAAGTATAGAATACATACATTGGCGGACATTTTTAAGATGGATACGATAAAACCTTTTATTTTGATACACCTCTTTGCTTATTGCAATACATATGTAACCTTTTGTGTATACTCCAAAAAGGCGGAATGGTGTCCGAATGTATTTGTATTGGTGGTTAAAAAGAATTAAGTCGGTGTTGTTTTTAAGGACAACGCCATGACACCATGGCTACTATCAAATCTTATTACTATAAGATATAAATTAGGAGTAGGCTTTTTTTTAAGGGGGAAAACCACCCCGTTCCTTCTCCTGCACGTCAAGCTGAAGCCCCGGTAACCCGTTAGGTTCTCCGCAACATCAGGAGTAGGCTACAACAGAAAATTAGTACAAAATTAATAAAACTAGAGGTACATATTGCGTGCAAGAAACTACCTGCTTCGTACTTTTAAAAAACGGTACACCTGACAACAAAGTATTAAATGCAAGCCTGCAGAGTAAAAGAAAATCTTTAAGTAAAATTCCAATATCACTTTAACCAACTTTAAAGAACAATGCCACTGCCAACAAGACCGCTAACAGTCTATATTATACTATCAATTAATTAAAATTTACCGTAGCTACCGTCTTTCAAGTTTAAAGACAGAGTTGTCTCCTAAATATTATAACTTCTATGCACAGACGCCAGCAGGTCAGCCTACCCCTGTCTGTCAAAATTCTTCATTAGATTTCCAACTTTATCATTTTTATATAAAGTCGAAAATCCAATGAAATAGATTGTCATATGGAGTAGGATGAACTGCTGGCGTCTGTAGATACAATATGCATGTATGTAGGTATGTTTGCATGTGTGTATGTATGTATCACACTTGGTATTAATGTACCGTGAAACACAGCAGAACTTGGTGTAAGTTATTCAACACTTGCACCACCGAGACGTGTCTACAGTTCGACGTTCCACGGGGAAACGTGCGGTCTCAGTAAATTATGACACGATCGAATTTGTACTTTAATTTCTGTGTATTTAGCGTCAAAATTTATTGGTGTATGTTGTGTATATCATACAATGCCCCATTTCACGTTTCCATATTTTTTAATCATCTATTTTTCTTTTGTAAGTGTTTGATGTTCATCTTGGATATGACTCAATATAATATTGGATTTATTTTTATTGCACTTCTAAAGACTCAAATGAATTATTCCAAGAAACAGCTACATACCTATTCCTAGGCACATATTATTCCTCGTTTGATATAGGGCGATTAACGACCAGCCGGATCATCCAATGCCATAAATTATAAATATAAAAACACACTCCGCTATAACTCAATGCTTCAATACTATTTGAATTTCGGTTTCGTATCAAGTGAATATGATCCAAACAGAACCAGTATTGAATCATATGCACCTCTATAGTCTATGTACGTGTATTGAAAAGTAACGCCGGCGCCTGTGTCAGCCAAGCGATTTGAGAACAAAGGAGACGGGCGGGAACACGAGCTCTTTTCAAATATTCCTCCATTATAGGATACATACTGATTTGTAATTCAAAGAACATTTTATACCAGGGAGATGGTATTAAACTAAGGCTTTCGTTAATTTTGATGCTTTTAGTGAATGTTAAGTTGTAACTAGTGGTGATTTTTTAATAGTTTCATGTTTAGATAATAGAATTGAAAAAAACAACAAACAAACAGACAACGGGATAGGTGAAACTAAATAAAATCTACTAAACATATGAGTTCATACCTTTGTCAAAAATGACAAGGCGCTCTGTTTACTACAATCTTTACTCCTTGTGTGGTTTCCTTAAAATCTCTCCGATGTACCTAAATACCTATCCAACGCAATTGAATTAAAGTTTCAATCTCTATGTAACATGAATTCGAGTCCGGTATGTATCGCCCACTGGCCAAGCGTCCGCGTCCGCGCGAAAACTTCACCGCCAATTTGTTAGCACCTCACAAAGCAACCTCTTTTAATATTATTCTGTGAGGCCAGAACCCTCTCAAATTAAACGCTACGATATAATATTTGTGGCATTATGAAAAGCTTGCAAACTGGATGCTATTCCCAAATATGCTTTCCATTTTTTGTGAGCGAGTCAAGGGTGCAGTGTGAATACATTTGTTTAACAAAATTTTTATTTTTTACTTCTACATTCATGCTGGTTGGTATATAGATATAAAGGTTGCTTTTTTTAATTTGTTTGTTACTAACTACCATCTTAATATAATCGTTGACAAGACGGAGACTTTTATCACTCATCATCATTAACTTATAGCCTATAAATGGCCATTGCTGACCTAAGGCCTCTTCTCACACAGAGAAGGTTTGAGCATTAATCACCACGCTTGCTCAATGCGGGTCGATGATTACAAACTTAGAGGTATAATTATACATTTTTAAGCCCAGGTTTCCTCACGATGTTCTCCTTCACCTTTTATCAGTGGTGTCTAAATAAATCATAGCAAAAGTCACAATGGTACTTTGCCGTTGGTAGCCTTCGGACCCGTACCCTCGTGCATGGGAAGTGGGCGTCTTGAACCTCCGGGCCACCACGACGACAAAATTTAATATTGACAGATACTTTAATATTGTAATACTAGTCTGCTATTGTCATACAGGACATATCTTCTTAGTCAGATTCGTAGGAAACTGAGTGTGGTATCAAAGTCACACATTCACGATCATTATTTCCAAAGAATTAATTACGTCGATAATATTTTTAGGCCTTATAGAACATCCATTTATCATCAGTATCATCAGTCATGTTCAAATCTCCCAAAACACACAGAACAAGTAAGTAAGTAAGTAAGTAAGTAAGGAAGGCTAAAGTTATTTAAAACAATCCACGACTAAACACACCCGCTTATCGTACCACGCTTTAATATGACTCCGTTTAAAAAATACTAGCTGTGTACCTTTTGTTCAAGAAACAAGTGTCTTCCGAAGTAGCTATTAAGTGCTTCAGAGACTAAGGAGAGCGCTGGCAACGAGTCCTCATTTCTACTAGACTCGAGGGTCAAGAGACCATGTCATTGTTTTCTTCAGCTTTCGACACTCATTATCACAGAAATTACGGCACTAAAAATGCATGAGTGTTGAGGAATATAACACCAATTGTTTGGGGTTGTAGGATAGCTTAGGTAATTGTGCTACTTATTGGGTAGCTTTAGAACACATTATTATCATTGCTTCACTAGTGATCTATAAATTCGACTGTCGAGTATAATATTATGGTTCCGAAATTCGGTATTTTTATCATATATTTAATGTTACGGTTGACGTAGTAGTTACGCTATAATGCTACATGATCGATTCCCGTACTGAATAATCATGTATGTGCTATGCAAATGGTAGTGTAGAATAAACTTTTCACTCATTATGTAAAAGTTGAAATTTTTACTTTGCAAATGCTCCAAAAACTGACACCACAGAAACTATTTGTCTAGATGAAATAACATAATGCAATTTAAAGTTTAATAAAGCACTCAGTTCTCAGATGTTGATAGAAGCGATGAACTTTCTGTTTTTACATCTGTACTGTAACACGATACTTTGATGCTAAGTGTACCATCTAGATGACAAGCTGTATAGTTCTTTGTTTTTGTAACGACTTGCTTGCAATAATACTGTAGGATAGGAGTATTTTATTGCATTTTACTGTGTTGACTTAGTAAGCGCTTTGACAGTCTATATTATATTAAAATAGTCATTTTAGAATAGTGTATGAAAATAAGTTCAACGTGGTAAAAAAATGACTTAACTAACACAAAATAACTAGAACATTAAGTAGATATTAAAATGTGTATAAATAGGTACGTTTTCTGTCTGTACAGATGTGTAGAGACAGTATTTATATAGAAGTATGTCTCAGAGGGATAAAAGAGGTATCGCTCTGAGGCATAAAATCATGATGATAACATGAAAGAATAACTGCAACAACACCTATTCTTAAGCTGCAACACTTGCAACCAACACACACAGCCCAACATAGAACATAATACAGACCTTAAGTACTTAATGAATAATGAGCAACACATCCCGCATACATCCCTCGATAGTAATAAGTCACGTCGCGACGCAGGTCCAATTATATGGCCCGTTAATTATGTACGCTCAAATCCAGACCAATGAGGCCACAGCAAATGACCTAACCACAACATTCCCCCTAATTTGGATACGATTCTAAATTTCAGGGCAATATCTGGCTCTATAACACTTGCGCCATTAACTCTCTAGCGAAATAGACGCAACATTGGCTTACGCACGTACCACAGGCAAACGCAATGCAATTTCCACCCTTACAACATATCATACAGTCCAATTTTATTGAAACACGAGATTTTCGAATCAAGTGTGCTCTGAATATAATACGTAACAACTACTCTAGCTTATACTGATGCATTTTCATCTCTATTGTGGTAGAAATAAATAAGAAAATTGTTTGCTATGTATGAGTGATACACCAAGCCGATTTATTCTATTCCATGCCGGCACAAATTGCCGACAGTTAGGTTAACTGTTGCTCGCAGTGCTTTTTATCTTTCCTATTGTGTTTTCCCCTGATGTATTGCGAAACATATTATTAGTACAAACGCTGTTTCTGTTCTGTTATGAATGTGACGTGCATATGGCCATCAGGAAAGTTGTTTTCCATAATAGTACAAGCGTAATATACACACAAATGCTATCTAAATGCCACAAATTTAAAAAAATTAACCGTTGCCCCACTCTAGGATTTTCTCATGTGTCGAGGTCGGTTTACAAACATACAAGTTCATATACACATTACACCCAGACCTGGAACAACAATCTGTGGATCACACAAAGAATTGTTCCGTCCGGGAATCGCACCCGCAACACATTGCGCGGCAGTCAGTTGCGCCAACTGTGCAGTCATTCTCTTCATCTGTCTCATCAAAACAACAACAAAACATATAATTCTGTTTTGGGCCAAAAGTATAAAAAGTTTTGAGTTATTTCAGAACACTATGTTGCTAGATATACCTAATTTGAGCTGCAAAGATCTCTATGAAACGGTTTAAAACCTCATTTTCGAAAAACTTCTTATCCAATCTCAATCAAGCTACTCCCATACGAGTAATAATGAAAAGACCCATCTGCCGTACTACGGATAGCGAAGTAAAAGTAACTGGCCATCAAAAGGCCGTTAGACGCCATCGACGGACCATATCAATTCAAAAGTATCAATCCACATAAATTTATGAGGCGATATCCTGTTTATTGCATCTCCAGCTCGAAGCGCACCAATAAAAACCTTGTTTTATGTTAAAAGTTTATGAGCAATATTTTATAATAAATATATAAATAAATAAAATACACAGGGGAAAACCATTTTACAATGGCATAAATCGTTCGGTTCCAACCTACTTTATGTTTATTATAAAGGCATTAAGTATAGTATGATAGGAGGATCTGATAAGTAGGCCATAATAAAATGATAACTGACGCATACTGAAGATGTGCTAACATTACATCCGTGAGTTCATAACAGATAAGTAATGCGCAGTTGCAAAATATTACCAGGCAATGAATCAATCAACACATTTTGCGGGGATTTCGGACTATTTTGCAATGACAATAATTAGCTACGGAAATATCCTTTGACCATACCGTTTGCCTGTTTTGAGAAAAATACACAAACAATACAGCCGTACTTATATCTAATCTATATAATTCTAAGAATAAAAACATAATAGGTACTTCACAATACCCAATAAACTCACCCCCTATAACATGGGACTCATAACATAATAGTGAAAAATGGGTATTACATTGTACATACAGTGTCGTAATGTGCACCTCTGCCTACGCCTCCGGGGATAAAAGGCGTGATATTATGTTAATAAAAGCACCTATAAAACTGTATCTTAAGAAAGAAAGAAAAACCATTTACATATTTTGCCACGACACACAACAAGAATTAAGGTAGGTACACAAAAAAGCCCATGGTGCATCGCAGCCCAAAAGGCTGGAGCTCAGCTTAATACCGTGGACCGGGCACAGAGGCTCGAGCACACGGCGCTGATTTTCAGCACCAGCCCGTTATAGTACGTACACACGGCCACACATCAACCCATACAAAACCAGTTTATCCTGGTGTCACTTCGCATCATCTTTCCACACATTTAACGTTCAGTTTATACTGGTTATGTAAAGCTCGATGCGTAGCCGTGTGTACTAGTTATACACCGACGGTAACGCTGTTCGGAGCACAACATGATATAAATAATTAAATTAATATAAGAGTGAAAACAAAATCAAATAAAAACGATATATTTTCTAATGATGGTGAACCCGAACAACTCTGATCGATACGGCTTACAAACATGATAGTAGTGCTTCAAGTCTACAACACCAACAATTACACTAACCCACATACTGATAGCGCGAACTAGTTAAAAAGTACTGTTGTACCGTGTACGCGGTTTATACACGTGAGGTTGCGCTCTATGGGTTAAGTTTAATTGGAGGTATCTCTAGTGTTGTCTGAGTGGATAGTGTATGCAAACGGTTAGATTAATGTGTTTCTAATCAATTTAAGGATTTATCATTGGCTGGTCGGGGTAGAGATATAGTTTGATAATGTATGCAAATCAAAACGGCACACACAAACGCAAACACATTTCTTTATAAAATAAGATAAAAACTCGTGTTATATTTCAGTCGTCTTTAATGAAATATGTATGTATGTACCTAGGTTATTACACAAATATAATATATTTATAACATAGTTTCATAAATTAACCACAGTATTAACTAACTTTTTAATAAAGACGTAAGCAAATTTTAACACAAATAACAACCCCATAAAGTCTTAATTTAGAACAAATTCCTCCAAAGTCTATTTTCGTCAAAACAGTTTTCACATCCACCATGAAGTCATTACTCTCTTCCCCGGGGTATGTTTCGCAAGGAAAATCGTTCAATGCTTCCCAATAGTTCACCAAAGTACCGAAACTAAGGTAACGGGGCACATCAGTCTTTAAGGGTGAACTATATTTTACCAAGAAGTGATTTATCCTTGCTCAGAACGGGCATCTTACGTAAGCAACGCTTCGATTTTGATTTGGTGAGGAAATATAAAAGTGTGACATTTGAAATCGATATAGTGCAATCTTTATGTGGCCTGTAGTACTTCGTTAGTTTTTGAAACCACTACCAGATCAAGGCAGCATAATTATTGGTAACAGGCTCGCCATTACATATTAGAGGAAAAGCGTGCACTGTGTCTACCAATATGATGCTATGAAAACAAATTTTACTGTATGGATTTCATATTATTTGAATTGATTCATTCTCCAGTGATTACTCCAATAAAAAACAATGACAGTAACTACCTAAAATTTTGGGTAGAGCTTTTTTATTCTTGATATGTTGACGTTTGGTCACCATCTTACCTATGATGAGCGATAATGTTTCCGACGATGGAGCACGTCTACCTATGAGCAACCTGTTCACTCAGGACTTAAAAACACCCAAGTTGGTTTTGTCGGGAAACACAGATTTCGGCAAAGAAATCTATTTCCTTAGCGGTTCGCACAAGGGAACTAATTATTACATGAGTACCTTCAACTCACACTGCTAAGTGCACAGCACATGATTCTCTCATTTTATCTTGTTACCTGTTGGCTTCCACTCGGTCCGTCCGACAGTTATTACGTTACCTCTCCTTATGGCTTCCTAAACTCGTATATTTTACTGTATGCAACTTTATCAGAGTAAAGTAAGAGCTATTTGGTTGGTTCAGAAAATTGTTCCGAGGTGCCAGTTGTAAATTGCTTTCATAAAAGAGTTAAGATTAGAAGTAGGTACCTGTAGAAAATACCTTAGTATTCGTCTTAAATGTGACTGTCCTTGGTTCATTCGATGTTTGTTTTTGGAAGATTTGTATAAACAAAACAACAAACAATAAATTCCACTGCCTCGTTGGCCGAGTGGTTGTAAGTGCGACTACTGGGCAGGGGGTCTCGGGTTCGATTCCCGGGTCGGGCAAAGTATTACTGGGTTTTTAAAAAAATCTCAGTAGTAGCACGGAGTCTGGAATTGTGCCCGGTATATGGCAATAGGCTAACCCCCTATTACTTGGGACTCATAACATAATTAGTGAAAAGTCGGTGTTACTTCTGTGTGCACCTCTGCCTACCCCTTCGGAGATAAAAGGTGATGTTATGTATGTTATGTATGTACAAACAATAAATATTATTTTTGTGAAGGATTGATGCTATTATTATTTTATTTCACATCCTTTTTTGAGAGGAGAAATTCGTCCAATGACTTTTATCGCCTTGGGTTAGGCGAGCGCGATTGTCAAACTCTTACTTACTAAAAACCACCTGTTTCCTACCTCTAATCCTGCTTTTTGAACCGGAGTCCCGGCAACCCGTTAGGCCTTCCGCGGCTCCGATTATTATACATCCTGCAAACCCAAAATACCAACAAGGAAAGGTTAAAACACCATGCTGATTAGAAATTCACACTCACCAGTTTAATAATGCGCCGTAACATTTTTAATAATGTAAATTGATGAAAACCTTTTTTCAACGTAAACTCGGATAAATACGACTCAAAAGGCGAGTTTTGGCGTAAATTAAATCGTGAATATCACAGGGGTGGCCATGTTTGAATGGCGCTATGCAATTTACGATGAGGCACCGCATAATAAGCTGTTTACGTAAATCTAGCTTCCGATGAATGTATAATGTAATCAGGGACTAATAACATAAACGTATGCGACCTTTGTTGTCCGAATCCCAATATCGGAGTGGATTGATTGAAAGTTTGTTGTGAAAGAGATGAAATTGTAACAAGCATGTAATTCCGAATCACACGTAGGTTAAAATAAGTTTTAACAGAAATGTGTACAAGCGGAACGGACTATTTTTTAACTACAAACAATAAAAGCCAAATTAGCATAATTATTATTATAGGTTCATTAAATGTGAGAACATAAAACTAACCAATAAATGCGTAATAATCATCTGACCATATTATGACAGACTAATACCCACTTGATATCTCCCAAAATGTTAGACAAAACAATACAAAATATTTTTTCTTAAAAAGTAGAAACAACGAAGCTTTAGCAATTTAAAAGTGCCGGTTGCATTAGTGCACCGACTCGAAACTTGAATTTATTGGTGACGGAGGATTCCTTTGAACTCCATAATGATCTTTGCAGATATGTTTTTGCGTAATGCTGTTATGTTTTATATAATACCAGAAATAGAGCATATATCTATTCGAGTTCTCGTTATTTTTACCTTAGTAATGTTTATTAGTTGATACGATATTTGTGACTGTTAAAAAAAAAGATAACATTTTATTAAGTGGAGCTTTCGGTAGTAAATATGATATCTTTGTATAGTATAAAAATGTGCTATTCCCCGGGCATACATATTAAATAAATACCGTTTAGACGCACCGTAGCATCCAAATGACCAAATATACTATTTTTTCTTTATTTTTAATTTTGTTATTCTGCTGTTTATATTATTAACTGTACATATACTTAAAAACTTTGTCTTTATTATTGGTAAAAGTATCCGAAAATATGAGAAATGTCATCTCCACGCGAACGAAGTCGCGGGCACAGCTAGTCTTGATTAAACTTTGAAGATGGATTGTGTGGCAGATGACATAATGGATAAAAGTATACACGTACTACTTACATTATGTGTTATAGATATACAAGGTGATGTTTAAAGCCGCGTCTTTTTCTAGGAGGTAACTCGACTATAGATTCTGAGTCCGAATGAATAAAAAAATTGTAGGTAGGTAAAATAATTTCATTTTTCTGAAAATTATGGAAATCCATAAGTGCGAACTACACGCCGCCGTCTTGTAACTAGCTTTATAACGCGGCTCTACACACACAAACTCAAACACGTAATTGATATTATTCCTAATTCCATAAAACTTCAATAAGAAACATTGCTGTCGCTTATTCTGAAATACTGTCGAACTTAAACGATTAATTATAGCCGTATTTTTAACTATTGGCCCGAAACTTTCTCTTACATTGAACCTTTATGATTTCTGTGACATGCCCCCGAGAAATGCCACTGTTTCAAAACTACACCTTGTATATTGTGTGGAAGTGATGTAAGTATGTATACCTAGACATATAAGAAGTTTAGATATGCCAATCCACATTAAATAAAATTGATATACTGCGTGTAAACGGAATGCTCCCGAAATGTCAACAGGTGATGCTAAAATATTTTTTTTATGGCATAAGCCGGTTAACGAGCAGACGGATCACCTGATGGTAAGCAATCGGCGTCGCCCATGGACACCTGGAACACCAGAGGCGTTACAAGTGCGTTACCGGCCTTTTGGGGATTAGGAGTTTGGGGATCTTTGGGGATTCAGAAATTGGGGAGATTGGGGAAGGGGAGGGTAATTGGGCTTCCGGTAAACTCACTGACAAGACGAAACACAACGCAAGCGTTGCTTCACGTTGGTTGTTTGTGAGGCCGTGGTATCACTCCGGTCGAGCCGGCCTATTCGTGCCGACGCATGGCTCTCCCACACTTAAATAATTTTCTTAAAAAAGGAATTAAATGTTTCTTTCATGTAATAATAGTTGTAATCAACTGCTCAAGGCCGATGTTGCATGAATAACACAAAAACAAAAACGATTCAAATTGTAAAAACAATTTCTTATTGTCAGCATTTCGGGAGCGTAATATTTAAAAAGCGTTGGTATAATAAACATTTTTAGTCATTTTTTTTATATTTCATACATACCTGGCAAAACTTCGTAACGCCTTAAAGTTTTTTCTCACCTTCCCTGAACTTCTGCAGACATTTCAAGATCAAAGTTAGCCAAATCGGTTCACCCGTTCTTGAGTTTCAGCGAGACTAACGAACAAAAATTATTTTTTATTTATATAGATTATGATATAATTTATTGATAGCAATACTTTTTGTCACCCACCTAATTTACATTGACTTCATAGTACATATCTGATATGAACCTTTAAACATAAAGCACGGGGAAACCGCATCCATTCTACTGCCATTAAAATAATAGATTACACCACATTAATTGCCGATTAATTTTAATTATACGCATTACAATGGTAATTTTGCGAACGCCATTACCTGCCAGAAGCATTTTTAATTATGTTTATACTACGGCTTAATACTTCAATATGAATCAAATTGTTTATTAATTAACGAAGGTTTATTAGTATTCCTAGTCTAATTCATACATATTTAGGTTTTCTTAAAGGAACTTAGGGTTTTTGTAGACACTTATATAGACTTATATAGCCTGCCTCGTTGGCCGAGTGGTCGCAAATGCGACTGCCGGGCAAAGGGTCTCGGGTTCAATTCCCGGGCCATGCAAAGTAATACTGGGTTTTAAAAAAAATCTCAGTAGTAACGCGGAGTCTGGAATTGTGCCCGGTATATGACAATAGGCTATTACATGGGACTCATAACATAAATAGTGAAAAGTTGGTGTTACATTGTACAGTGGCATAATGCACCTCTGCCTACCCCTTCAGGGATAAAAGTCGTGATGTTATGTTATATTATAGATCCCTCTTAGAGAAACATAGCTAGACTGTAAGTAGCGGACTCAACCACAGGTCGGGCATACCATCAACCTGTGGAAATTATTGTAACATATGAACTAGGGAAATAAACAACTTTCTATTCTATTTTTATGGTTTTGTTAGACGCTAGTTGTATATTTAATAAATTTTACTTGGTTCTTTTTCTGTAGAAAAAAAAAATTTATAAATTAAAAACAAAAAGAATAGTAATACAGTGGAAATAAGAAAGTGTGCACGGTGCAACAAAGCCTATATATTTGATGGGCCGACGATTGGCCGATATCTCCCCTTGTGGTAAGCAATGATGCGGTCTACGATGGAGCACGTCGTCCCATAAACAACCTATTCACTCGGTATTACTCAAGTGACTTATTGGTTTAGTAGTTATAGGTAAGCAACAAGCATAAGGTTTTAATTTTGAACCGTGGGGTGCGTAAAGAATTATATTATACAAATTCGCACCTTAATTAATGCAATAGAAGCCATAATGTCACTATCGCCCGAATACTGAAAGGCTACTCAATTTTAAGTCGCGCTTAAGTATAGTTCTGTGTTCTATACTACATTTATTTTTAATTATATAGATGGCACGATATTTAAGTACCTACAATCAGAAAATTAGCCTTTCAGTATTTAGGCGTATGACGCTTAATGTACCTCTACATTTCATAGAACAATTACTAAACCAAATCTATTCACAAATACGGATCATTCATCGACTATTCAATAAAAATCCTTGAAACAATTTTATTTCTAGCATTAAATATGAAAATATATTATTTCTAGTGGTACTCCTGGGCTTGAGTTCATAGTGTAATAAACACTATCTGACTCTAAGTACCTCATAAACAAAGGCATTGCACTAACAAGATCTTGTGGAGAATAATATGACTTTGTAATAAAATAGAAAACCGTAGTTGTGCAGTTTTTTGTGAACTATTATTACATTCTTGGGGTTTTTTGAGTAGCTCTGCCATGCAAAACTCTGAAAAATATATTTACACAATCTCTGTTTGCAAAATCTCTACTCGTAGAATAATACATTTATGCTGATTTAAGTACTGACATATAAGTTATACCTTAAAACTAGATGAGTTAAAATTTTCATCAACACAAGAAGCGTGCAAGAAATATTCTAAAAACGTACTTAAAAAGCAAAACAAATGTGATTTCCAAATAAAAATATCGAATTTAAATATATCTTCTTCTATACAGCTTCATTATGACAGTAAAGTTTTAGCGCACCTAAATTGTTTTGCAGAAAGTACCCGGCTTAAATAATTTCGTGTGTGCTACGACCGTAGCGCTACGAGCCGTCTCGCAGCGATCTACGCGGCGTAGCAACAGTTGCATTCGCTACGAGCTACGAAACGGGCGCACTCGACGGAATATCAAATTTTACGTAGCGTCGAAAGTTGGGAATAACAATGTGACCTAGTTTCGATTCCAGTTAAAATTACTTCGTATGAGATATGAGAAAGCTTTTGATATCTGACTAAAGTTTTAGTAATGAAGAAATACAGTGTTAATTGTGATATTTAAGTGAAAATGGGAACTTTTACTGTGTTCTGTTATTTAATATTTTATTATGTAAAAGGTAAGTGAAATATTTTTGCCTGAAGTTTTGTAAATAATATGATAATTGCAGGACATATAAAATAATAGTACAACTTTTAAAAACACATGAATTAGCGAATCTGACAGTAATTGTACACAAAATTATGATCGTGTATTAACTTTTCAAATAATGTTAGACAATGATCATGAAAATAATATTATGAATATTGTATTCCTTTACAATACAAATTAATTATACGATATAAAATGTCCATAGTATGTACACTCGTGCACCCCTCGTTGACATAAATACATTACGTTTAGACATTACCTTTTTAACCGACCGAGTTAACATATGACCAAAAATAAATTAAGTACTTAAATTATTTTAACAACACACAACAATTAGAATCAAAATTCAAATTAATATGACCACCTATCAACTGCTGTAGGTTATAACCAAATCTTTCATTCACTCATTCCCAAACAATTGAAGAATTGAACATTTCATTCAATACCTACCATTCATTTAGATGTTCGGTCTCTCAGTAACAAACATTATATACATGAGGCACTTGAATAAAGTCGAGCACGTCTATACGCCTCCAGTTAAAAAAATAAATCGTTAGTCTAAAATAGGAGCCAAGAAACGAAGTCACGAGCGTTATTTCTTTTTCATTTCTTGATATTTTTTTTGATACAGGTGTAATATTAACATATGTACATATATACATAACTTCACGCCTTCCCATTGGGGTAGGCAGAATACAAATCGCAAATTGGCTAGTTTCCTAGGTTTAAAATAAATTGTTTCAACTTTTCAATGCAATATTTCAAAAATAATCATAGCCTCTTCCATTGATTTGACAATTTACCTACTTTTGTATTTTTTCTCGCTAATTTTAAGGAAATAAGTATGCTATTTGATGCAGTAATATGATGATGTTATAAGTTGCAAACCAATACAATTACAATTCATAGAAAAGTACCATTTTTGGTTCTCGTTGGTTAAGAGTACTTCTAATTTGGCCCTTCTTTAATATATCGCCAATCTGGTCACTATATGTCCGTCTAGGGCGCCCTCTACCGACGGCCCCATTCATATCCGCTCTGTATACTTCTTTCGTTACTCTACTTTCATCCATCCTTTCTACATGGCCAAACCAGCGTAACATTCCCATTTAAATCCTTGTCACTACATCATATTTCATCCACACCTTTCTCTAATAACACTATTGTTTTGTTAATAAAACACTGACACACACTCAATTAATAAAACACTGATCACAATTAAGTGATCAAGTAATTATGTAATTTATTCTTGTAGTAATAATTATAGATGTGGTTAATTGTATTGTGTAACTAGGTACTTTATAAAAATTGATTAGACGTATTGTAAAAAAATGTATGACAAGGGCACGGACTTAAAATAAACATAATATGTCGTATAGAAGGCAATTTAACCTTTAAAAAATAAACCTTGAAAATGAGAGCATTTAGTTGTAAAAGATAAAGAGTTCGATAAAATGCTAAAGACGCTAGTGGCTCCGTCTTTTGTTCACTAGTGTACACTGGTATTGTATTATTTTAATACCAAGTTATTCAGGTTCATGATATGAGTCCTATGTAATAGGGAGTGAGCCTATTGTCATATATTCTTTAAACTGTTTAAATATGTTTATTTTAAATTATTTATAATTCCACGAACATTTTTATTCATTATTTTTAGTGACTAAAATTTTTCACTATACAGTTAGCACTTATTTGTATATTTTTTTTACTTTTGTTTTGTAGGTATTGATTATGGTTCGACATGTAGCCAGCCAACCTCTAGCCTGAAGATAAACGGGGATGCTGCCTACGATACATGGAACGCACGCACATCTACATTTTTTACTAAAATCATAACATAACATAACATAACATCACGCCTTTTATCCCCGAAAGGGTAGGCAGAGGTGCACACAGAAGTAACAACTAAAATCGTATGACATTAATTATATTTTTTTATCAACAGTATGCATATGTCTCCGAATAGTGGGTATATCGGTACCAGCACTAAAGCAACGTGGGGAGTCGTCCACACTAACATGTGACTACGACCTGGAAGGGGGTAAGCTGTACTCTGTAAAATGGTACAGAGACAATGAAGAGTTCTACCGATACATGCCCCGGTTGAGACCTCCTCAACACGCACATAAGTTGGATGGGGTTAAAGTTGATGTAAGTTGTTATTGCAATTAATTAACTATTGCTATACTTTAATAATTCCTTTTTTTAATAACTAGTAGTTGCACGCGATTTCGTCCGCGTAGAATAATGACTTCCGGCAGAATCAGGGTTTTTGCATTAGTCTTTATATGTTATATATATATTTTATTTATATATTTTAGTCTTTATATATATATTATTCTACGGCTGTAACAAATGTTATCAGAATCTTTTCTCTTTATAATAATAGTGGAGATTAGTTTGTATCGTAGAACGTGAATGTACAAACTGATTTTGCGAAGAGTCTCACACAATTTCCAACTGGTGGGTATTTTCCGTTGATAACAAAGTCAACAAAAATCTATATACCTACCTATTTTTAGTATTCTACATTGGAAACTGCGAATAGTGTCGTATAAAATTTCAACCCCTTTTTTAAGAGGTAAAGGCAAATTTACAAAGAAAAATATGCCCGATTATTTCGTTAGTTTGATTTGATATAGTATGCAAAACTTTAAAGATAAGAACATTCTGTCCTAATTTACAGTTATTGTGAAAAGTCATAATTATTATACAAAGTGTAGTTTTCAAACCGTGGCATTTCTCAGGGGCATGTCACAGAAGTCATAAAGGTTCAATGTAAAAGAAAGTTTCGGGCCAATAGTTAAAAATACGGCTATAATAATGCGTTTAAGTTCGATCGTACTTCAGAATAAGCGACAGCAATGTATCTTATTGAAGTTTTATGAAGCAGGTGCAGCCGCGTTACAAAATTAGTTACAAGACGGTGGCGTGTAGTTCGCACTTACGGATTTCAGTGATTTACAGAAAAATGAAAAATATTTAAGTAAAATTTTTTAATTGATTCGGACTCAGAATCGATAGCCGAGTTACCTCCTATAAAATGACGCGGCTTTAAAACAACACCTTGTATATGTATATCTATATGTTAATTGTACATAAGTGTTAATTCTGTACCTACATAAAAAATATTAAAAAAAAAATAGTAGAGGTGTTACCAGATAGACCCAAAAATGTGATTGTGTTTTCAAGCATCACAGAAAAACTAACGATCCGATTACGATGAAATTTGGTAAGGTTATCCTTACTAATATTATAAATTGTTCTGTTTTCATGCCGTAACTACTAAACCGATTTCTTTGAAATTTTGCAGACGTAAAGTTAGAAGTCCGGATTGAATAATAGGGTACTTTCTATCCCAGAAAAATTTCATATTCCCGAGGGAAAATAAAAATGTTGGTATAAATGGCGCGTATTGGTCATCAAGTCAACGAATTACCTACTAATTGTAAATCTCACGCTTTAATCTATAGCGCTGCCTGCACTTATTCGGTGCACTTTTCGATTCATTTATTTGCTGTTTTATAAGTCAACGAATTAATAATTGGTATATATATACTAGTTACGCTACTTAGCGATAGATGGAGCTGGGTGTTTTTAAAAACGTGGTAATGTTGTGTTTTTTTTATGTATTTTTCGCTTATAAAGTTTGGTTCCTATCATTTTACATTAAATTGTGTATTTTGTAGACTTTAGGTTGTTATAGGTACACGAAATCATAACGTCAACAATACTCAACAATTAGCAAATAAATTGTACGCTGTTGTTTCAACACTCGGTATATGGCGTTAGGATCCAGTTAGATGGTGCTATAGTTTCGTTACCGGCAAAAGTATAGGTTCCGAGCTTCCAAAACAATTATATTTTCGTGTAAATATGTAGCACTGGGATTGATTCTTTCGCTCGCTCAATCAATGATAGGTTTGATTAGTCAAGTGTTTTTTTTTTCCTAAGTAGATATTATTAACTAAAGTAGTTATTGTTTTTTCGTCGTTTTGAGTCGCTTTGTTCATTGTTTAGGTTGATTAATACAGTAGCTGTATATTCGTTAGGTTAGATTAGTTAATATAAATATGCCACTGTGAAACCTACGCTGTAACTGTATAGAGCCGATGATATAAAATATCTTGAACTGCTATTATAAATATGCGAAAATTTGTGAGTTTGTGTGTTTGTGAGCTTGCGTCTATGTGTGTACTTTTATTAAATAAAAAATAAATAAAAAATAAAAATGCCCTTTATTCCACTAATTACAATGTTTTAGACAAAACTTATTTAGATTTAAATCATTTCAAAGTAAACAAATGCTAATAATGTTGTGTTCTTTCTCTTAAGCTGTTTATGTAAATCCGTTCCTTTTAACCTGTTTCTTCTACTCTGGTTTATCTTCTCTATTCATAGCGGTCGCCTCTACGGCGTAGGCCTCCCCTAAATCACTCCACTCTTTCCTGTTGCGCGCTTTGTGCATCCAGTCTGGTCCACAACGTTGGGTAAAAATATCTCGCCATCTCTTTCTTTGCCTCCCTTGCTTTCTTTTACCGTCTAATGGAATCCATTCCGTCACCAGCTTTGTCCATCTCGTACACTCTAATCTACACAGATGTCCTGCCCAGTTCCACTTCAGCAATCTTATTCTTTGGTTTACATCCATTAGCTTTGTTTTCCCTCGTATTAATTCGTTTTTTATTTTATCTGACCTTTTTATGCCCAACATGCTCCTTTCCATTTTTCTTTGACATATGGCAATCTTTTCCTCGTCTTCTTTCCTCAATGACCATGTTTGGCATCCGTATATAAGGCAGGGCAATATCGCTGTTTCGTAAACTTTCTTTTTTATGTGTAAACTAACTTCTCTATTCTTCATTATTTCCTTTAGACCCCAGTACTTTTTCCATGCTAAACCTATTCTTCTTTGTATTTCCTTTTCTGTATAGTTTTCGAATGACACCAGTTGTCCCAGATACACATATTCACTGACGTATTCGATTTTCATATTCTCTATTACAACATCCTGAATAACTCCATTCGTTATTATTTTTGTTTTAGAAGCGTTCAATGACAGACCAGCCTTTCTACTTTCTCTTGCCAATTCGGTTATCAGATATTCTAATTCGGTTGATGTCTCAGCAAATATTACAATATCATCAGCGAAGCGCAGGTGACTGAGAAATTCTCCATTCACTTTTATGCCTTTCTTATCCCACTCTAGGTTTCTAAAAATCGACTCAAGTGCGGCCGAAAATAGTTTCGGCGATAATGGGTCACCCTGTCGAACTCCTTTTTGTACGGGAAACTCTACTCCTTCCCTCTCGAGTTTTACTTTGGCCCAACATTTAGAGTAAACGCTTTTAATTAGTTCAATGTATTTTATTTCCATTCCCTGATGTGAAATTGCTGACCAGATTGCATCATGGTGCAGAGAGTCAAAAGCTTTCTGGTAATCGATAAAGCACATATAAATAGTTTTCCCGTACTCGTTAGCTTTCTCTATTACTTGTGTAACCACCTGTATATGATCTGTCGTAGAATACCCCTTACGAAACCCTGCCTGTTCGCGTGGCTGGTTTTCATCCAGGATTTTAGTGACTCTATTCAAAATGACCTTAGAGAATACTTTGTACAGGTTTGTCATGAGGCTGATAGGTCTATAATTTCCTAGGTCGCTCCGGTCTCCCTTTTTGTGAAGCAGTGTGATTGTAGACTTGGACCATTGCCCAGGTGTTTTTCCTTCTCTAAGTATTCCATTGAACAGTAATTGTAAAGGTTTCAACAACGGTATGCATAGAGATTTCAGGACCTCGTTCGCGATATTATCACTACCAGGAGTCTTGTCGTTCTTTTGTGTTATTATTGCGTATTCAATTTCAGATGTGAGAAATTTTTCCGTATCGAGTAAGGTAGAAATTCCAGCTTTCTTGTGTGTATTGACATCTTTTTGTAAGTTCGGGTTGTTAATATTACTTTGCTGGTCATCGGTGTACAGTTCTTTGTAGAAACGTGTTGCTTCGTTAATTATATCTGGACGTCTTGCAAGTATATTACCACGTTTGTTTTTCAGGTTCGTAGCCCACTCCGTCCTATCACTCAGTTCTTTGAATGTCTTACGCATAGCCCCAGTTCGTTGTATTAGCTTTTCTAACGTGTTTTGCCTATATTTCTTCTTCTCGCGCGATATGTTTCTATTAATTTTCTTGCTAATTTCGGTGATTCTGGACGCTATTTCTCTTGTGCGTTTCTCTGTATACAATATTTTTCTTTGTTCCAATAAGAGTTTTGTTTCTTGACTTATATAGTCTTTTTTATGTTTTTCTTTCTCCGGCAAAAGCTGCAATAGGTTCTTCATAATAGTTTCAAATTGGTTATATTGTTCCTGTATTTCTATTCTTGTACATAATGCTTCCATGAATTTATTTTCCCAAGATATTGCACTTTCTCCAGACACCAGCGGTAGGTTTCTGGTATAGTTGATAGGTTTTATATTTGGTCTCTTATGTTTCAGTTTTACGTAGAGTTTGCATCTTATCATTCTGTGATCTGTGTTGAAATTAAAATTACGTATTATATCAAAATCGTGTATATTTTTAGGCTTGTTCGTGAGTATGAAATCTATTTCATTGTAGTATCTTCCGTCTGGTGATTGCCATGTCCATCTTTTGTGTGGTTTGAGATTGAACATAGTGTTTACTATTTTGCAGTTATTTTCGATAGCATAATCTACCAACTTTTGTCCGTGCAAAGATCGATTTCCGCAAGAGAAGTTTCCGACTACTGCATCCTCTTCTTTTTGTTTTTTCCCAATTTTTGCATTGAAATCCCCCAATAGCACAACATTTTTGGAGCTTACGAAATCCATTGCGGAGTCTATTGTCTGGTAGAACAGGTCTATGTCTTCCTTCTTATATGATTCTGTGGGAGCGTATACTTGGATGAACGACCAAATCGTGTCGTTTGACGTTTGAATTTCCAGTGTCGCTACTCTATCTGAAAAAGACTTGAGACTAATAATATTATTTTTCAAGCGTTTTTTAATAAGAAATCCCACTCCGTTTCTTCCCAGGACGCCAGATGCGTGGTAAAATATAAAATCAGGAAACTCTTCGATATTCTCATTAGCCCTTCTAGTTTCACATAGACCCAAGATATCCCATTTAATTGCTGTTAATGCCAGATTCAGTTCTGTAAGTCGGCAGTCCGACATCAGAGTTCTTACGTTAATGCTTGCCACATAGAGATAATTAGGATTAGGCTTATTTATGGGTATTTCCGTACATTTATTATTGGTTACATTTAGGGGGTTTTGGTCTGGCTCCTCCACGATGACCAGTCGGCTTGGAGGAGGTGGTGGAGGCGTGCTTGTTAGTTTTTTTGTATTTCTTCAGTATCATGTCTTGTACCCTGGTTTATAGGTTTTTGTTGCGAGGGTCGTAAGAAGCTAGATATTGTTGCCGTTTGTGTTTTGTTCTTTTTCTGCATTTGTTTTACTCCTTCTTCCATGTTGGTAGGGTTAGTGACCGTATTCTCGGGCGATGCCGACATGAATCTCTTACTAGATTTTTTTCCTGAAGATGTTGAGAGGACTTCCGATTGTTTCCTAAGCGTAACTATCTTGTCGTAATGTAAAGCAACCAAATTTCCTGCTTCCCGTTCCAATTTTAAAGTTTCCTGGAGTTCTTTCCGTTTTTGCAGAACATTCATAGGGTAGTCTTCTTTAATGTACATTCCAGTATTTTCTAAACATTTCTTTCTCTTAAGCATTTCTATTTTCATACCTGTTGTTGTAAGTGTCACTACTATAGGTCTGATTTTGTCTGCCTTTTTCCCTAATCTGTTTACAGATTCGATTTCCCACTTGGTACATTTTATTTCCATCTTATTGTTAACGATATTAAGTATCAGGGAACATAAACCTTCATAGCTCTTTTCTTTCTCTTCGACACCAAAAAACACCAAGTTTCTCTTTCTCCTCTGTCTTTCTAAGTAGTCAATGGTTTTCTGCTGTTGTTCAATTTTACATTCCAGCTCTTTAGTTTTGGACTCCATTTTGTTGAATTTTTCATCTATATTCCTATTAATTGAATCTTTGATATTTTTCTCCATTTCCTTCATGTCTTGTTTTTGTTTGAGTATATCTCCTTGGATATTTTCCAACATTTTCATTATTTCATCCATGATTACGCTGCTGTCTACCTCTACCGGCGAGTAGCGTAGTTTAGTTTATGTTATTGAACCTTGAGGTACAACTTTATGTGAATAGATGGTGCTGTTAGTATTAACGATTTTTAGAATACCACCAGTGACCTCTAGCGGCGAGCAGCGTAATTAAGTTCGTTGAACTAAAAGGTACCACTTTGTGAAGACAGGTGGCGTTGATTGTTGTATGTACAAGAGTGATTTGCACTTTTTCGTTTCTTGAGGTAGTGAAAAAGTTTATAATATGAATACTATTCGATGTCACACATTAATGTTTATGGCACTGACACTCAATACTGTTCTTTGGAGGGTTTATTTTTTTTACTCAGTCATAACAAAACGGCTGAACGGATCAGGTTGAAATGTGGAACAGGTAGATTATGGACTGGAGGAATAGATAGATTAGACATAGGCTACCTACTTTTTAACTCTGGGAACGCGGGCGAAGCAAACAAACAAAAAGACAGAGTTTTTAGCCAAAAATATATATTTTTCGACGACCAGTATTAATGGAAAATGGAATGCAGGCAACATAGGATTAAAGTCGTCATAACAAATGATGATCTCAAAACTTATGATTAATTGTTATCCTCAATTATTACACCATATATTCCGATAACTGCCTGAAGTCTATATGTGAAGTTAGTTTTACACGACCAACATTACTCGATAGTCCACTAACATCGATATGAGCAGGTGGTGGCCTAACCTAAAGAACCTAACGGGTAACCGGGGCTCCGACTCGACGTGCAGGAGAAGGAACGGGGTGGTTTTTAGTCAGTAAGAGTCTGACACTCCCTCCCGCCTCACCCAGGCGGGAGCAGTCATTCGATGATTTTCCCCCATTAAACTGTCTAACACCAAGCGGTCACCGGTGACCGCAACCTATTGTTCTATAATTGTGTCTACAAAACCGGTACTCGACGAGTTAAAAAAAAAATCTTATTTCTTTCTTATTAGAAATAAAGAGGGAATTAGTACTTACCGATACGAAGCTTGAGCGACGTGCTTGTTTTTAATAAACTATTGACTCGTTTTTTTTTAGTTAGAGAAATCGACGGCTCGCCGCGTCCATCTTCGAGAGCTGATCCTCAAATCCCGAGGATTATATCGATGTGAAGTTTCTGAGGAAGCTCCCTCGTTCCACTCTGCGCAAGCAGAAGCATTCATGGAAGTCTATTGTAAGTAGAATAACTGCAACTGCAATTGTGTTCAATAAATTTATTATTAAAGTTAGACACCATACCTAATCTATACGAAAAGACTTATTACGATAACTTGATCCAATAAAATAATCATATATTTGCAATCTATTCGTTGAGTCACATGTATCCGGTTTCAAAAATACTATCTCTACTTCTATTTTGTACAGGGGCGTAGCTAGCGCCGTATCTGCCGTATCAATTGTACGGGGCCCCACCCCCAGGTCATGGGTCCCAACGAAAGTCCTAAAGACTCTTATCTTTAGGTATTTATTTTATTTAGTGTGATGCATCATAGTCCGATATTATGTGGGTTGTCTGGAAAGTTTTCCGGGAGTGTTGAAAGATGGATTTTGTAGATTTTGATGCACCTACCCATTCTTCCAAAATTCATCTTCAATAAATGGCCAATAACAGATTTTACAAATTCCATTTTTTTCTTGAGGAGAACATTTACTATAAATTAAACAATTGTGATGGCCCCCAAACCAAAAAAACATGTACATACATACGGGGCCCGACCAAGGCACCTCACCGCATTACGCCACTGATATTGCAACACTTTCTGTATAAGGTATCTAGTTATGAAATGTTTTTAAGAAAAACCATCCTATAACCAGTAGCCATGTTAAGATACGATATTAAACATCTTTAACTTAAACATTGTTATTTGCATCTACTATCCTAATAGCGACATTTGTTGCACAAATGTTTACGACTTCAACTTATACTAGTTGTTAGTTAGGTACTATAAATCTTCATATTGTAAGTAATACTTAGCTAATCATCCCGCGTAACATAGGTCACGTTCGCAAAAGCGTGCTTCAAAAACTTTTGATATATGCAGTAGCGTGAGGGATTTGTAGTCTAGACGAGAATTTCAGGTAAAATATAAAAAGATTAGGGGATGAGAATAAGAATTTTGGTACAAGTTGGAAGTAGGCGAGACGTGTTGTCGTTTCATGTCGCCACGACATGACGTTACAACTTGTCCCTGCAATTATGGTTTCGACCGGAGTGATACCACGGCCTCACAGAAAACCGACGTAAAACGACGCTTGCATTGTGTTTCGTCGTGTGAGTGAGGTTACCGGAGACCCAATTACCTCCCTAGTCTCCCGAATCCCCGAATCCTTCACAATCCTCAAATTCCCAATTCGCCAAAAAGGCGGGTAGCGCACTTGTAACGCCTTGGTGTTTCGGGTGATTGCTTACCATCAGGTGATCTGTCTGATCGTTTACCGGCTTATGCTATAAAAAAACTGCGGCACTACAAATCCGCGGTCGGGCAACCCTGTCAGCTGCCGCTCGACGACGCGTTTCCAGCTTCGTGACTAGTACGGAGTTAATTTCATAGAAATACATAGAAACCAGTATAAATTGTCGTTAACACGTCGTCTGCTGCTGCCTTAGGACGCCCGCTTCCAACTTGTTACTTTTAAGTACCCATTTTTTTTTTTAAGGGGGGAACGTCATCGTATGACTGCTCCCGCCTGGGTGAGGCGGGAGGGAGTGTCAGACTCTTACTGACTAAAAACGGTGGTTTTTCCGTTCCTTCTCCTGCACGTCGAGCCGGAGCCCCGGTTACCCGTTAGGTTCTCCGCGACTCCGAATCGGCATTGGCCCTATTGGGCCCCATCTGTGGTGGTCTGATGGCTATTTGAGGTGCGCGCGAAACGCGACGCGCCGTACGCTCGGGTCAATTCTGGTCGGACGGGGAGCCACCCATGGTCGCCGTCCGCAGGCCCGCGATGGACATTGTGTGTAAATCAAATTTCCATTCATATTTTTATTATGCTTTCTGGTAACCTTTAACTTGTTAATTTGTAAAACGGTAAATAACTGAGCGATTACAAACGTACTGCTTACAGCATATAGGTATTTCTATTTTCAGTCACTGAACATGATATGTTTCTGGTTTCTAGATAGATAGAAGAACCTTCATATTTAGAGGTATAGATACATAGAAATGCTATTGATAAACAAATTCAAAGAACAAAATAAACCATTACCTTTACCTACGAAGCCTATAATACTTAATAAGAAGGAACGTTTTACCTCTGTCAAAACAAATAGGGTATCGTAAAAATACAGCTCCTAAACACATTTCATTGAAACGAGCTCTTTAAAAGACAACGACCCTCTCGTAACAGAATTGAAACACAACAATAATGACGTTCCGTTTCGTATTACGTGCCGTGTGACGTCATTGAAAGGTTCAATGAGTACATGGATTTATTTTCGTCAGTATACCTACCTAAATAAAATGATAAAGGTTAAAGAGTTGATAAAAACTAGACATAACTCTATTACCCCTTGCTATTGCTGTGGACTTTCAAGGATGAAGAACTTAATAATATTTCGATCGACCCCTACCTAGGGAACCTTGAAGTCCATAGCTCGGTTGACTCGCTTGCAACGGCGCAGTCCCCATTCAAGTTAGCTAAAAGAAATTATACATAAAAAGCACGACATTTTGCCACACAAATCACTAGTTTAACAACGTTTGTATTATTTTTAAATATTGTGTGGTGGAACTTGTTATTTCAATTACCTAGATTTTATGAAACATTACAAGAAAGAATGTCCACATTATGCTCTGCGTTAACGTAAAACTAAGGATGCACGCACATGAAGTAACAACTAAACATTAGATCTCTTTAATTAAAAGTTAGATTGGGTTAGAATAATTGAACTCTTTAGAAGTTTTTTTAGACGCTGCCTCACACTAAGATTTTCTCCTGTATCGTTTACAACCATAGGTACCTACAATTTTCCAACGTGGATAAATTCTTGTACTTTTTATACTTACACTAGCTGTACCGGCAAACCTCAAACCATTTTTCCTCACCTTTTAAACCTTCCTAGGACTTCCACAAATAATTTAAGATCAAAATTAGTCAAATTGGTTCAGCCATTTTCGAGTTTTAGTGAAACTTGTTTTATGGAATATACCGGTAAACGAGCAGACGGATTACCAGATGGTAAGCAATCGGACTCGCCCATGGACATCTGGAACACCAAGTGCGCTACTGACCTTTTGAGCATTAGGAGTTTGACGAATGTTGGGGATTCAAGGCTTGGAGGGGGGTAATTGGGCCTCCGGTAACGTCACTCACATGACGAAACACGACGCAAGCGTTGCTTCACGTCAGTTTTTTGTGAGGCCGTAGTATCACTCTAGTCAAGCCGGCCCATTCCTGCCGAAGCATGGCACTCCCACACTTAAACTTAAGACTAACGAACAGCCCTTCATTTTCATATACCGATACCTATACCGATTCTCGTCTATGTACTTTCTTAAAACTTTATTTCAGATTTCCCACGCGAAACTCCACGCATCACGGGTCACGAGCGGGCGTATAAATTGAAAGAACCTCTGGATGTAAACTGCTCATCTGCCAAATCGTTTCCAGCTCCTGATCTACAATGGCTTATAGATGGACAAAAGGTTAGTTAGTGGTGATAAAAACTCATTTTTTTTATACAGCTGACTACTTTGAATTTATACTTACTTAATTGCAATATATAAATAATAGTATCTACCAACCTAAGTAAGTAACCTTCATCTTAAAATCATCCCTATGACAAACGATAATTTTTTTGATGCGCCTACGTTTGGCCACTATCTCGCCTGGTGCTAAGTGATGATACGGTCTACGATGGAGCACGTCGTCCCATATGCAACTTGGGCACTTTAGTAGGTATGAAAGTTGGATGTTCAACCAACAGAAATGAAATGCCATTTATTGATAAGTACATTCTCTCGCGCGCCTCTCGTACACACGGGTAAACGCGCGTTCTCGTACACGCGGGTAAATATTTTAATAGAAAAGCGAATTAACAATTCTGTTCAATCAAATAAAGAACGGGTTGCAAACTTCAAAATATACTTCACAGAAAAAATATCCAATCGGTGCGCTTTCTCGTACACCCGTGTGTACAACTCTTTCGTACACCCGTGTGTACGAGAAACCCGCGAGAGAGTATTCGATATCTAACGGCCATTTTCTACATATAAGCCTAAATTCCATACAAAATGTGTCAAAATTCTATCTCAGTAAGGAAATCTACAGATAGATAAGTTATAGAAAATGGTTGTACCTAAATCACGTGAATGTAAATTTTATTTTCATAAAGTATGGGGTTGAGATCACACTTCAAATGTTGGTACCTAATTAACGTTATGAAACTCTTTCATTTATTTCTCCTTCAAAAACAAACGCACTCGTAATTTTTTGATGCTGTAATCATTATAATATTTGTACTCTTATAGTAGGTAAACATAGCATCACTCCTTTTATTCCCCGAAGGGGTACAATATATATACGTCGTAACACAGAGATAATAATATGTTGAGACGATTATAAAAACACTGACCTTTCGCCAGATGTTTAATTATATAATATGGTACCTAAAGGTTATGTTAACATAATTATAATAAGGACGAACTTATATTACTGTACATCGTCAACAATTACGAACTTTGTTAGTGTAATTTTGTATTCTATTGTTTGCATTTATTCCACTTTGAAGACACCAACTTGGGCGTCTTCAAATCCCGAGTGAATACGGCAGGCATGCTCGTTCGTTGGTCGCGCTATCACCTGGCGAGGACTACCTCGCCTTGGCTACTAAGCCAAGCGTACCAACAACACAAGAAATTACATTCTACTTAGACACTTCTATTTACATCTCTTTCCAGATCACAGACAGGTCATGGTTGATCGCGTTTGGAGCGAAGCCGGCGGCACAAGGGTTGCTGGTTTCTACGCTCGGCCTTCGAGCGCCTTCCAAGCCTCGTATGAAGCTCAAATGTGTAGCCACTATAGGAACACATAGACGGGAACGGACAGTTATTATAGGTAACACTATAAAATTAGTACAGAGTTAAAATAACTAAAGGACGTTACTCACTTTTCCCTTTATAATAGTAATAAGATTTTCGACACACAATAGACCAAAAAAATTACCTTAAATTGACTCGATCTTGGAATCGAACCCGGGACTTAAGTCACACTGGCGACCAATCAAAATCAAATTGAAAGTTAAATGAGCAAATTCGAATGTCTAATTGGAATGTTTCATTAATTAAGCCAGCCTTTAGATGATTATTTATAAAAACAATTTACATTTTAGATTGTTAGCATAACTTTCTCTATAACAAACCAATGTTTATTCTTTCTTTTTCAGAAATAAACTCATCAAGCTGGAACAAACCGTTTAGTTTACTTATAATGATAACACTGAACATTGTTTGTGTAAAGATATCGTGATATTCCCGCATTTAAATATAGTTAATGTAAATAAAGATACATTTGTAATACGCTGTTTTATTATATTCAACTTTCAACACTGTCGAATCGAAATAATAAACACAATATTTCAGAACATTATAATATATCACTTATTTTAACAATATACAAAAGAGTGAACGAACTAAACGTTTATTAAGATCAAAAATTAAAAGTAATTTACGATAGTTTGCGAAATAATAATAACTATTATAATAATTACATATTAAGTGCACAATCTCTTGTGTTTGTATGTTTTCATAAATGAAAATAATGTATAAATACGAGGTGTAGATGTTCTATGTACAGAATACAAAAAGGTAAACGTTATAAAAATAAAATGCTTGCCAATATCACAAAAAATAAATATATGAATTACTTTTAATCAGAATTTAACAATTTATTTCACTAGTCTGTATTAAAAGATGTTAATTCCACAAAAAATATTATTGCAAAGATAATCCGAGGAAACAATCTAGAATACTTATAGAACAACAGTTACTAGTAAAAGGATGCATAATTTTAACAATTACAATATTCCGTTAAGTTGGGGAAACTAAGCATATTGTTTTACATTACAATTCATAGATAAGTTGTAAAAATACAATTTGTAAATATTAATCTAGATAAGCAATTATTTTATCTAGCTAAACATACCATGCAATTTACGTCATTGGTGTTAACAACAAATGGACATCAAGATTTGAAGTATGGTTAAATAGAAGCGTGATGAAATACAGGATTAGTTTCCTAAAACCAAACTATTCTCTTAGCAAGCAGTTGAATGCTTTGTAACAAAATGGAATCCTAAGACCAATAAATCACAAAAATTTAAGAATGCCTTTGCATGTTATTACATTCATGGACCATAATACTTAAATTACTTCGAGATGTTACACTAGTATATTGCGAGAAATACAGTAAAGGCATACTTGTTATTAAAACTTTAAACACTATCAAAATTATTGTAGGCATAAATTCTTAAAGTTGTACACCACACATTTCAGAGCTTCGCAATCATCGTGAAATGAAATTACAAGCTGGACATGTGAATGTGATACAATTAACAACGAACAATATTTGTGAGACTACTATACACAATTATGTGGACTAACCTAGATTGAAAAATTTATAAAAATAAAAAGACTACATTTGCAACATATTAGGCACTGTGAATAAACTCCAGTAAAATACAGCTAATAAAATCTTATAATATTTAAATAAGTAAAATGCATCAAATCTATCCTTCCTGTCCAAAATCTTCCATGAACTTCCTAAGCCTGACCATATCTTCGTCATTTACAGTGGGTTTCGAAATAGCCAGCGAGCGCAGCATGTCAGACATTGTTACTGGAGGTTCGTTCAATTTATCACCAGGTACATCCATCCAAGTCATTTCCATCGCGCCTGGGTCGCCAGGAGAGCAAGGAGTAAGGAGGTCATTTGCGATAACATTAGGGTCTAATGGGCTGGGGCCAGACACTTTCTTGAAGTGTGTAGCAGATTGCACTTTACGCACGGGCTGCATCAACGCATCTCGAACTACAATACAGATGTCAGCACCAGAGTATCCTTCAGTTTTAGTAGCTAACACTTTCAAATCCTGCTCTGTGAGTTGATGCCTTGTGTTTCCCAAATGCAACTTGAACATGTCCAAACGCGCATGTTCTTCAGGTAGTGCGATGTAAATACGCTTCTCAAAACGTCTCCTGATAGCAGAGTCGAGTACCCACGGGATATTTGTAGCTCCGAGAACTAGAATACCGTCCATATCGTTGCCTACACCTTGCATCTGTACAAGAAATTCGGTTTTGATTCGTCGAGCCGATTCAGACTCGTTGTCGGATCGAGATGAGCATAGAGAATCTATTTCATCAATGAATATGATACTTGGCTTGTGTTGGCGAGCTAGCTCGAAGAGATTCTTCACTAACTTCTCAGACTCACCAAGCCACTTGGAAACAAGATCGGAGGAAGAGACAGAGAAGAATGTTGAGTTATTGGCTTCAGTAGCAACAGCTTTAGCCAAATAAGATTTACCAGTACCAGGGGGTCCGAAGAGTAAGATTCCCTTCCAAGGTATTCTTTTACCTGTGAAGAGATGAGGGAATTTAATGGGGAGGATAACAGCTTCTTTCAAAGCTTCCTTAGCTGCCTCTAACCCAGCCACGTCACTCCACTTCACATGAGGTTTCTCCACTACAATAGCACCTTCAAGTTTTCCTTGAAGCTTTTTCTTCTCAGGATTATCGGAATCACTGTCACTATCGCTCTTTTTATCTTCGCTTTTGGAGTTGGATTCTCCATCCTTGACTGGTTTCTTCTTGCTGTCTTTTTTGAGGTACTCTTTGAGTTTTTCGGCTCTATCAAGGTACTGTAGGCACTTGGCTCTTATACTTTCCTTAGCCCTTTCGCCCTGAGCTTCATATTTGACAGCATGTAGAAAATATTCTACACCATGCTCATATAAACGCAGAGCTTCTTCATAGTTTTTGTTCTTGTCTTCTTCGGTAGCTTTTGTGACAAGGTCAATGGCCTTTTGCAAAGTATTGGATGATGCCATTCTCCTTTACTTTATTGTTACCTGAAAATCAATAACAGATGTTTTAATCACTAGAAAATGTCGTAAATTAGTCACAAACTTACTATCACCAAAAGAAGTAATTCTATGTAATATGCTATCTAAAAGGATGTTCTATGACTATGAGTCATGGATTTATTTCCATTTTAAATTTGACACAATCTTATGTCAATACCCATAAAATAAATTAACCACAAATTAAAATAAAAATCATTCAAGTACAACTTTCAATATCCCAAGGACTTCAATTACTAATAGCATCACATATCTATAACCCTGACGGAGTACTCTCCGTATTCAAAATTGGTTTATAACACGAGTCAATCAATACTAAAAATGAAACTGTAGGTACAGCACTAAGAAAATATTGATCAATAAACCAACAATTTCTTTTTTGGCCACAAAGATTTTTTTTTTTTTAAGGGGGGAAAATCATCGAATGACTTCTCCCGCCTGGGTGAGGCGGGAGGGAGTGTCAGACTCTTACTGACTAAAAACCACCCCGTTCCTTCGCCTGCACGTCGAGCCGGAGCCCCGGTTACCCGTTAGGTTCTCCGCGGCCACAAAGATATAGGCTGTGCCTAGTTTGGGGCCCTCGGTTACCTCTGTCGTGTTAGCATTTATGTGAATGCTGTTTCCTTCTATGTCTACATGTAGAATAACTTATGTATGCCAGTAAATAAATGTTATTTTTTTTTATATGTTTCTTGGCCCGGAGCCAAATCTGGGATGACAGTGAGTTGTCTTATAATGATCACTATGCAATATTTATATATTAAGAATGTTATAATAATAATAAAAACTTTATTCAATACAAAGTATACAGATCTATTCATGGACAAATAGTTATACAATATTTAGATTGTTGTATGATCTGGGGGTTACAATTATGGATCCTGCCTCTCAAACTAGATTTGACCTGTATTTTGAGGGATAGTGTTTGGACAATTATTGTATGATTTTTCGTATCAGTGATTTCACGATTTTAATGAATATGATACTGTAGTTTTATGTAGGTATATAAGATTATATTCTAATAAAGAGTAAAAATAATGATTACATACATGTAAAATCACAACTTATATTCTCAGAGATGTAGGCATAGTATTAACTTGTTGAGTACCGTCTTTATAGACACAATTAAAGAACAATAGGTTACGGTCACCGGTGACCGCTCGGTGTTTGACAGTTTAATATCATAATTCATAGTAAAGTCCCAGTTATAAAAGGAAACAACAACAAGTCAAGGGCTGTTAAGAATTTTCAATAAGCAAATAATTAACCTTCTTATGACCTGGGAATCGAACCCTAGATTATTGAACACTAAAACGCAGATTGACTAACACAGTCAGGAATATATATTTATGCATTAAAATACATTCTCGGCAAAGTGAATAGTGAAGGAATACTTTTCGAAAACTTTATCTGTTAATGAGAATAATATGAAAGGCTATAAGAAAATAGGAGGATCAGATAAAAAAATCTATGGTTTGTGAATATATAAAGTTGATAGTCAACAAAACAAGCAGAAATTAACAACCTTTTTTTCTTAATTCCCAGTACTAATACATTATCAAAGTTTAACCATCGGCAAAGTTTACAGTAGTACACTTTTAATACATTGACATATCATACCCAAAACTTCTTCATACAAAAGTAGTATCTAATTAGTTCACTATTTTTCTTTAATAGTGGCCAGGGAGATTAAGCTGTTGGCACAATGTTCACATACACAATTTCATACTAAATTATTAACTTTTTGTGCATAGATAGTTGACATTTACTAATTTTAGTAACTTAGAAATGCTTTCTGGAAATTGGATTGGATATTTCAAACTAAATTAGAAAAATATAAGTGAATGAAAGTCTAACATCTTAATCTACTGGAGCTCTAGATCTGAGCACAAGTTGAATGACAGTAAAGGAGGAAAAATTACAACATAAATACTGAGCAAACATAATTGCGACCGAGATACATAACATCTAATAATTTATCAGACTATCGAAACATTTCAACCAAATCCGGGCTCATACCTTTCTACAGTACTTGAATATAGAAAGATTTAGCCAATTAGGCTTGCTCATCGTTAATTTAATGTGTTTGTGTTCATAGGCTCTGCCTACTTTATCCAATGACGAATTGGGCAGCCAAATGAGATCACGGACCAAACGACCGTGGAAATTAGGCATTATACGTGTGTATTTAAACAAAAAACAGTGAGCTTACCATCCACAGCAGTGTCGAGATGGTTTATTATAAGCACAAGTCAAGTTTAATCTCTTTTTAAATCATTAAACTGCGACGAAAAAGTAAAATACCAATACAGACAAATCGTTGTTAGTCACTTTTTCATGACATTAGTGACTAACATTGCCAGCATAGAAAATGTAAATAATATCACAATAATTAAAAAATTATAATACTATGCATGAAATATTTTTAATTCAATAAATTTAATTTATGTTTGTTATTTATTTAATAATTTTTACACTTTCTTCATTTCACTCCTAGATTTTAATACCTTTGATTTAACTAGAATTTGCAATGTTTCTATTGGCAACTTATTTATTTAATAAGTTGCTTCAATATTGTTGCTTATTTATTTAATTCACTTTTTATTTAAATTTTTAAATAAAAAGTGAATTATTGTTAAATTTGTACTCGACAGTGTATTATTTTCATCGAGACGTGATTGTGTTTAATAAAAATGAATTTTAAGGCGAAATACAAGTGGCCTGTCTGCTGCATACTTTAAATCTTTCTATGCGTTGACTTTTATCTGCTTCGACGTGCTGACAAATTTGACTCATTGTCGAAAAACGATTCGAACCGTCTCCGAGCATTTCTTCCAACATTGCCGCTTGGGCGAAAAGTCTTTCTTAAGATATGGGCGGTGTGGAGACGCGGAACACCGCGACAGCGCGGCGCTGCGCGACAGCGCGGCAGCCCGGCGTCCTTGACCAATTTTTCTTTTTATAAATTTAATTATTAATCATTATTGTTTAATTTTTTTTTTTTGTTTAATTAGTTTAATTTTAGAATTTTTGATACATTTTTGAAGGCTTTCGACCTACATGCATCCATGTGATGCAGCCGTTGAGTCTGGAAGTGCTCCTCAATGTGCCCATCAAACTCAAGAGAGCCTGGTAAGATGTTCTTTGTGCTCTCAGCCTCGATTTTTTAAAGGAGAACGCGGGTTAAGAATACATTATGGAAAAATCCACAAATCTCATAGTGTGTCCTTATCCCCCTCTAACACTACTCCTCTACAAAATTCTTTTCCGGTTTCAAATCAGCCTTTATGGGAAACTTTATCTAAATTCAAAAATTCAACACCTAAAAAGAGTCCCTCGTGGTGCAAGACGGTCCGTGGCTCTTAATTTAGGAAATTGCATTCGTCTTGCAACTCGGGAGAACTCTTTCTCGGCTTGGGAGCAGTTACTCACCTTCCCCTACAGGATCCTACACGTGAAAAAAAATTTGGCTGTTAAAAAAAACTTAACCTCACAAATTAAAAGTAATTGTAGTGTGGCGTCCCAATTACAGAATCCCAATTCCCCAATTTTCGAAAACAGTTTCTCTAATTTCATAAAAATCAATTAAAAATTTCTGTGACATTTCCGATACACTTTCCAAAATTAATCTACATTGTGCCTTTAATTTAATTCGCTATTGTTGTTTCGGCCCAAAATTTATGTATTTTCTGCGTGCTTCCTCTCTGTGGAAGCATCCGCATATTCTGGACCAAATTGATCAAATTATCCGTGACACCTTAACTTCACTTTTGAATGCTTCTATGGAAGATCGTGTTTGGCTTCAAGCCACACTACCAATTCGTTTTAGTGGTCTAGGCGTCCGCAAAATTTCCAGTGTTAGTTTACCGGCGTTCATCTCTTCTGTCCACAGCACTAGTACTTTAATAAAAAATATTTTAGCCGGTGTTGACGCTGAACCCGATGTGCCGTGTCTGACCGACGCGATGAACGCCTGGACAGTAACATGTCCCAATACAGCCTTGCCTGTCAACCCTTCCTCCCAGAGACAATGGGACGAGCCGCTTTGCAGGTTGGTGCATAATAATCTAATTAATACCAGCACCAATCCTGCGGAGTTAGCTCGCCTATTGGCTGTGGGTGAGTGGGAATCAGGTCTCTGGCTTCAGGCACTTCCGTCATTCAATATTGGCACGATGTTGAATGACTCAACTTTTCGGCTTGCTGCTTGCTTGCGTGTAGGTGCACCCTGTGTTTCTCCGCATCGCTGTCAATGCGGTGAGATGGTCGACCACCTCGGCCACCACGGCCTATCGTGTAGCAGAAGCGCGGGCCGGATAGCCCGACACGCCAGCATTAACGACATCATCCATCGAGCTCTTGTCATCGCCGGTGTGCCAGCTGTTCTGGAACCAAAGGGTTTGGTACGCGACGATGGTAAGAGACCCGACGGTATGTCCATTATGCCCTGGAAGCTGGGAAAGTCTTTGGTGTGGGACGCAACCTGCGTCGACACCCTTGCACCTTCTCATCTTCCAGTAACGGCGAGTTGTGCTGGTTCGGCTGCTGCCTCTGCAGAAAACCTCAAGCGGCGCAAGTATAACAACCTTGCTGGTAGTTAATAATAATAATAAATTTGTTTATTGGCATACACAAGTTAGATTACATGTAGACATGGAAGCGAACAGCATTCACATAGATACAAATACGGCAGAGATGCCCGTGGGCCCCAAACTAGGCACAGCCTGTATCTTGGTGGCCCAATGGTGAAGGTTTAGACTAATTAGTTCTCGCGTCATGTTTGTGACACAGTGCAACCATACAACAAAAAAAATAATGAACTGAAAAATAATACGAAAGTAATAAACAAATAATAAACAAATCTTGAATAACAAATGAGCAACAAATACAAGTGATTAGATAATCAGGCAAATGCAGGTAGGTATAACAAAGCATGCAGACATGAAGGATAACGTATTTCATTATGAAACTTGTTCACTGTAAGTAAACTTGTAAGAGCTAGCAGCTCATTACCCTACTGTACTTGGAAAATAACATCGGAAACCATAATGATAAATAAATAAAAATAACTAGGACTACGATAGGGCAGTTAGCAGAGGGTGTGTGTGGGTATGTGTGTGTGTGTGTGTGTGTGTGTGTGTGTGTGTGTGTGTGTGTGTGAGGGTGCGTGGGAACTTAAGTGCGCGCGCTATTGTTGAATTGTGTTCTTTTATTAAGTTATTTCAGGGAGCACAAGAGGTTTTCTGTATCGTCGTACGTCAGGTTACGCAGCCATGCCTTAATAATAGTTTTGGCTTCGAATGTATTCCCAGGGATTTTGAGTGTCGATTTGTTGACTGTATTAAAGATTCGTATAGATAGAAATGACGAAAAGCGGGTAGCAAAGGTGGTTTTCACTTTCGGAATTGGCAATCTGTTAGCACCGATCCTGCCTCTTTCGGTGTAAGCGAATTGGTTTCCTGAGGCAGCAACAAGTCTAAGGAGAGATTTCAGGATGTAGAGCTGTCGAACGCGTAGGACATCTGCTTCTTTATATAGATCATCTGTGCAGTAGCGCCGCGGCTTACCAAGGAGTACTTTGAGAACGGCGCGTTGAGCACGCTCAAGTTCGAGCATATAGGACTTGGCGTTATATCTTTGAGCCGTTTGGGGTTGAGACGTTAGGTCCGTAGGGTCCGAGTGCTCTTAAATTGTTCAAAAACATTTCGAAACGCCTGGTCGACACATCTCGTGACCAGAGGGCTGGTCTTTTTCTCGGTCAGAGGTTAAGCATTGCCATACAACGTGGCAATGCTGCCAGCCTTCTGGGTACTTTCCCCACTGACGTCGATGCGGACGAGTTTTTCGATGCCTTATAAATAGTTTATTTTTCCTATAATTAATTTTAATCTTAAGTTGTATATATTTAATTTAGTAATATTTAGTTTTAATTTTATTTAAGTAATAGTTGTTATTTAAGTTTTTTATAGTTTAAGGAATTATTTTGTAAAAATTGCTATATATATTTAATTGGCAACTTGTACTTTTGATTGAACGTTTGAACCTTTTGGAAAATTATGAGCAAAAAGTAGGTCTAATAAGTATAAGATTAGAAAAATAGTTCTTCTTTTCCATCCAAGGAAAATAGTTCTTCTATTTATGTTTAAAAAAACCGACTGCATTTTTTTTTTTTAAATCGGTTTAAAAATGACTGCCTCGTTGGCCGAGTAGTCGCAAGTGCGACTGCCGGGCAAGGGGTCTCGGGTTCGATTCCCGGGTCGGGCAAAGTATTACTGGGTTTTTTAAAATTCTCAGTAGTAGCACGAAGTCTGGAAATGTGCCCGGTATATGGCAATAGGCTCACCCCCTATTACATGGGACTCATAACAACTAGTGAAAAGTGGGTGTTACATTGTACTGTGGTAGAATGTGCACCTCTGCCTACCCCTTCGGGGATAAAAGGCGTGATGTTATGTATGTATGTATTAAAAATGAAAGAACACCTAGGTCTAGAAAGAAGTTTGTATCGTTTGGAGATTGGTAAGAGATAAAAAAAAAACAAAGCAACAAGGATAAGTATTTAATGAAGGCTAGAATTACTTTCACTTACAGGAACTGACGACGATTCTTCTTCAGAGTCTTTGTACAAACAAATTGTTTCAAACAAAACGTTGATTAAATCGCTGTCAGTAATCGTTTCCAAATCATCTAAATATTTATTCACTGTTAATATCTTCTCCTTTTCTAGGAAGTCCTTAAGTTTTTTAGCTCTTTGCATGTACGCTAACGATTTCGATTTTGCTTCCATGGTTGCGGTTGGGTTATCAACATTATGATTAAAGACGTGAAGTAAAACGATTACACCTTTTACGTATGTGGGCAATGCATCTTCGTAGTATTTATTCTTGTCATCTTCTGCAGCTTCAATGAGGATTTCAATAACTTTTTTTAAAGTAATACTAGGATGTTCCATTATGTTGTCAAGATGTTTATCTGAAATAAAGTAGATATATAGGTACGTTAATCATATAGGTAGGTACATAGTATCACTACATATTATACATCCACCGCCCGTCTGTCTGTCCCTATGTATGCTTAGATCTTTAAAACTACGAAACGGATTTTGATGCGGTTTTTTTAATAGATAGTGTTTCTTAAAGAAGGTTTTTATGTTCCTATAATACATGCATATTGCACCCGTGCGAAGCCGGGGCGGGTCGTTAGTAGAGTATAAGGTAGAGTAGGCAATAATTAGGTATCTAGATAGAACAAAGGTTGTTTACCAGTACCTGCTACCTACTGAAAATCTGACTAAACACGTGAAGTACCTTTACTTGTACTTTATCTAGGTACACATTTCTTTATTTCTAATACTTCGCTGTTTTTTCTATGGACTAAGAGGCAAACGAGCAGCCGGAACACCGGATAGTAAGCGATCAGCACCGCCCATGGACACCCGCAACACCAGAGGAGTCTATGCGCTTATGGAGCTGTGAGTTTATGTTCGCAAGCGTGTAAACGTTTGCTTACACACAAGTTATAGGTACTGATGGTACTACTGCACTACTGTAAGAATATTTTAGGTAGGTAAATAATGTCTAGGTACTTACTGAGATTTTTAAAATACGACCCAAGCTTCTTTTTGACGTTAATATTAGAAATGTAACACCAAGCACCGGTCGGTTCTGCAGCCGATTATACAATGTCCACGCATTACTTAATTGAATAATATCAACATGTTATTATTCGTTGAACTGAATGTTTATTTTCCTTTTGGAAAAACCAAATGACGATTTGCCTGCCTTATTATAATAGAAATAGAAATCAAAACAATAATATCAGCGAATACTGATAAGCATAAACTATTCAATGTAGCTAATGGAGACTCGAGTTTAATTCTGAAATCTGTGGCGGAAAATTCAACGCTTGTAATATATACCTACGTATACATAATTGTAATACCTACGTATTATAATTATGTAAGTATGTGTGAAGTTGGTTAAATAACAAAGAAAACTTAAGTCTTGAAGTTGGTGAAATGGAGAAATTGATAAGAGATAAAAAAAACAATGAAAAAGGATAGGTATGTATACATATTTAATGAAGGCTAGAGTTACTTTCACTTACAGGAACTGACGATGATTCTTCTTCAGATTCTTTGTATAAACAAATTGTTTCAAACAAAACGTTGACTATATCGCTGTCAGTAATCGTTTCCAAATCATCTAAATATTTATTCACTGTTAATATCTTCTCCTTTTCTAGGAAGTCCTTGAGTTTTTTAGCTCTTTGCATGTACGCTAACGACTTCGATTTTGCTATCATGGTAGCGTTAGGGATATCAACATTATGATTAACAACGTGAAGTAAAAAAATTACACCTTGTACGTATGTGGGTAATGCATCTTCGTAGTATTTATTCTTGTCGTCTTCTGTAGCTTCATTAAGGATTTCAATGGCTTTTTGTAAAGTATTACTAGTATTTTCCATTATGTTGTCAAGATGTTTATCTGAAATAAAGAACACAAATAGATATTTAGGTACGTAAATAAAGTATGCAGGTAAAGTAAGCATTAGGGTAAGTAATTAAACCTATCTAAATAGTAGACGTTTTTATATATTTTGATGGGCATACGTTTGGGAGTAACTGGGGGTAAGCGATGATGCAGTCTACGATGGAGCACGTCGTCCCATAAGCAACCTATTCACTCGGGCCTTGAAGACACCCAGGTTATACCCTTCAGGACATACAGACTCTGGCAAAGAATTCCACTACGTACCAGTACGCACAAGGAACCTTGATGCGAAATGCTTCGTGCGTGTAGGTGGGACATCTACCATGAATCGGTGACGCTTCGCCGATTGTCTTGTGGTACAATCACAGATAGGTATATTAAATAAGGAGATATGGTGTGGAGTCAAAAATGTATGCAAACCCGTGAAGCCACAACTGCCCCTCCATAAAACTAATGTATTACACACATAGTTCTGACAAAACAATAGTACGAATAAGTGCACACACGCGGCATCGATAACTAAATAATTCAAATATAATTCTTTAAACGACAGCGCACATTCTCCTATGATTTACTCACACAAACAATTTGTCACTGTGTGTTAGGAGCGTCGCCGTAGTGACTTGACGATATCGATAGCTCCCGATGAATTTATCGATAAATCTATTACAAAGGTTTTGGAAATAATGTAAAAACGACATGAAACCAACAAAATATTATTTAATTATAAAAAATGTTTTATTTAAAAAATAATTACAAATCAAACGACAAGTTGTATGTAGTTATCTATACTAATATTATAAAGAGGAAAGATTTGTATTTTTGTATTTTTGTATGTTTGTAATGAATAAACTCAAAAACTACTGGACCGATTGCAATAATTTTTTCACCATTAGAAAGCTGCATTATTCAGAAGTAACATAGGCTATATAATATCACGCTAGGTCCTATAGTTGTCGAGCAGTAATCAAAAATGTTTTAATAACGGGAGAAAAGTATCGTTTCTGAGGCCTTCCGTGGCGTGCGCTGAGCATATAGTTAAAGTTATACAAAAATGCTCTATAGATGAATTGTTCATCTTAACATTATTTTTAAAAAAGTCCGCGAGAGCATATGTCTACCTTTTATAGTTTACCCATAACAATCGTTTTAATGAATGGTTCAATCCTTATAAAAGTTTGCTCTAGATAACTTTTGAATTGTTCAATCGGTTACCTTAAGACGCAACATCGACAACGGAGGGCAGGTCGCTAAAAAAAACTGAGAATAAATATAAATAAAACGTAAAACTATGTAAAAAATCTTAAGTCCCCCGTGCGAAGCCGGGACGGGACGCTAGTAATGATATAATTTGGATAAGAAGGGATCGCATTCTTGGTTAATTAATGAAGTCTTAAAGTGGTATATTTTTCCACGACTGCTTTTATTAAAAATATTATGTGGTTAGGTATTCATTGGGGACTGCTCCGTGAGTACAAAATTTCGACTATGCGATGCTGATCATTATAATGCATACAAAGCTAATGGTTCATTTATGAAGATTAAAGTAAAATACTGTAACCATAACAAGATAAGTGAACAAATATAGCTATTTGCAGTCGACTTTCTTGTCGATAGACTTTGATAAATCTCCACGACCACATCACTTTCTCGCTCAAATACGGCGGACTTGAGCAGCGGACGCACCATGTGACATCGCGTCTTGTGAGCGTTTCGTTAAGTCACTTATATACATTGCTGGTTTAGTTACTCAGTGTTACACTAAGGTGGTTGTATAAGAGCAATGTATTAATGTAGTTATAATACAGTCGGAGTAGTATAGAAAAATAAAAATAAAGTAATAACTTGTTGTTTTTCGTGATTTTTTAGGTAATTATTGTAAATATTTGTTCTTACACATGGTAACTGATGTCATGACTTCTACAGTTTTTGTTTGGGCTTATATTTCTGCACGAAACCACTGCACAAGACGGTATTTTATCGTTTCTTTTACGATCGCGCGTGACAACAGACTAACTCGTGGTGACGGCCATATTTTCCTCGATTGAGCGGAACGCTCAATTGCGAGCGTCACGGACACGCCCCCTTGCAACTTCTCCTTTTTTAATATTTCTGATTTTCTGTGGGTACGATGATGGAACGGACTAGGGGAAATCAAATTGTGCACTGCTTGTTATCAGTACCGGCAGTATCTGCTACTGAGAAAGAGAACACAATAGGTAAGTACCTACCTAGGTAGGCACTTAAGCCTAAAGTAAGTAAGAAATGTGTACCTACGTACATACTTCTTTATTTCTAGTAGCTGTGAGTTCATGTTCGCAAAATGTATAAGTAATATAAGTATGCTTCCCCACACGTGGTACTGATGTAAAATATTTTAGTTATATAATTAATACGTACTGATTACTTATTTTACGACACAAACTTCTTTTTGACGTTAATATTAGAAATGTAACACCGAGCTCCGGTCGGTTTCGCGGTCGATTATACAATGTCCACGCATTCACCGTCTGATTATCTGAATAATATCACTCTGTTATTATTCGTATAACTGAATGCTCGCGTTTTGGAAAAACCAAATGACGACTTACCTACTTTATTATTGAAATAGAAATAAAAACAATAGTGTCAGCGAATACTGATAAATATAACTATATAAAGCTGATAAAGACTCGGTTTAACTCTAAAACCAGTGGCGGATAATTCAACTCGTGCTCACGTAAATATTATTATTAGATTTCACTGGATGGAGTAAATATGGTGCAAGAGGGATGATGATAGGGTATGAAAATTAAAAATGTAATTAGTCTGTCAGTTAGGTAATGAAAAAATATTAGACACGTATTTTTTTATTTTGTTGTATAATAAAATGATACTTAGATTTATCGAATCAAAGTTTAGGAGTGGGGGCTAAAACGTCATTTCTACGTATAAAATGTAGGTACCTACTGAGAAGTGACGTCACGCGACATTTCAAATCAATATAATACCTAATATCATCGAAACTATTCGTTTCCGTAAAAAAATAAAAATACGTGTCTAATGTTTATAAATAATCTAGGTAGATACCAGACGGACATTAAAATAAAAATTAGTCATCTACCGTATTGTTAGGTACAATTGCAGTTTTTTTTTTACTTTTAACCTTTCGTGTGTCTCGTAGATCCACGCGAGACACAATGTATTTTCTATTGTCTCATATCGGTGCATTCATTGTTTATAAAAAATAGTGCCTAAACATCGGAAATAAGGTCTATAATGGAGTGGGTAAGAGAGAGTACCTACTCCTGGTTTTATATTATAACTTTCTTGAGACATACCTACCTACTACCTACTTCATTACTGTTTTACTTGCTGCCTGCCTCGTTGGCTGTGTGGTCGCAAGTGCGACTGCCAGTCAAGGGGTCTCGGGTTCGACTCCCGGGTCGAGCCAAATGTTACTGAGTTTTTATAAAAATCTCAGTAGCAGCACGGAGTCTGGAATTGTGCCCGGTATATGGCAATAGGCTCACCCCCTATTACATGGGACTCATAATATAAATAGTGAAAAGTGGGTGTTACGTTGTACAGTGGCATTAAGTGCAGTAATGTGTGTGCCCTTCGGGGACAAAGAGGCGTGATGTTATGTCGAGTTCCCCGTCAAATAATTACTCGAGTTAATTCTTAAGAATACTTCTGGTACCTTCCTTGATTTTTTATGGTCTAACCTTTTCGGTTTCTGTTTTCTTATGGTAGAAGCACATAGAAGGGTTAGTCTTTCTAGAAATAGGTAGGTAATTAGGTACCTTCCTAATAAGAAAAGTGCATTACGCAAATCTACAGATAGATAGGTTATAGAAACTGGACGTTAAACATCAAGTAGATAGATCTACATATCTACATCTCTATAATAAGTCAGGTCTTTAAATTGCTTCTATGTATGTAGGTATGTACTTACTGTATTCTTTATTTATGTTATGTCTTATATTTATCCCTTCTAATGAAAAAAGAAATCACGTAGCGTAGCTTAGAAGCATTTAGGTAATTTATTGTTCGTGTTTTGCACTGCTACTTTCATTCACCGTTACCGGAGTCGGCGTAGTATCTCCAAACATACAAACTAATTCAACCATAACATTGACTACACTATCTGTGGTTCGATCTTCCAAATCCTCCAAATATTCGCTCTCATTAGTCTTCTTTGCATCAAGATACTCCTTGACCTTCTTAGCTTTATCTATGTAGTCTGAAGTAATTTCCTTTATGTGCTCTTTGCTCAAATCTCCCTTCGCTTCATATTTAGTAACATGGAGTAAATAAATTATGCCTTGCACATAATATCGAAATGATTCTTCATAGTTCTTCTTGTCATTTTCTTCAGTTGCTTTCGCGAGAATGTCGAAAGCCTTTTCTAGATTCGCAGTTGTCATACTGTCTATCTGTAATTTTGGATAGATTTTGAAAATCTGCGTTAGTACCTACCTATTAAGAAAATTAGTGTACCGAAGCTAAGCTTTAGTTGTGGGACCCTTCAAATGTGGGTTAGGTTACCACAATAGGTATGTAGGTCCCTACCTACTTATGTCGCAAACAATCATTATTTTGTTATTTTTTGAACGTGTTAAAAATATGTTACTTACAGAATTATAAGTACATAGAACATTAACAGATTTTGAGAAAATGTTAGCCTCATTAGGTATTCACACAATATGCATGGTGGCAATTCTATCAGGTGCAGTGTTATATATATACTAAGCTCTTCAACGTTTCATCAACTATAGAGGTAGTGGAGTTTATGGAGATGATTTTTCATTCGATGTATGTCCGTCAACCACGCTGAAACTAGTGAACGGATTTTGATGAAATTTGGTATACCTAAGTATGGTGTAAGTAGCTATGTGGTATAGGGTGGCTTAGGTGATAGGATACTTTATCCCGATTAAATCCTCCCATGGGATAAACAGGAGTCATATTAATAATAATAAATCAGGATCTTGCCTACCAAAGCTATTTAAGTACCTACACTACTACTAACACATTTTAAATTCTCAGCACACACATTCGATTAATATCCAGGGCGATATTAGATACACAGGAAGGTGAACATAAACAATAATGAGGAAAAATACATCTATGAGTGATATGAGTCTCAGTTTTTTTTAGCTTTGTTTCAAATATCAACTTACACAGGAAATAGTTATATGTAATGAAATGTTTGTGTTATCGATGTTAAGAATAATGCCAAGGTCTAACGCATAGGTAATAATTAAGTATTCAACACCAAGATTACTCTAACTAAAATAGTGAAGTAACATCATAATATCAATAAATATAAACAGAGACATTTAGGTACTTACAGTACTTCAACACAAGTAGGTATTAATAAAAAATATATAGACAAAGGCACTTTATATCACTCCTTGTGTATTAGAAAAAATATTTAAAAAAACACCACTTGTCGTTGCCTCAACTGGCTACTGAATAAATTGAACTAATCAAAAATCATTGACTATTCAGATTTGCTTCCTGGGAAACCCGAACAACGTGGTCACGTATAATGTAAACTATTGAACTGAAAACAATATTGTACCATTTGTACCTATTCTGCGACCGGCCGCCGATAAAATAAATGTGATGTTTACAATAGTAGCAATAACTAAACGTTTGACACAAGGCGGGAAATTCAAATGTAAACATTCATAAAGTTACCCAGTTAGCTTTAAAAAGCTTTGATTAGGTACCTATAGAATTTAAAAAGTAAATAAAGTCTTTGGATCACGGTACAATTGGGTAGTTTTCAGGGTAACAAAATTAAAAATTTGATTAGTCCGTCAATTAGATAATAAAAAAATATTAGACACGTTTTTTTTCTCATATTACGTTGCATTACTTAGATAAAATGGCGCTAAGTTTAGGAGTGGGAGGTGATTACGTCATAACGTGCTACAAAATGTGGCACGCTGTGACGTCACACGATATTTCAAATTAATATATCGTCGAAAGTATTCAATTTTGTAAGAAGAGAAAAAATACGTGTCTAAAGTTTTAAATTAATGTAGGTACCAGACGGACATTAAAATAAAATTTAGGAAACTATCCTATTATTTTCTGCACTTCTGTAGTGGACGTCCTGTGGCTCCTGTGGCGTCCTTAAAACGATAATTAACCTAATAATTCTAGTTTATGAACTCGGTTAAGTAATATACAAAAACCTTCTAAATGTAACAAATACATTTTTGGAAACCGTATCAAAGCTCGCTTCAGCCTATCACGAGCTAATCGCGCATTCATACAAACATACATAATATAATTATATAATCTCTAGATAGAGCGTTACCCTTTGATTATTCAAGGTGTAGTTTTGAAACAGTGTCATGTCTCGGGGGCATGTCACAGAAGGCATAAAGGTTCAATGTCAGTAAAAGTTTCGGGCCAGTAGTTAAAAAAACGGCTATAATAAATCGTTTAAGTTCGACAGTGTTTCAGAATTAGAGACAGCAATGGTTCTTATTGGAGTTTTATGGAATTAGGAATAATATCAATTACGTGTTTGAGTTTGTGTGTGTCAAGCCGCGTTATAACGGATTTCCGTAATTTACAGAAAAAATAAAAATATTTAAGTACCTACCATTTTTTTTATTGATTCGGACTCAGAATCGATAGCCGAGTTACCTCCTAGAAAATGACGCGGCTTTAAACCAACACCTTGTATAATGACATAATATAATAATCAAGAGGTCATCATCATCATCATCATATCAGCCACAGGACGTCCACTGCTGAACATAGGCCTCCCCCAATGACTTCCAGATAGGCCGGTTGGAAGCGACCTGCATCCAGCGGTTCCCTGCGACCTTAATGAGATCGTCTGTCCACCTTGCGGATGGACGTCCTACGCTGCGCTTGCCGGTACGTGGCCTCCACTCGAGAACCTTTCTGCCCCAGCGGCCGTCGGTTCTCCGCGCTATGTGCCCTGCCCACTGCCACTTCAACTTGCTAATCCGCTGGGCTATGTCGGCGACCTTTGTTCGTTTGCGGATTCCCTCGTTTTTTAACCGATCTCGCAAAGAAACTCCGAGCATAGCCCTTTCCATAGCGCGCTGAGCGACCTTGAACTTCTTTATAAGGCCCACAGTAAGAGACTACGTTTCTGTTCCATAGTTCATCACTGGTAACACACACTGATTATAGACTTTCGTCTTGAGGCACTGAGGTATGTTGGACGAGAAGATGTTGCGTAGTTTCCCGAACGCTGCCCATCCAAGTTGGATTCAACGATTGACCTCTTTCTCGAAATTGGACCTACCTAGCTGGATCACTTGTCCTAGGTATATATATTCGTCAACAATTTCGAGGGTAGAGCTCCCAACTGATATCGGGTAGGGCGTAACATGGGCGTTCGACATGATTTTCGTCTTGTCCATGTTCATTTGGAGCCCTACCTGTTGAGAAACTCTACAGAGGTCATCGAGCATTGTGCTTAGATCCTCCCGCGATTCTGCCATGACCACAATGTCGTCGGCAAACCGGAGGTGTGTGATGTACTCGCCGTTGATGTTGATGTCAGATCCTTTCCATTCCAAAAGTTTGAAGGCGTCTTCCAATGCAGCGGTAAACAGTTTTGGAGATATGACGTCTCCTTGCCTTACACCTCGCTGCAGAGGAATATCCCTCGTGTTCCGGTCCTGTACTCGCACCGACATAGTGGCGTTTGTGTACAAGCACTTTAAAACCTCAATGTACCGATAGTCAATACGGCAACGCTGGAGAGATCTTAACACCGCCCAAGTCTCGATCGAATCAAAGGCCTTCTCATAGTCCACAAACGCTAAGCATAGTGGCAAGTTATACTCCTCGGTCTTCTGTATAACCTGCCGCAGTGTATGGATGTGGTCTATGGTGCTATAGCCTTTCCGGAAACCGGCTTGTTCGGGAGGCTGGAAGTCATCGAACCTACGTGTGAGACGATTCGTAATGACCCTCGAAAACAGCTTGTAGACATGGCTCAGAAGTGAGATGGGTCTGTAATTTTTCAGTAGAGTATTATCTCCTTTCTTGAAGAACAGCACCACCACACCTCTGCCCCATGCCGCCGGCGTTACTTCTTCGAATATGACAGAGTTGAAGAGCTTCTGAAGGACTCTCAGTACCGGCGTTCCGCCCGCTTTCAGAAGCTCTGATGTGATTCCGTCTTCACCCGGCGCCTTGTTGTTCTTAAGCTGCTTGAGGGCCATTCTAATCTCGTATAGGCTGATGTCCGGGATATCCTCGGTATAATGTCGAGTAAGTCTAGCTCTTGGATCTGCAACTGAGCTAATCAAGAGGTACCTACATACAAGTCTGAAAACCTCCTTCTTTGAAGTTAGTTAAAAACAAAAATACACTACTGCAGAAATCAAATTATCAGGAGTTTACAGCATCTGTATTGTGTTGTAGGTACTTACATACCTACCTAATTGTCTAATTAGGCGAGCTATTCATTACAAGTAGGTAGCACTTAACACATATAGTTTACTCAACTAACAATACGTACCTGACTGAGTTCAATAAGTATAAAGGTTGGTATGTCTTTAAATAAATATAAATAATATTATTATGCGTAAATATTAATCTTTATTTACACTCTTTCATTAACATAATTTTTGACCACCCATACCATTTAACCTGCTTACTTAGGTACCGGTTCTTTAGCATAATTATCAAAACTTAACCTAGACTTATGTTTAAAATTCCATTTTCTTTAACCACTAATCAATAAACATTTTATTTACAAACACTAACTTTGTGATCTGGTTAAGAATTGAAATAATGAGCATTCATTGGTTTAATAGAAAAACAATACGAGATAGAAAGAAATATTTGTTCCACCGAGAACGCAGTTATCATTGAAGTAGATTAGCATTATAAAAAAATAATCTTAAATAACAATCATTTACTAGCAATATCTGGATTTCAAGCTACTTGTACAACATTGTCCCCTGCCCCTACCACTTCATAAGTGTAGCCTTCGTGCATCAATCTATCAACTATATCAGTTCTGTAGAATGCTGCACCGGGCATTATGACTCCTCTTCTGAAAAATATAAAAAAAACATTAAACATTTTTTATTGAATAAGCCTGTAAACGAGTAGATGGATCACCTGATGATACGTAATCGCCGCCGCTCATATGTTCACTCGAAACACCAGAGGTTTTACAACGTGCGTAACCAGCCTTTCAGAGATTAGTAATTCTGAATTTACGGATTGTTGGGGATTCGTGGTTTTGGGAGATTTAGCATGGCGATTGTTTCACATCAGTTACTTCGGTCGAGCCGGCCCACTCGTTGCAAATGGCTCCCACACAGTTAAAAATCACAATAAGTGACTAAAAGGGTAAACGACATATTATTCGAAACTAATAGCTCATAACCTAGAAATCTGAAGGTACGTAGTTGTTATGAACTTGAACGTTGAACTCAGAGGAACATTTGTCTAAGTGAGGACTCTCGAAACTCCTTGCCTTCTTTTAGTATAATAACTATCATAAGATATTCTTAATAACTTGGAAACTGCTATACTTATTAGCAGTAGCAGTGTTACTCACGTGATAATATTTGAGAATTAATCTAATAGGGATTACAATATTTTTTTATAATTGACTACAACCCTCCTTTGAGTCGGTGAATTAATATAGGTACTAAAACCTTCTCTTATGTGTAACACACAATTTTCTGAAACACCGCATTCAAATTGGTTCACCAATCGCGATTTAATCGCGCACAAAACATACATACATACATAGAGGTTAAAATGAAAACCTCCCTTTTTTGTTTGAAGTTGGTTAACAAAAAAGGGTTCTCTGCTCCTGCTGAAAAATTTTGTTAGGTAGGTACTTACTTAGGTATATTTGAACCTTCTTTCAGTATAGTGATAGCACACATTATAATTGCAATTGCTGTTGTATCGTAGCCTGGATCACTGCCTGACACCTGAAAAAATATTTTGCAAATTATAATTATATTTTTTTAAGTAAGAATACAGAGGGGTGGCGAATATCGAAACGAGTATGCTTTCGGCGTTCTGATTGGCCGGCTCCAATAAATCAACCAATCAGAACGGCGAGCGCGGTTTCTTTTCGATTACTTTAAACTTAAATTGTACTGCGCTGCAGCGCTGCTACTGTCGCCGCGTCACGGGTCGGTCGAAATGCTACTCATGAATATAAGCCTCTAGCATGGCTTGAAACTAGTCGAGTTCCTCGTCAAATCATTACGTAAGTAAGCCGAAAACATAATAATTTATTTATTATGTCTCACGAAAGTTACAATACAAATACTTTAAACTTAAAACAAAGTCATTCAAAGGCTTCTGCTCATTTTGTTGGGTAGTAAAGAGGTAGTATATAGTGATCTAGTTATATCTATATGTCGTAAAGCTGCTCATGAAAATGAGCCTCTAGCATGGCTTGAATCTAGTCGAGTTCCTCGTCAAATTATTACGTGAGTAAGCCGAAAACATAATAATTAACTTAATTATAATATATTTCCAGCAAATTTTTAAGAAATACATATACTGTTTGACGCTAAAAAAACGTGACGTCACAATACACAATCTCGTAGGTACAAAATTAATAGAAAATTGTCGTTTTGACAGTTCGAAAAAAGTATTGAATTTGACTAGTTGGCAAGTACCCAACTATGTGTTGTTAGTAAAGACGTACTGAGACGTTGGCTCCGAAATGCCATAAAACAAACAAATAATATAGTTAAGTAAATAAGTGTAGTTGAGTACCTTTACTGACATCTTCTTTGTCGGCTCCGTATTCAAGTCAGCGCCCAAATCCCAGCCTTTGCCATTCAAAATGAAGCTATATTTCGTGTCCTTCCTAGTTCGTTCCGTAGGTCCTTTTTGTGAAGCATACCCAATAGTGACGAGTCGAGGGAAATTGATTAACAAGTTTCTAAAGCATTTGAAATAACTTAGATAGTAGTATAAATACATTACAGGGATTACAATGTAATGGAAGAACATTGGCATGGTTGTGTAAGCTTTAAAGTGGACAGGTTTCTTTTGTGTTTTTTCATGTAAATATCTTTGCGACATTTCTACTACATAATTCTCTGTTCCCGGGTAAGGGAACCACGTTTCGCCATTGTGCCGGTGGAAGAAGGATCTGTAAGAAAATTAATAATGAATGTCATAATGTTTGTGTTGTAATTGGTACTGAAGACCGATCTGGTTGCTGCCTCTAATTAGGTAGGTTAAAGACTGCAGAGGCTAAGTAGTCATTTCTTAGTTACTTTGACACACTAAATTAGTTAAATAATGCAGTATACTCATTATACTCATAAAATTAAGAGCCCCTGTCATAGCTCGAAATTAGTTGAGCACCCTACTTGAGACGGGTACGTTAACTGTATTATCAAATTAAAATTCTAAAGATTGTACAGTGTAAAGGGTACTTTTGCCTTATCCGCCAGTTTTCTTATATCTACTTATTAAATACTTTATGTAGTAACTAGTGGCAATAGCAGTTACCAAACATACTTTAAAACACATACTTGTTCATCTCTTCTGGTACCGGCTCAACAGGCTTAGGGAACAGCTCCTTCCACAAATTTAGATGGTCCTTGAAACTTTCCAACACATACACGAGAGAAGTCCATGTTCCATTATGGATGAGAGCACGACCAGGAATATACGTTCTCTTTGGTAAATCTAAGGCTGTATAGCACTCCACTGTATGCAGAGTGCCTGGAAAAAGGAATAAGGATATTTTGAGTTCTTGCTTTTGTAAAGGTGAGTGACATTTATTACAGCTGGTATTTCCAGCTGTATTTCATGTTCATGACCTCTCCAACAGTACTGTCGTACTAAGCTCGATTTTAAGACGCCCGCTTCTCATATATGAGGGTGCGGATTTAAAACCTACTATCAGCAAGTACCAATGTGACATTTCCGAGTTATATGTACTTTCTAAGATTATCTAGATACCACAGGCAAATGGTACATCGTAAGGAAACCTGGCCTTATAATTTCTGATTATAAGTTTAAAATTGACAACCCGCGTTGAGCAAGCGTGGTGATTAATGCCCAAACCTTCCCCGTGCGCTAAGAGGTCTTTGATCAGCAATACAGGTGGCCACTTATTATAGGCTGTTGATGATGATGAGCTCGATTTTCTCTTTCATCCAAATATCCCTTTAGATACCTAGTATCTATCTAAGGTCGAAATAATAGTGACTTGATCACAATGGAGTACTTCTATATGGGGTAAAACTTTCATACTCTAGAGTTTTAAAAGATTCTATTAAAATAAAAATCAGGGTGTTTTGTTACCCGATACGGAGCCGCGGAAGACTTAACGGGTTGCCGGGGCTCCGGCTCGAAGGAGTAGGAACGGGGTGGTGATTGATATGATTTTCCCCCCCTTAAAAAAAAGGATGTTTTGTTACTAAATATTTATTTACCTTTAAACTGCCTCTCCAAATATATCATAGCTGATTCTGTTGGTATAGCAGCGTAGCCACAACTAGGCACCACTAATACACTCGCCTCTTCAGCTGTCTTACTGTATTTTTGGTACAGTTGGAGAATATGCTGAAAATAAATAGGGTGACTATTAATGTATATTTCATACTAGTAAATTTGATTACAATAGGAATTGATGGGTGTCGGCTTTCTTACATTTTCTTTAAGAATAGAGGTCCGTGTTTTACTGCTTATTATGGACCTTCGAACAGTTATTTATGTCAGTAGTGTGTTCTGATTTAGGATATTTTAATTAATTTAGGAACTTTAGAAACAGTAATTTCCGAGTACTGAAACGCTACCCAACTTTTACAGTAGCGTTTTCACAGACATATGTATCTACAAATTCTTTTTAAAATGACAGATGGTGTAATATTTAAGTAGGTACAACATAAAATTTAATAGCTTTTCAGTAATTGGGCGTAAGTGCACAAAATGTGTAATCATTATTAATAAAGTTTAGCTCATATGTATGTTTGTATGTTTACAACGTAGGTATCTATTGTCAGTCTCAGTCGTTACCCAACTGACCTGCTATGGTGTGTTGTCTTTAAAAGTAAGAGACAATGTAGCTAGCTTATTGTTTGTATGTATATTATGCCTTATTGTTTGTATCTAACTATTTAATTTATGCATTCTCAAAACTTAGCAATAAACTTGAAATAATATTACGATAGGTGAATAGGAGGTTCTAAAAATAAACTCGAAAAAATAGTTAGCTATATATTGTCTTGTCTGTGATTTCTATGATATTGGCGTTTTAGAGACACAAGTTTTTATAGAATAAGCCGGTAAACGAGCAGACGGATTACTTGATTAATGGTAAGCTATCGACGCCGCCCGTGGACATTGGCCTTTTGGGAATTACGAATTTGAGGATTGAAGTTGATCAAGTTATTGCTTAGACTTCTTAGCAAATGAATTTAAGTTCAAAATACCTGTTAGGCACCTATCTATATCAACATTTTTTGTGGCCAAGTTATTGTAATTTTCCATACCAAACATTCCTTTACCATTACACACGTATACAATTCGGTATACTATTACATGTTTTGAATAGGTGTTAGGAAATCGGAACCGGTCTTCTTACGAAAAGTAAAAGCGCGCGCCTCAAAGAGCCATCAGTCAGACCACCACGGATGGGGCCCAATAGGGCTGATGCCGATATGGAGCCGCGGAGGACTTAACGGGTTGACGGGGCTCTGACACTTCAAAGAGGGGGTGACAGACTTTTGAGGCAAGAGTAATTAGATGATTATACCCCCTTAAAAGTAAAAAAAAAGACTTGAACAGCATCAGCACAGCAATAAATTTGTCTCAATTTTATTAAATTACCATGAATTTCATCTTTATTTTGGGGACCTTGATTTGACGTTTTTTACCCACTTCAAGAAGAAAAACAAAGGATCTCAGTTTGACGTCCTGTATATTTATTTATGTACGTATGTTTGTACGCGATTATCTACCGATATTAATTTTTTGTAAAGTGTTTGTTTTACTTGGGGAAGGTCTTCGTATATTAATTATTAATTAATGGACTTCAAAAAAAAAGAGACGGTTGAAGATTATTAATGAAAGAGACTTGAAAGTTCTTACAATAAGTATTTCTTATTATTTTTAAATTCTTGTAAGAGTACCTACCTACTAATTAATTTTTCGCCTTTTACCTAAGTAATGAAATGGTCCATAGCAACAGTACCTATGTACCCAACAACCTAGGTACGGTACAGAAACTTTTTTGACAGCTTAAGAACTACGCACTCAATGGTGATTTCTGGACTAGAAATTATCGAACCCGATAGACTGATTTAAAGTTCTTTAGGTAACTGACTATATTTTTTGTAATAGATGTGATTAAAGGTAACCGGATTTTTGTTTGAGTAGAAATCCTTAGAAAAACAAAACTCTATTTCTCGTCTAACTTTGTGTTTCTGCTATAATTTTAACAATGATAAACTCAGAAACTATTGATTTTTGTGCGGTTTTCACCAAAAGATGCAGAAGGTTTAAGTACCTATACCTACTTATAATTTAACATTGATTTGAAGAATGGCGAAAAGCTAATAAATAAATATCACTTACAAACATTTCAGCAGATATATCAAGGTAATGTGTTCCAGTTTCGATGCAAGTCTCCACGATAGGAGCGCTCAACACGGAGTTTGGTCCCGTGCAGTTTATAACCACCTTCGCCATTTGCAGGGCCTTCTTTAACGACTCACGGTTGTCAACGTTGCTTTCAATCGTAGGAATATTCTTTACATCCAGACCTGGGGATGAGAAAACCGTTAATTTAATGATTTTGTCCTGAACAGTTAAGGTTCGGGTTTTATTCTAGGATGGGGTGAAGTTATTCATCATATGATCTTATTCGAAGTCCCCAAATTGAATAAACATAGACAATGCTTTCAAATTAGCTGGTTGGAAAACTTGGAAGTAATCTTCATCGCTCTTGTCTCCCGTTTGGGGTTTTCAAAACCGTACCGACCCTACTAAACATGTGTCCGTTGTAGATACTAGGAACCCTGGGTGCTCTGGGACAGGTCTGTTCGAGTACCGGTGTCACTTAAACGCGCCTTACACGAACCATCATAGGCCTATTATTACATATTACAAAAATAGTTTTAAGATTATCTCACTTAAATAGCGTTGAATACAAGTCGCAGTGAGTATTGAATTGCGTAAAATGTCAATCAAATTATAGTAGGTACATAATAGATATTGTAATTACGTAAGACACACGTCATTTTTTTAATTTTAAAAATTACATAGTTATATACAGGATACCTCTACTTAGCATAACATAACATCACGCCTTTTATCCCCGAAGGGGTAGGCAGAGGTGCACACAGAAGTAACTCCCACTTTTCACTATTTAGAGGTATGTTAGAGTCCATGTAATAATAGGGGGTGAGCCTATTGCCATATACCGGGCACATTTCCAGACTCCGTGCTACTACTGAGAATTTTTCAAAAAAGATACCTCTACTTAGGTAACAATTATAATGTATCTAACATTGGATCGAAACTTCTTTTTAGCAATTAGACCGTGATTTTTTTTTTGATAATCACCCTTCTAATTCTAGCTACTGTGCTTAGAATGCATTAAAAATTTAATTAATATAGGCACCTAGACAGTTATTTTAATACTTTCTATATATAATAATAATCAATGTATGTCGGCCAATGGGTTAATCCCTAAAAGCCTCGACATCAATCTAAGGAGGCTAGCGTTAGGTGGATGGATCAAGGGCCTGATACAGAAGGCAGTTCTCCTAGAAACGGCACGTATCGTGAGGAGGTTTCTGTCTCTGGTGCCCTAACCACCGGTCGCTTGGACCATGCTCCCGCTACTAGTCGGCTCCTATTTTTTATATTTTTAAATATTATTTGTTTTATTTTGTAAGTAGTATTTAAAAATGTAATTTATAGAGAATTTTAAATAAATATATGAAAATAATAATCAGGGAATTACGTTGATTATGTTGTTACAACAGAATGTGAATAAAATCGAAGATTCACTGCACGGTTGGCGCAGTAGCTGGTCAACGTGGGTTCCCGTAGCACAACTCTTTGTATGATCCACAACAATTTACTCAGCCGTAGGTAGGGCCGTAATACATACTACTTATTTAATTGATTGATTACCTTGTTTTTGTAATTAAGCACTTAATTCATCTACCTAGTCTTGACTCGTTCTAGCCAAAACGAATGTGTTCTTATTAATTAGGTAAATATTTGTATTAGCTAAATTCTTGCGAATTCAAAAATTACAAATTGTTCAGGACCAAAATTTTTGACGTAGGTAATCGCACAACGGAAATCACAAAAGATTGTTATATAGAAAAATTAATGTAGCACAATGTAATTATTAGGGTGTGTGTGTAGTCATAAGATTTTAGTAAGCTAAGTGGAATTTAAATACCAAACAGAACAAAAAGTCCCAAACATCGATGTGTAGCAAGCGTGTGTAAACAACATAAAATGTTTGCCGAACAGCCTATGATCTGTGTTTGTGTTCGACACCAATGCCGGTCAGGACAATGGCCAACACAACACACATACAAACACCCATGCACATATTCGTATTTGCCGTTTGTTGTTCGCTGTTTGGCTGTTTGATATTGTTTGCCAAGCGTGTGGACCCGGCATAAAGGTGCTTACGTATTTACAGCAAAAACTAAACACTGGAAACCGGAAAAACGTGAATAGTTGCGTGTGTAAAACTCTGTATAACTTTATAATTAAAACAATAGGTACCTATACCTACCTAGATAGTCTAACTGGTGTATCTAACTTGCAACTAAACATAGATATGAAGTGTTTAAGATGCATAAGTAGGTACCTACCTAAAGATAATAAAGACATAATAATAATATTAAAATTACTTTGTTCGTAGCCAACAACGTATATGTAAATACCTGGGTAATGAGTTCATAAAGTTGAGGACGAGTTTGTTACGTTGCTTAGGTCTATCTAACATCTCCAGTTTGTTTTAAAAATAAATAGGTAAATGACTATATAATTATGCTGGTACGGTGGTAAATAGGTCATCCCCTTATGCTCCTTAGTACAGATGCATACAATTTTTAAAGTTGTCCCTTTTTCTAAAGTAGAAGCGTGTTTTAAAAAAATTACAGGAGGAGGAGGAGAAGGAAGATACTGATCTTCGCAATAACCTACTAGAAACTCCAATTGAGTATTTCGAAATGGATAACCATAATTATAGACGACAGAGAACCACTCTACGAGACCCGAAAATCAAAAAGTACCTATAATTATATTGAGAAACATTTCTGGGCCTACAGTCTTATGTCCTACATGCCTTACGGAGCCTCTCAAAGATTCGGCCCCGACATTCATTAAGGCCATACTAAGGTCGGTTAAGTAACTACGCCGGTGCAGGTTTTTTGAATGACTTCAGGTTTCTGGAAAGGAAACAAAGGTACAAACGCGGATTATTTGGGACTGATGGTCTGGTTGTTCGTTAGTCGTCTCTAACTTAGGTATATAACTAATAATTGTCTGTAGCTAGTTAGGTACGATCTAGCATACTGTAAAATATTTACAGGACCTACCTGTACAATTTGGTTTTGCGAACAAAACTTAAATTAGGTAATGTATGAGAATGACAAGGAAAATGTCCTTCCTACCTGGAGCTATCTATTAATCAAAATCCATGAAATTGCTACGTATTGTTGTTTTTCCTCTTTCCATATAAGTTGGTAAGCGAATCGGCAAACCTCATAAAGAGAATTCATCATCCTGAGATTTATGTATATTTTACGAAATCCTTAACAAAACTTACCCAATTTATTGAGTTCCGTGACTAAACTCTGCATTTTATCCTTAGAACGCCCCGAGATTCCCCAAGTTACATCCCAATACTTTTCTTTTGTAAGTCTTGCAAGGTGTTGCACGGTACATTTTCCTGTAAACCCCGTAGCACCTATCACTATTATATCCAAACTTTTGTCCGCCATGTTCATTTATTAAGTTTATTTTTCTGTTTTCCAACGTTCACTTGTTAAATGTCTTTCACGAACTACGTTATTTAAAACAATAGTGGTCGCTCAACTTAAAACTGAGTCTCGTATCGCTTAGTATGCGAAGTATGCGTGCACGCGTTACAAAGTTTCGGTCAACACTGGCCTTTCGTTTTTTTAATAATTCAAAACAGGTATAAGAATATTTTACGTGCACCTTACATTGCATTTTCTACGTTAGTCATTCTTGGACGTACACATTACTGTTGATTAAATAAGTTGTTTGTTATCGCATGATCAAGTTACAATCACAGTCAGGGTCGCCAACATTATTGAGTATACGTCTAAGAACATAATTACAAAGTACAAACTTGGGTACACTAGTATCATTAGGTTACAGTTAAAGTTATCGGATTACTTTCAACGATATGTTTTATTTAATTGTTATCTACGTACATATTAATAATTTTGTAATAAAGATCATTAACCCCTATATCTATAACGATTAGACCACATTAACGATGTCACCTTTTACGTGCCGTCGGTGTCGTCAGTATGATAAATTGATTTGGCGTTCCACAGGGTAGTATTTTGGGTACATCTCTGTTTTTCTTTGTAGATTTGAAACTACAAAATGTTCACTTCGTATAATTATCACACCTGTTTCATATCCGAGGAAGGATCAACAGAGATTTAATTACGTCATGGCTATTGGTAATAAGGTATAAAAAAGATTCATCTGGTTGTCTCGTTAAAGAATTACCTAAAATTTGAAAATATCGCATTCAATATACTATTTTCGCATTGCATTAATGTAAATCAAGATCATCACTTCCAGTTTTACTTCCTTCGAGCGACGAGGCCAGTTTTTAAATAAATTAATTATTTTATTGAATTTATTTACGTATTTTTGAAGGTCACCATTAAATATTATGGACAAATAATTCTGTACTTTTTTGTTGAATCGAAGCGGGCTGAGGCACATTGACTAAAATTAGTGATGGTCAAAATACAAATAAAAATTATTATGTTTCTTGTTCTCACATATGTTATGTAGGTATAATAGGTAAAAATCGTACAACGTATTCGGGAGATTATAAAACAAAAACATTTTTTTTAAGAGTAACGATGTAGTTTCTTGCTCGTTCTTCTCCATTCGATTCACTTTGGAACGAGCATCTAGCTTCACTGATAATTCAATTTGATGTTTCAAAAATACCTAATTAACGACTATTTGAAATAAATGCTGCCTCGTTGGCCGAGTGGTCGCAATTGCGACTGCCGGGCCCTTGCCCGGCAGTCTCGTTTTCGGTTCCCGGGTCGGGCAAAGTATTACCTACTGGGCTTTTTCAAAAAATCTCAGTGGTAGCACGGAATCTGGAATTGTGCCCGGTATATGGCAATAGGCTCACCCCCTACTGCATGGGACTCATAACATAAATAGTGAAAAGTGGGTGTTACATTGTACAGTGGCATTAATTTGTATTAATACAAAACCCGATCTATTTTTAGTACCAGGATTAATATCCTGGTCTGGGTACTAGGTTTAAACCATGACTAAATAAAACGTTAAATATAAAACAAAGTTTATCACTAGTTTCGGAACTATCTATGGTACTAAAGTTAAACCGCCGAGACCCCTAGTTTAACTTCGGTACTAAAGTTATTTGAGGTTAGCTATCAGAAATATTTACGTGTATCTTCTATATTATTATAATTGTAAAATGGATATTGAACCGATTGATGTTATGGATTTAAAAGATTTGGAAGATTTGGTTGATGTCCTTCAGAACCGTGTGCAGAAGTGCTGTGCCTATACGCACGCTGGTGAGGCCGTAGGGAAGAACCAGGCTGCACAACTTCGTTGCAGGCGATGGTGGTCCCCGTGATGAGGCTGAGGATGCTAGTTGGCTGCGACTTGATTACCGCTCAGCGGAGAAATGATGAATGAGAGGGATGGCGATAAGGATGACGGTGCTGATCTGCTCCGTTAAGTGAAGGTTACTTCCAATCACGTCGGGGTCACCACTTTAGGGAACAGAGAGTACAGTTCCCTAAGATCGGAAAAGGAGGATCCTCCGACCAGGCGAGGTGATCGTGCCTGGCGGGCTTTCTGCCCAACAGTTGCTCGTTGGGATTTTCTATCCGTGTTAAATCGAATGTAAATTTCGCATGTGCGATGTAGGATTTTATGACGTCATACGTTGACTTGTGACTTGTGTCGCCACAAGGTGTTAAAAAATATGGCAACTTGGTTATAAAAAGCTCGTCAAAATACAAGTTGTGCTTGTTCACTATATTGTGACACAAACAAAAAACAAATTATGATATAATTTTGTGTTGATACATAATTATTTAAGCATTTCAGGCGTTATTGTAATAACAATATTTAGACGAACGGAACGTTGCTTCAAGTGGATCCTGAGTGAACGAATGAAAGAATGCTATTTATGTTTTTTATCTGTAGGCCTATGGACTTTCTTTGGTACTAGCTGATCCCCGAATAGTCTTAGTTTTATAATTGGAACAAATTTTAGTCCTGGTGCTAGCTTTAATACCGTAACAAACCTAGATCTTATAGTCCGGGTTTAAACCAGTACTAAGTCGAACTTTTGTAATAAGACGGATAAGGTTAATACCGTCCATACCGTACCAATAAGATATAGCGCAGGGATAAATAGATTTCAGATCAAGTCAGACTGTTAACTAAGCTGGGTGTGATCACTGATCTACTTTCCTTAACATATCGAAAGTCCGTTCGATGGGCTAAGCTAAGCTAAGATGTGCGATGCGAAAATCGATGTTCGGTGTGTTGTGCTGTGCTAATGTCATCTCTACGACAGAGGGATGAAGGTTTGGGATTAATTTATGGTACCTCGGTAATCCCGAGTGGTTTGTAGAGGACAGCCATAGTTTATCACTTCTAGTAGGGTCCGGGCAGATACGTATTAGCTGTGGCTCCACATAGTTCCTAAAATACTTTCGATATTTCAACGAACTTAATATCGACTCAGTATGTGATTGAAACCCTACATATTACAATACCTCACTCTTTGTGTGGTAATATCTGGGGGATTAGTAGTTTCGCTTACCCGGTTTTATATGAAAAGGATTTTTTAGAGATTGTATCGAGCGAGAAATGAGAATGCTCGTGAACACCGATGCGACGGTTGAATTTTTTACTAAAAAAACAGCGTAGGTAGTACAAAAATATTATTTTAATTTTTAAATAAATTGATGAGAGGCGTTAATTATTTAGATATAATTAAGTATGTTATATATTTTTAATATATATATAATGCAATAATTACCTATCGTGTGAATTAAAATTGTGTATAATACATGTATATTGAACCCACGGAATATAGAATACAATGGAAGTAGCAAGTAGGCGTGGCACGCGTGCCACAACTAAGCAGTATACTGCTTACTCGAGGCAAATTCGAGTTCAGTCTCGTTCGAACATCGCGTCGAGTTGCTAGTCTCGTGACAAATACATATTTCCTCAACTATGCCGTTTTGTTCCGTTTTGGCGTGTAAAAATGATAGCAGCCGAAAAATCGTAAAAATGGAGGTGTTTCGTATCATCGGTAAGTACAATTTTCATTGTTTTCTTGTAGAAATCTAATTTAATTTCAATTTACAAAAACGCTTATTAAAATAATATTATTTACTAAAACGGTTAGTCAAAATCAACCTTACGCCTTCAAGATAAAGTTTATTTTGGATTTATTCCATTTAATAGAACATTCTCGCCAGTTCTACGCTACTCAAATAGTGATGTGGTCAAATAACATATTGAATTTATCGATTGATATCGATGCAAGTGTAATGTAACATTTATTTAGATTATTTTTTTTATTATTATTTTAGTGGTGACCCGGACGTGATTGGAAGCAACCTTCACTTCACGGAGCAGATCAGCACCGTCATCCTTATCGCCATCCGTCGCATTTATCACATTATCCATAAAAAGTTTGTAAAAATTTATGTAATAGTTGTTACTTATATTGCCTATGTGAAATAAAAAAAATGATTTTTTGAAAAAAGAAACTAATAAAAAATACGAACAAAATGGTTTTTGATTTACATGTAAATAAATACTTACCCTTTTTCGTTACGTTTAAAAAGTTATCAACGACATATTAATTTATTATTTTAATACTGTCACACTATCGCAGTCAATATTTTTTTTCACATTATTTTTAAAACACATTTTCATATTATCGATATTATTTTTATCGAATTGGCTACATCACTATCTGAGTAGAGACCGGCATTCGAGCCAGTGATAAGCCATTCAAATATCACCTTTATTCTTACGACGTTAAAGTTCAAACCAAGTACCACTTTTCGTCGCTAGATGGCATTGTTAAACGCCATCTAGCGACGAATGGCGGTACTTGGTAGTTCAAAATATACTTTTTTATTTTGATTTATAGTGCATTGATTTTAAAGTTGCATATCGTATGATATTTTTTTTGCATTTCGTTTACGCCCATTTTTTTTTCTAACCAATCGTAACTTCCGATTTATAGTATGAGTAAATTATAAATGTATTAGTTTGGCGACACCGGTTCTGGCAGAAATATTGTTTCAAGCTACTTCTATTGTATTCTATATTCCGTGATTGCACCCGTGCGAAGCTAGGGCGAGTCGCTAGTTTTTTTTATAAACAAAAGAACATATAGGTTTCCCTATTGAAACTGGCCAGCTTGCCACAGATAACATAAACATATATAACAGATGTGTTAATAATTTAGGTATAATCAAGTACATGGTCAAAATTAAAAATCTATTGCATTACCTTTGAAGTTCTCGGGTACAATGTTTTCATGGGTTATGTAATTACGTTGCTATTCAACTATAGGTGCATTACATAGGCAAACGTTTGCGTAACATTACAACGAGGGAGCCATGTGACGAAAGAGAACCATGGGCAAACTTAATTGTAATATAATTTATAATGTAATAAAAAATCTCAGGCCGAAAGAAGTAGGTCGTTATGAGAGTTACAAAACGAATTTATTAACATTATGATTAGTTATGCTGGTATTTACGAATTTAGAGTAATTAAGTCCGTTTCATGTACTTGCCTTTTTTTTTGAGGGGGGTAAATCATCCAATGACTTCTCCCGCCCGGGTGAGGTGAGAGTGTCAGACTCTTACTGACTAAAAACCACCCCGTTCCTACTCCTGCATTTCGAGCCGGATCCCCGGCAACCCGTTAATTCATGTACTTGCCTATCTGCTGATTGCATGCACTGATTCGGGTCTTTTTTTACTCGAACGAACAGAATTATCGCCTGATGGTAAACAATCAGCGCCGCCCGACACTCGTGCCCGTTTGTAAGTAAGAGAAGTTACAATGTTGCAGAATTATTAGGTGTTCTTGTATTGAATCCACATAAGTCAGTAGTGTCTTCTTTATACCTCGTGTGTTCATAAGTTTTGAGACAAACTTTTTGCTTATAGAAATAAAATAAAAATTACTGGCTGCTGTATATTTCTTTTTCTAATTTTGAATTTGGAATGTTAACTTTTAATATCTATGATTTCGGATTATTTTATTTAAATTTTCTCGTAATGGAGGGAACAAAAGAATTACGTGCGACCGTCATTTCATTATTTAAGGTGGGAAGAAAACCTATGGACATTTTCCGAGAACTGAAAAGTTTTGATGTGAGCCGTAACTTCGTGTATTACACTATTAAACGATACCAGGAGACAAGTTCTTTACATGATCGGCAAAGAAGTGGTCGTCCACGCTCTGTGAGGACGCCTGCGAACATTAAAATCATCCGAGAGCGACTTCGCCGAAATCCATGTCGCACTCAGAAGAAACTCGCTCTGCAGACCAATATTTCGCGCGTTTCAGTCAACAGAATACTGAAATATGATCTCAAGGTTAAGGCGTATAGCCGTAGAAAAGTACACTTTTTAAACGATCGCCTTCGTCAATTGCGACGCGAACGTTGTCCAATACTGCTTAGGAGACACGATGCGAGGAAGATACTCTTCACCGACGAGAAAATCTTTACCGTCGAAGAAAAGTTCAATCGACAAAACAATAAAGTGTATGCCAAAAGTAGCAAGGATGTCCCACCTTCAGCACGGAATGTCTCGCGTACTCATCATCCGGCTAGTGTCATGGTATGGTGGGGAGTTTCGTACGAAGGTGTCACTCAGCTTCATTTCTGCCAACAAGGCGTCAAGGTGAAAGCCAAAAATTATCAAAGTGACATTCTAGAGACTGTTGTGAAACCCCTGTCTAACACCCTATTCCATAACAAGTATTGGGTTTTCCAGCAAGACTCGGCGCCATCCCATAAGGCTAAAACCACCCAAGCTTGGCTGAAGGAAAATGTGCCGGCCTTCATTGCGGCGAACGAATGGCCCTCCTCCAGCCCTGACCTCAACCCGCTGGATTATTCTCTATGGACCGAATTAGATCTCAGAGCCTGCCGAAAGTCACTTAAGCGAGCTCTTGTCCGAGAAGCGAAGCGAATTCCTCTGGAAAAGATTCGTACCGCCATTGATGACTGGCCAAATCGTCTAAGGGCATGTATTAAAAACAGGGGTGGTCATTTTGAATAATAATTATATTTAATTTTTACTTACTATCTACTTAATGTTTGTTATTGTTTTTATAAATATAAGTTTATTATTTAAAAAGATATGAAACTTTTAATTTGTCTCAAAACTTATGAACACACGAGGTATGAAATAGTGTATTAGGAAAGTACGAAATTAATCGTTATAGTCGAGTTAGAATTCACAAAAATATGAGATTACCTACCTAGCTAAGTATAAGTATATTATAACTTACGTAAATTACCTTAATTAAATTATTATGTTTTCGGCCTACAAAGTAACTGTTAACAAAGAACTCAATTAGTTTCAAGCCATGCTAGAGGCTCATATTCATGAGCAGCAACGCGACAGTCGCCGCGTTGCTACTCGTCAAACAGGTACGTGAGTAAGCCGACGAAAACATAATAATTAATTACTCAACTATATTTATTTTTTTACTGTTGAGTGCTTCATCTAAAGTTTTAATCTATATCATTACTATCCCTGAGGTCTCGCTAAGCATGAGTATTTTATCTAACAGCTTTGTTTACTACATTAACAATTCAAATGACAATAGGGCAGGAATTTGGGAAAAGGCATTTTACTTATGAAAAAATAGATATCTTATTTGCATATCTGAGTCTAAGCCTACCACTATTCAATAACACATTTCATTCAAGAATAGAGCTAGTCAAAACAAAATGTTAATCAATAAATATTTATTTATTCAATAAAATATTTGTATACTTACACCAATAAATGCATTATTCTCCGTTCATTTGGAGTTTCAATAACTTGTATTTGCCTACAAACTTTTTTACTTCGTCTTTAGGGTATGGCTTCAAAGCTATACATGTTGGTGTGTTTTCAGGTTGTTCTATCCATAGTTTATGCGAGACAAAGTTTTCTTTTAATTTTTCTGATACTTTTAGTAATGATTCTTGATTTGGCACCTGAAAAATTAAATAAGGAAATTGTAGATACCACAGTAATCTTAGAGGTAACTTGAAACTAGTTTTAAAACTATCATCACCGGCCTGAGATGATGCAAAATCGCTAAGGATACTTACTGCTCAAATCTTACACTACCATTGATAGTAACTCATCATAATACTAAGATATTATTTCAAGTAGACCCATCAAATATAAAAAAAAGTTAAAGCTAAAGAACAAACTCAGAAGCGTTTGTTAGATATACCAATGTCTGGAGGGTTTAGTACAAGTTATACATTAAAGTAATCGAAACAAGTACATTTGACACTCTAATTAGCCGGAGTGAATAAACCATCCAGTCAGAGCGCAAAACATGGTCTCACTTTGATTACTACTATAAAATAAGCTCATACCCTGTGTAACATCTAAAACAATCTAGTGGTGATAGTAGTCAGTCACACAATTACTTACCTCTAACACAACTTTGTGCATATTATCCATATCATCTAAGTACTTTATTGTTGTCTCATCGTCCTTGTACAAGTGAAGTACAGCAGTAGATGCATGGCAAGCCTGCGCCACCACTGATCCTATTGACCATCCCAACTCCTTCAGCAAGTCGGTACGGAGCAAAATATACTGAACAATCGTGTTAGACATGATTTGCTTATCGAATATTCGTTTAAGATTCAAGACTAATAGGTTGTTCACGTCAGTTAAATAGACCAAGGAATGATGAGAGTGGTGAAAACTATGGTGCTATATGGTGGGCAAGTAAAAAATATATAGGGTACCCTTATCAAGACCGCAATCGCACAGCGAGCTGTCACGTAATTAAAAAATAATATGTAAGATCAAAGAGTAAGTACAGAGGAAAATAATTCAAAAATTCAAATTGTCAATCCATTGTCAATCACAAATTTCACATATAAATTATTTATTATTAGTAAATAGTAGTAATGTCAATTGTCAAATCACAGTTGACAGACCACAAACCACAGACTAGCAAATCATCATCACTGCGTTTAGTTCACGAGTACACCTCATGAAAACAAAAATCTTATCTGAATTTATAATTATAGAGAATGGAGGTCATGGAGGTACAAGTACAAAGTGAATATTCAAAAGTCACAGACAACTTTGGTGTCGCGGTGTGTGCCGAGTGACCATGGCTACAAAGTAACTGTACGCAAAGTTCGTGTCCATGGCATGGGTCTATTAATAATACAACACACAATACTTTTTACTTTTATGCCTTACCATACTCAGGCTTGTGGCACACAATCGCGTAAAAAAGAGAAATATTGTTGAAATCGTCTTTCGTAGTCTTAGAGTATATAACCTAAATACTCTATAAGTTAAGTTAGTAGTAGTATTAGAACAAGAGTGCCCAAACTAACTCTCTGTGCTTTCCATCGCATAAATTTGCATCCACGAAAATTATAATTTATGTTTTTCCGGGTTTTAGGTTCGTGTTTACGAGCCGCCACCAGAGGGGGCTTACTCTATCGATTGACATCGACATTGTGAAATTTCGTACTCTTGAATCGCAACACTAGCGCCCATTGTATCCGTATTGCGTGGATATTGATTGAACTAAATGGTATTGAGTGTGGCTTTGACATGTGTACTTTAAAAACAAATTGTAACACCACTGTAAACCATGTTTAAGGCAAATAAAGACTTAACTTATCTTATCTTATCTTATCTTTATATTCCGTACTCTGAATGCTATTTCAACAGCTACAGGGTTGTATAGTTTTGACATTGAATTATTATTCAGATTTTATTGGATTTTTTTTTGTATGTTATGTTATTTACAGTCTCCGGCCACATTATTAGGCGAACCCTCAATTTTTTTAATACTTTATTTTTTTATGAAGTTTCTGTTTAGACGTTAGGAAACCAAGGGAAACGTCAAAGAGTTTAATAAGCACAGGGAAGCTTCTTGTTTCATTGTTGCCTAATGAGCAAAGAGTACCTATAATAAGTATATGGAACTAATGAGTTTTGCATGAAAAGTACAGTAATAGTAGGTAATTTTCGGCGGGTAGGTGTGAATAAGTGACATTCACTTAGTTGTAACAAATTTTTATTAAAAATATAAATATTCATTTATTCAACTCATATACATTTTCTTTGTGTTACTAAAGCATTGGAAAAGTGCCACCAACGTTAGTGAGGATTTATGTAACTCCATATTCAAGTTGCACAACCGCCTGCCGGTCACATCGACTGCACTGATCCACGGAGCACTGTTTGTTTCACTGGACAACACTAGATAACACTGCTGCTGCAGCTATGGCCGATGACAGAGAAGTACTATCTGTACTAAACACAGTCCAGAGTAGCGTTACCAGGCAGATGGCAGCATTGGAGGCACAGTTTAAGAGTGCGGGGCCATGTAAGGACACTGTTGTGAAGTTGGCAGAAGAGTTACGCACATTCCGTGAGCTTATTTTAGGCATACTTCGTCTTCTTCGCATCCAGATAAGTGACAACTCCAAGCAAATCGACCACATCCAAACTAAGCACCGCCGTAAGTCACTTTTGTTTCAGGGGCTCCCTGAGACAGATAAGGAGGATGCTTCCAAGCTAGTACTGGATGTTCTTAACAATAAGCTGGCACTGAAGGTTGAGCCCGCTTCTATCGCTACTTCTCAAAGGATCGGTACTGCTAGTAAGGACCATCATCGGCCTATTCTTGTTAGGTTCACCACCATGGAAGCTAAGGCGTCTGTGTGGAGGGCGAAAACTCGCCTGCGGGGTACCTCGGTGTCGGTCAGTGAGTTCCTGACTAGGACGAGGCAGGCTATCTTTGGGAGGGCCCGCCAACACTTCGGGATGAGGACTGTTTGGACCCAGGATGGTGTTATTTACATAAAAGCGTCTGATGGTATCCGACACAGGGTAACCTCGGAGGAAGAACTTGAGGTCCTACTAAGTAAGCATCCGAGTCAGAAGTCAGCGGGTGAATCCTCGGCGGCGGGTGATGTCGGGGCGGCCAGCAAACTGAAACGGGCGAAGAAATAAGTATAAAACAGTACGTACGCTTTTTGTCTGTGTCATTTTCAACATTATTATATTACTATTTAGCACATACCTGTTGATTTCTTAATTACATCCTTAGTTGTTTTTCATTGTGTTTGTGTCATATCATTGTAGTTTCGTAGTTCGTAGTTCATTATAAGTTCAATCATACTATGTTTTCATCATTACTATGTTATCATTTTATGTGGGTATCATTTTATTCAGTTCATTAATCTAAGTAGGTATTGACTTTTCTCTAGAATGTTTAATGCCCTCATTTTCATTTATTCAATTGGTTTTCATAATACCTTGTATTTGTTTTTAATTTTATTTTGTATGTTGCTTGCTTGTTTTGGTTGAGCTTACATTAGTGTCACTGTCACGTGTTAAATGTCTTATGTCAAATGTCAATTTGTCATTTTTTCATTCATTGTCATCTATGTGTCATATTATGTACTATCCAGTTGTCTTGCGTTCGGAAACATACCCCATATAGCTTATTCATTTCTTGGTTCATATATTTTTATTTGTCCTTTTTTTGTGTTTATTAATTATTGTTAATGTTCTCATATTTTTATATTTATATAGTAGTAGCTATTTCTGTGCTTGGGGCGGGTGCTTTTGTGTCAGTGTTTTGCTCGGTGTTAGCCGGCGGGTGGTGCAGGTTTTTGTATCGGATATTTTTGTTTTTTGATTTTTTTTTTATATACATCGTTATTTTATCTTTTACATATTTATTTTTATATTTAATTTGTTATATTATATTATTTTATTTGTCCTACTTTATGTTCGATAATGATACATTTATCTCTTTTAATGATCTTGCATCATCTGCCAGTGATGATAGCTTTAGTACGTGTAGTGATACCCTCGGAGAGTTTTTACATCGTACTTTCGATAACTCTGTGGCAAAAATGCTGAATGTGTGTCATATAAATGCGCAAAGTATTGCCAGTCATTATCACGAATTATATGACGCTTTTCATAACACTAATGTCCACGCGGTTCTGATATCAGAGTCTTGGCTCAAACCTTCTCTTCTTTCCACTACTTATCCCCTCTCCGGTTATGTACTTATACGTAACGATCGTGTTTTCAGGAGGGGAGGTGGAGTGGCCATATATCTTCGCAGCGACTTACCTTTTAAAATCCTAACCATGTCCTCTCAGAACCATGCTGCTGCATATATATTTCCCGAAGTGTGTGTTCGCACGACCAAAACCATCCTTGGTGTGGTCTATTGTCCCCCTACCGTCGATTACTTCACTGAATTGGAAACAGTTTTAGAATCTTTGGGGTCAGAATATTCACATCACATCATAATGGGTGACTTCAACACCAACCTCCTTTCTCCCACCTCTCCCCGAACCCGCAAACTCCTGCATGTGATTGAGTCAGCTTGTCTCCATTTATTGCCTCTTAAGGCTACTCACCATAACACTGTAGGCGATGATACCTGGCTCGATCTGATCCTTACCTCTAATCCTTCCCTTATTTCCTCTCACGGTCAGCAGGATGCGCCTGGGTTCTCTCACCATGACCTGATCTTCCTTTCCTATACCCTTAAACCTCCCAAACCCAAACCCAAGGTCTTGTACAGGCGAGCTTTTGGTCGCATGGATTGTGAAGGGCTCAAAAGGGATGCCTCTGCCATCAACTGGGTGCCACTGACAGAAGCAAATACCATAGACGATAAGGTGGCTTATTTTAACTCAGTTGTGGTTCAGCTTTATGATCGTCATGCTCCTGTCAGAAAAATTATCCAAAAGCGACCACCAGCTCCATGGATGACACGCGGAATCCGTATGGCAATGCGACGCAGAGATCGAATGTTTCGGAATTACAAGCGAGATCGTACCGACGAACACTGGGCGGCTTATAAGGTAGCGCGAAATAGGTGCAATCAGATGATACGCAACGCTAAAAGCCGCCACATTCTTGAGAACATTACTTCTGAGTCTTCTGCCAACATCTGGAAATTTCTTGGAACTCTAGGTATTGGCAGATCGCGCAATTCTGACTTCTCGGTTTCAGTTGGATTAGATGATCTGAATCGTCACTTTTCCTCGACCCACACATTAGATCAGTATACTGAACAACAGACACTGGCCTTCATTTCTGGTATGACGGGCTCTAATACTAGCAATTCTTTTCAATTTATTCCAGTTGCACCTGAAGAGATCGGTAAGATAATATTATCCATTAAATCGAAGGCGGTGGGATGTGATAACATATCTCGTTTCATGATCACCACAATATTGGATCACATCCTACCGGCGATTTTCCATATAATAAATTTCTCTTTGTTTTCCTGTACTTTCCCATCCTTGTGGCGGAGAGCATATATTCGGCCGCTTCCTAAAGTCACCAACCCCACTGTCCCTTCTCATTTTCGTCCCATTTCTATCCTTCCTTTCCTATCCAAGGTGCTCGAGGCCTGCGTTCATCGACAGTTTTCCGGTTTTATATATCGGAACTCACTTATTTCACCACTGCAATCTGGATTCAGGCCTGGTCATAGCACTGTCACTGCACTCCTTAAAGTGACTGGCGATGTTAGGGCAGCAATGGAGGACGCCAAGGTGACTGTTCTGGTGCTGGTTGATTTCTCTAACGCCTTTAACATGGTCAGTCACAATATCCTCTTAGCTGTTCTGGCCTATCTGTCGGTCTCTGATGGAGCACTGGAATGGTTCTCTTCATACCTTCGTGGGCGTCAGCAGATGGTGCAGGTTGATGATACGTCATCGGGTTGGGCCACACTGCACAATGGCGTTCCACAGGGCGGCATACTTTCTCCTCTTCTGTTTTCTATTTTTATCAATCTTATAACTTCTGATCTTCAGTGTGCGTATCATCTGTATGCCGACGACTTACAGGTGTACTGTCACGGAGTAGTGGCTGATCTGGACCAGTGCATCGCCAAAATCAACCGTGATTTGGCTGCTATTGAGAGTTGGTCCGAGAGGTTTGGAATCGCTGTCAATCCTGACAAATGTCAAGCGATTATTATTGGTAGTAGTAAAAGTATGGCCAAAATCAACTTCACTATACTACCGCCCGTACTGTACAACGGGACGCCTGTCCAATACAGTGAGAGCGTCAAGGACCTGGGTATACATATTGACAGTACCCTCAGTTGGCGAAGTCAAACTGCCAGTGTGAGTCAAAAAGTTACCGGATCACTGCGGTCTCTGTACCGTCTCAGAAATGTACTGCCTCCCAGCACTAAGGCGATGCTTGTGCAGACCTTAATTTTCCCCATCATCGATTATGGTGATGTGTGTTACTATGACCTGAATGCAGATCTCCTCAACAAACTTGACCGTCTTCTAAATAACTGCATTCGATTCGTTTCTAACTTGCGTAAATACGACCATGTGTCTGCACAGCGATCATTGTTGAAATGGTTGCCTATTCGTCAGCGCAGAGAGCTAAGGGCACTCACAACTTTATTTTCTCTGCTTGACTCTCCCAATTCTCCTAACTATTTAACTTCCCATTTCCAGTATGTATGTGACAACCATACTAAAAATCTACGCTCCTCGCATAATCGGCTGTTGCACTGTCCTGTCCATCGCAGTAACTTTACTCATTCTTCTTTCTTCATTCAAGTCATTTCTCTCTGGAACACGCTTCCAACGAATGTCAGAACCGCAACCAGTCGTCTGAGTTTCAAGCGGAGGGCGCGTGAGTACATTAGCGGAAAGCTGGCAGTTTCATAACATCTTTCATAATTTTTCATCTTGTTGTAACATAGGACAAATTCATATATGAGTCACAAATATATTTATATGTATAATGATATTTATATTATATATAATTATATATATCTATACGATTATATTTACGTATTTTATGTATGCTTTTGATACCCTTTTACTAATTTGGATAAATACCACTATTTCTCATGACTGTTTTGCAGCTTACCACCTACCACATACATTTCTGCACTACCCAAAGGATGACTGGCAGAGAATGCTGTTAGCATTAAGTCCTCCTTATGCAATTGTATAAAACTTAAATAAATAAATAAATAAATAAAATAATTTTAAATATGGAATCGTAACAATTTCATTGAATTGACGTTGGACGTAAAATAAATAATAGGTAAAGCAAAAGGATTTAAAACCATAGGATATTATTATAAAAACCAGGGATATTACTTTAAAAAACATGTGTGTAAACAGCACAAACAAGACACTATTTTTAATAACTCTTGTTTTAAAAATAATCCGTAAGTACTTAATGTTTTATTTGGTATGCTTGTAGTATGGGATAATAACTAAGTACTCAATTACTTATATTTATTGATTCTTAGGCTTAAAAGCGGCCGGTGAGTTCAGTATTTTATATTCTCCAGATTCTTTACGTTTTATGGCAACTGATAAAACTTCGGAGAGTAATTTAAAAGAGATATTTTCTGCAGCACTCGGGCTCTCTGTGGAACATGTAAGTATTGTAACTAGATGCAGTTAAACTACAAACTTACCTACCTATTAAAGTTATTATATTTCAGTAATCAACATCAACCTATTGACGTCCACTGCTCGACGTACCCCTCTCTAATAGCACGCTACTGAGCTGAGCGGGATCTTTAGCTCTTTTTATCAATCTTTACCAGCTACCTTGCGGTCATCGTCAAACCACGGAGACCCTCTACACTACATTTGTGTTTGCCTAGACGTTGTCTACATTCCTGAACTCCTCATTCCTGGTCACTTTTACCTTGCTAGTTCTCTGGGCTCCCACATGGCCATCAGCAGCATGTTTAATAAAAATAAGTGGTTTGTTTCACAACGTCTCGATAGCCAATAAGGGCGAAGCCCAATTAGTGCGGCTTAAGTGTGGAAGAGCCACGCTTCGGCACAACTGAGCCGGTTCGACCAGAAGGATACCACGGCCTCACAGAAGACTGATGTGAAGCAAACAACGTTTGCGTTGTATTTCGTCACGTCAATGAGGTTATCGGAAGCCCAATTACACTCCCTGAGAAATTGGGAAGGGGGGGCCCTTCCCAATTTCTCCAAACCCTGAATACCCAACAATCTTAAAAAACAACAACACTTGTACGCCTCGCCAGGGTTGCGACGACGCAGCGTATCACCCTGCACCCTCCCTCACACTTCCTCTCTTGTCCGACGTTCCATTCAAACGACGAAACAACGGTGTGGGGCATGTCATTCTACTAATATTATATTCATTTAAAATGCATATGCATAAAAATGAAAGTTTGTATTTTTGTTTATTGTTTGTTACTCCATCGGAGAGTTCGGGGTGTTTGGAACAGGGGTAGAGGTCTGAATTAACACTTTTATCCCACGGGAAGTTGGCGAAGTCGTTGGCAGAAGTTAGCAAAAAATATAATTTTATATGGAAAACGACGCTACGACGAGACAATGCAGCGCTACGCACTATATAGTTGGTTTTTTTTCTTTTTTTTTATAGAATAGGAGGCAAACGAGCAGACGGATCACTTGATGGTAACCCTTTACACCCGATATATTTTTATTTGGAAATCGTCTATGTAATGGTTTTTACACCATTCTATAGAGCCGTAGGGGCTTCGAAAAAATACTGAAAAAAATCTTAGGTTTATAGTTAACCCAGGAGTTAACCCTCACGATCGTGAGTTTCAGGTACAACTTGACTACCCACGATCGTGAGGGTAATTTAAATAGAATGTTTATCTTGATAGTTGGATGGAAAATTAAACTGATATATAAATGTTTGGGAGCTTATTACTTTAATCACCCATTCTAGAATCAGTCTACATTATTAAACTTACTATCGAATCCTTGATTCTTAAAAAAACAGCTTTGGTAACAAAAGTCATAAAAACCAAAGGACTTCTACAGCTGAAACTAATTAATATTATTTAATCACAAAAAGGAACTATCAAAATTATGGTTCTTGGTGATAAGACTTAAAACAGTCTTTCCCACGGGAAAGCTCAAGTATGTATCACATTTTTCGAATCGTATCTTCGTGCGGCTGCCACAAGTTTCATGTCGACTCATTCTTGGAGCTTTTATTTCACCAAATACCGGAAAATGCTCATAACCGTCATTTCTTTTTGCTTCAGAAGGTTTATTTGCTGACCTGTAGTATCTTCGAACTGAAAAATCATTTTCCACTGGCGGATCATTCTCAATATCACTGGACATTCGGCGTTCTTTGGATGGAATACTTGATAATCCGTCGGCTATATTAGACGAAAATCCAATAAGGGCAAAATGTTTTTCCTGCTTAGCCATCCTAGCATCAGTTTTGAATTTAATTGCAGCACCATCAGGGATCCGGTTCATCATTATCGTTCCAGTGCCATGAAGATTCCTCTTGTGCTCTTCGATCAATGCGACAGTAGTAAAAAACCTACCATGGCAGATACAGCTTCCAGGTGGGACAATTTTAATCAAATGGAAGACACACACAGAAGGCCTCATCCCGATTGGATAGTCTCCAAACTCGGGTTCTTCTTCGGATTCCATGCCAGATAATATTTCCTCGAAATTGAGATCTTTCAGGACATTACGTTGAAAATTATCATCATCTTTACCAAAATCTTCAATTTTGGAAAGGTTTCCATCACCCAAGATTTGTGAAATTTGACCGTCATTCATCTCTTGTCCTAAAAACAAGAAAATATGCACATTTTCAAATTTAATTCAAGCACAATTAATAAATAAAGGTTTCTAAGTTTTAAATTATTTCTTGCACGTACAACCGAAGCCACACAATCGTAGCAGTCAAATTTTATGACGAAATTTATTTATTTATTTATTTATTTATTTATTTTATGTTAATACGGCTTACACCAGTTACATTAACATATACAGATATCAAAACAAACATCGTATGTAGCTACAAATCACATGACAAAATAAAGATTTAAAAGAAAAAATAAAGCACATCACAATAATAAAATATAAATTAAAAAAAAAAAACAATAAACAGTAATAGAGGTAACAGTATTAAACATTTTCACAAAAACTTAAACATAAACGCTGAACAGTTAAGTCATTAATAAATAGCTCACAGTCGGGGTAGGTTTCCAAGAGGCCATTGAGCGCGGACAAGACGCGGGGAATAGGGGACGATGCACGGGTCACTGTGCGGCATGCGGGCACAGACAGTGGGCGGTGCCGACGAGCACGGAGGTAGTTAGTCGGAGCATGTAATCGCATCAGTTCATTATGAAGGTCAGGAGCATCTATGATACCTCTGCAGATTTTAAGCATAATGTACAGTTGTCCAAACGCTCTTCTGGTCTCCAGCATATTGTATCCCAGACATCCACACAAGTATTTTGTTGGGTACATGTATGGATAGTAGCCTAGAGAGGATTTGTAAAGGAATCTTAAGAATTTCTTCTGAACTTTTTCAAGCAGTAGAGAATAGGAGGCCTCGTGTGGATTCCAAATGTAGGAGCTCGCCTCCAACTTGCTCCTGACCAGCGTGCTGTAAAGGAGTCTTATGACGTGCGTATTCTTGAAATCTCGTGAGTTTCTCAGAACGAAACCAAGTCTCTTAAACGATTCCTTAGCAACCGTTGCAATATGATCGTGAAATGTTAGCTTCTGGTCAAATACGACGCCCAGATCTCTCATAGTTGACGATCTAGATATAGAAGAGCCGTTTATTTTATAGTCGAAGGTAATGGGGTGTCGCTTTCGACCAAAAGTCATGACATAGCACTTAGAGGGATTGAATTCCATTTTATTTGCATTTCCCCAATCATTCACCAGGTCGATGTCCCTTTGAATAGCCTCACAGTCCGATATACTGTTGACACAAGCGTAGAGTTTTAGGTCATCAGCATACAAAAGACATTCTGCATGTTGAGGAACCTCCGGGAGATCATTGATCATTAAAAGAAACAGCAAAGGACCGAGAATTGAGCCCTGACTTACGCCTGAACGAGTGTGGTACGTGTTGGACTCGTAAATGCCCAACCTCACGTACTGCTGGCGGTCACGAAGGTAATCGGCCAATAGACGCAGAAGGTTAGGGCATACACCTATGGAGTTAAGTTTCGCGAGCAAGATATCATTGTTGATGCGGTCAAATGCCTTCCGAAAGTCAAAATATAGGACGTCCACCTGCTGCCCTCTGTCAAGTTGTAATGAGATATACTCCGTTAAAGTTAATAAGTTAGATTCGACAGATCTCCTACGTCTAAAACCATGTTGAGCATTACTTAAGTATTTCTCAACTTGTGCGTATATAAGTTTATGGAGCACATTTTCGAAAACTTTAGCGGATGATGATAGAATAGCAATTGGCCGGTATTCCTCTACAGCTGTTTTGTTAGACGTTTTAGGTATTGGGGTTACACGTGACACTTTCCATTGAAGAGGATAACAACCAGTTTTTAGTGATAAGTTAAATATATGGCAAAGTGGAGAGACAAATGAGTCCTTAAGATTTTTAAGAATCGTGGCTGGTATACCATCCGGACCTATAGAATTACTGACTTTTAGTTTATTCAACCCATCTAACACATCCTTACGAGAAAACCGAAGAATGTTGATATAATTACTGTTTTTTGTAACGTCGGCGTTGTTGGTATTGGTGGCGTCTAATAGTGGTATATCTGGCAGAAACACGCTGGCAAAAAACCTGGCGAAAGCCTGCGCGGCTGCAGTACCACTGTAACTGTCACCACAATAGCTCACCGAAGGCTCGAACCCACCCTTAGATCTTAAACTGCATATATGTCGCCAAAATTCACGCGGATTGACTCTTATGTTACTTTCGACCGTTCTAATATATGATTGATATGCAGAAGCAACGCGATGTTTAAGGCAAGTTCTAAGATCCGAAAAAGTCCTATAGTCTTCCTGGCGTTTAGAGCGCTTCCAAATAGCGTGCAGTGTGTGCTTTCATTTGATATCTTTAGTTATTTCCGACGTAAACCATACGGGGTATCGCCTAGTTATTTTCCCAGAACGATGCTTCTTGGGCATGCAGGTATCGAAAGTGTCATAGATAAAAGGCATTCACCGCACCCGCAACTGTATGGGCCTGGAATACAGGATCCCAAGATGTCTCTGACAATAGCGAATAAAGCTGGTCGTAATTACATTTATAAAAATTCCAATCTTTCGCAGGGTTAATGTTGCTTGGATCCATTACATTAGAACAATGAACTGATTCAATTCTTACCTCAACGTCCAGCGGAGGGTGATAAGCATCCGGCTGAACAATACCATCAACATCAGATACAGACACCTCGTGAAAACCTTCCCTGACTAGTACAACATCCAATTTGCCACCATGGACATTTAAGATATCATTTTTATCAACTAAACAACAAAACGACAAAAAGTAGCAGTAGTAATTAACTATATTATTTGATGCGCTATTCAAATTGAGATCACACCCATTATAATAACGAAACCCTTAAAATTATTGACGAAACTTTCGGTTTTGCAAAACCAGTTCATATAGTCTTCATCACTAGCACTTGGTTTGATATACACTACACACACTAGGAATGAGAGACCATGCCACACAAAGGACGCCCACAAATCTTCACCGCTTTCAGTTTCATACTCGCACCTCCTGCGAAGTACGAGAGGAGTTCGCGCCGCTAGGAGGACGCCTCCGTCTCGGCGACGTATCTCTGTCTCGGCGCAGAACACGCCAGTCACCACTTTCGAGCTCTGAATCTAAGACTGAAGAGTCCAGGAAGGTTTCAGTAGCAGCGACGATGTTTTGCTCTAACATGGATAGGTTGTTGCGCCACATTGCTAGCTTCGTTTTCAGACCTCGGACGTTTTGGTAGCACGTATGTAATATATATTTATTATGTTTAACAGTTTTACTATTGTGGTTTTGTCGAAGTTACGAAAGGGCCGACCAGGTGACAGATTCTGTAGTTCATTTATTTTGGAAGTGCTCTTTCTATAGTTAATCCAGGGTTTTATCCTAGCATTCAATGGCCAGATGTCGGCAGAGTAAATCCTATCGTAAAATTCAACGGGAACTCCAATTTTGTATGATTTGTAATCCCCACGAGCACTTAACTCTTCAACGGAGCAGCCAGCAGTAGGATATAGCTGAGAAAGGTATTGACGAACTTCATCGATGTCGGAAGCCATATTCCACAGGTGGAAGTGTTTGCGTATTTCCATAGCCTTTAAATTGATTGACAGAGGATCAGCAGTTCCATGTAATGGTTTTTGACGTTGCCTATAGTTGCGCTTTTTTACCTCAATCCATTCCCCGTCATTTTGAGTATTGTGTTCTTGACTAACGACAGCAATAACGGACTGATCCAGTTCTTGGGTTGGTGGTATTATGTGATCAGTATGGAGATGTCGGGAAGCCTGGTGGTAGCTTTGAGAATTTCCTATCACCTGTTGTTTAGGCTGCTGTTTTACTGCAGTTGGTTTGATAGCTACATCCGTGTTGCTCAGCGAATTCGCGCGAGGTTCGTGCACAGCTCGCAGAGGCGTAGTCTGGATATCTTGCTTCTCATACTTTTCAAGCTTGTTATTTAATTGTTTTACTTGCAAAGCATACTAACTTATCTTCGTGGCTGCCGATTAAGGTCAATGCCTTTGTGAGCAATTCTTTAAGAGTAGACATCTCCGAGCGTAGATCATGTATCTCCGATATGAATGCAATGTTGTCAACATAGTTACTCGTGGAATTAGTTGAGACATTCTTCCGAAGTGTTACGTTAGGATCTTGTTTTACGCCCACCGGTGTAAAAGAATTGTCTCTACCTTTTTTTATAGCGCAACGACACTCTGGGCAGATCCACGTATCAATATCAACATTCATTAAGTTTCTAATGCCTGTGCACATTGGTTGATATAGTTTACCACAGTTCTCACGTGAGAAACGGAGAACTCCCTCGTCATCATTAATAATAACATTATAGCATGCAGAGCAATGCATATTTGGTGTAAGCAGATCAATTTGCAAGCGAGGAATAAGCGTTTATCAGTAGGCGATAACAGCAAGCGGAATGTTTATAAAATGTTGCTCGCTAGCAGGTGTGCGAGAGAGAGCGAGTATCTGTGCGAGAGGGACAGCAGCAGCGAGCGGTGCGAGAACGAGCGAGTATCTGTGCGAAAGGGACAGCAACAGCGAGCGGCGCGAGCAGCTCGCGTAGGCGTCTGTCTTATGGCGGTTACAAACAATTTTAAAACTAATTTGCTTATAACTTCACTAATAGTGCGTAAATTAAAGTCAAAACACTTAAGTTCAACAGAGTACGGTATAAGTTACACAAGTTGATAAGTTAAGAGCGTTATCACTAACTTTTAACCACTTTTAAAACAAGTAAACTGCGGAGGCGAACGAACGAGATGTTGCCTCAAACAGCGCGACGGCGGAACTGGACGGAAATTATATCCAAATTACAATGAAATTAATTAAAGTAAAAGAACTTTATTAATAAGTGTTTATTTGACTTTAAATTTACTTAAAAACCTAATACATTACTAAACAAATAATACGCGTAACTAGTACTTACCGGTGACGCTGCGAGAGTCAAAACACGTCGCCATCTCCCATCAAGGCTCGCAAGACACTGGCCGTTCGCACGGGCCTCGCGATTTTGTTGGCGCAAGCGAGATACCCTCACGATAGATCGATGCCGGTTGCGTTCGCAAAAAGCAAACGGTTTGGCGCCAGAATTTTTTAAAAGTTAAACGCACGCTCGTTTAATCCCGGGTGTAAAGGGGTAAGCGATCAGGTGATGGTGATGATTATGGTCTTGCTATAATATGTAGGTACTATCTTACAGAACGCAATTTTTATGAAATATCCAACTGTCTGCCACATAAGTTTATCGGGCACCTATGAGGGTGGTAAAACTTTTAAAACTCAACTAATTTCAAGTGAATTTAACTCACCCATATTTTTAGAGTTCGGAATGGAAAGGATTAATTGTCGTGGATCCTTTCAATACTCCTGAAGCAGCCGTGGAAGTATATATTGATGGTATAAGAAGCATTGGTGAACATGTAAGCAAATCAAAAAAAATTTTTAATTAAAATCTATAATTATTGGCTCTACTTAGAATAGAAAAAGTATCTTGCTTGCGACTGCCTAAATATTAACGGCATGGGATTAACGGCACAAAGCATTACCACAGAATAAGAAATGCTCTACGCGACTTTTCTTGGCATTAAGCAACATTTAAACGTATACCTAGATAAGTATTTAGTTTATTTAAATTACCTACGTTACATGAGATGGGGTGGGCGATTTTGGGGTAGAGGCGTAGTGTCCTTTTCATCATGATCACATACAGACTCCGGCCACATTTATTTGAGGCAATCCTCAATCCCTCATTTTGTTTGATAAGTAATTATTACGATGTGTGCTATTTTTGATTAGGAAAAGAGAATGCCCAAAAATATTCAAAGCAAATCCCCAGAATCGATTAAAATCTTATCTTATACTATCATACAGCTCGATCGCGGTTCGCCATTAGTTGTGAAAATAATCTCAACTCTCAACAAATGACAGGCGATAATGTGATCGAGCTCACTTCGAAAGTTCGAATTGACTTCTTACAGAATACCTACCTTAATAGAAATAGATGAAACCCACTACCTTTCTTGTCTAAAAAAATTACAGCCTATTTTAACCAATTTACAGATTGCTTTGAATACCTACAAACTTAGTGTAGACGAGTATGAACCAGATACCTACAAATCAGTAAAAGAAAGAATAAAGCAGCATTTTACGGAAGGAGGCAATAAAATAGCGAATGTTAAATTAAGTAATGGAAACGAGGTAAGGAAATGGAAATATCTACGCAAATAATAATAATCTTTCCTGAACTACCCCGTTACGATGTCCGATGTTGTACCTACTTAATTTAATATTCAATTTTCAGTTCAGGAAGTTACTTGGTAATTTTATAAAAAATAAAAAACCCACCAAAGAAGTACTTCACCACTTAAAGTATAACGTGGAAGAAGATTACCTCTTTATAAACGAGCTTCAGATTTTACGAGCTGTTATTCAATGGGTAAATTTAATCATTTTTGTAGGCATCTGGTATGTTACCCTAATTCATTACACTTTTACGATGTAATATATGAGTAAGTACGGCATACGGCACTTACTTAAGTGCCGTAGGTAGGTGACATACACGGTATACACTTGTACAGGCTGAACAGACTGTCTGAGGAAGGTCACTTCTAGAAGACAGAAAGATCAATCCCAATCTTCAAATCCCTAAAAAGCTGGCAACGCACTTTTGTAACAAATAACATGGTGCTGCAGGCTGCGCCTACGGTCTTACCTTACCATCAGGTGATTCGTCTGTTGAACCCCATAAAAATCCTACAATAGTTAGTAGGTGTACTCACGTCCCTACATTAAAAAAAATAATCTACGATCTACATTAAGATACGATTTTACCTAGAAATTGACTTAGCATTTAATCGACAGATCCAAGATGGGGGTATTGTCCCAGACAACCAAATTGATTTCTTCAATTTTCGTATTCGCAGTCTTCATGGTGTATCTGACTATCATGGTCCCAATTCTAAAGAAACTACAGAAGCTAAGAAATTATTAGGTAGGTACCTATTAATACCTCTGTACAGTGTTGCCAACCCAAATTTTAGAAAATTGGTAGATGTTGTGCCAAATGTTGGTAGAAGTTGGTAGAATGTAAAATGCAAAATTGGTAGATCTACCACCTTAACTTAGAAAAAAAATTAAGTTTAAAAATACATGATTTGTTCGTAAAATATTTATTTTTTTAATTTTACTTATTTTTATTAAATAATTTTAAATGTTCTGCACTAGGCTGCCCATTGTTCGATAAAAATCTCTTTGTATGTAACAATCCCTCTAGAGTCTTTGTGCAAATTCTATTTCTATGGACAATTGGACATCGGTATGGGCTTCATTTGACGTTTGGGCAATTGGGCCATACATTTTATGTCAAATGAAGCCCGATCCCTATGCTTCATATTAGTTAGCCGGTAGCCCCTCAAGTCTATTTACCACAACCAAGACAAAACAAATATTAATTAATGTCGGTTTATAGACGCGACATTGTGGTGATATGTGAAAATTAAAAAATAGGTAGATTTTAGGTCTATGGTGATAGATAGGTAGACTAAAGCGAAAAGTGGTAGATCTTCCAAAAAGTTGGTAGATATAGCATCAGTGCCTCTGTAAGTATTTCCTTTTACTCGAAATTTGTATAATGTCGGTTATATGAAGAAGCTAGAAGAAGGTACGTATACAGCGGCATCTTGTAAAAACTCTCACAAGATATAATATATGTGTCAAAGTTTACAGCTTTGTGCATGGTTATAATAATATTGTGGGCGAAATTAATAATCAATAGCCAGAATCTTTGGATTAATAATAATTAATATCAATCTTTAACAGAATTTGTATGAACTTTCAGTCAAGAACATAGATCGATCCAAAGGATTTGGGTGAAGATTTAAGATTGGTTATTAATTTCTATTTCCACTTTTAATGTTTTTGGGTGCATTAGTTTGGGAGGTCAGAAGTTGATGTTTATTTAGTAGCAAGCTGTAGATGAATGAGTGTGCAACTTGTTTGTGTCGCTGTGTATAATCGGCCTAATTGAGAGTATTCATATATTTTTTATGTTATTCTTTCAGAGTAAGTTACCTTTGTGTACCTACCGAATGGGTGAAGGTGGTTAATAGGGAATAAGTACTATAGGCCGATAACTTAAGTGATTCAATCACTTTTATCAATTATAGTTACAAATGTCGACAAATGGGCACATGTTAGTCTGGCACTCTGGACGTCATTGTAATCTATCGAATAACTAGGAAGAAAGTAGTAGCGGCTTAACATAGTTTCACGGGTTCCGAATTGATAGAAATGCAGGATGGTACTTATGATTTATAGTCAAACATTTAAAATTGCTATCAAAGATTTAGTAGGATACTTGATTGTGAACCTACCTACTAATATAATTATATATTAATTCCACTATAGGCGAAGCTGTTCAAGAACTCAGCAAGGCATTTGTAGAAGCCTATGTTGGTTCGGTATTAGTTACAGCTGTTAGCACTGATGTCCCTCACACTCGTCGCTCAGCTCGATCGGTCTCTATACCAGACTTGAATGTCACCCAAAGAAAATGGTCATATAATTGGTCCAATCAAATTTCCGATAACAAAAAGAATCGTTACAAATTTGTAAAACCACCTGGTACTGCCGATTATGAATGGATGAGCCGGGCGATCGTAAGGCCAAAAATTCGTGAAGGTGGTGAAGAGAGTGAAGGTAATGACGAAGTTACAACAACTGAAAAAGATACAGGTGATGCAGATGTTACAACAACTGAAAAAGATAGCAGTGGAAGTGGCGATGGAAGTGGCGGTGGAAGTGGAAGTGGAAATGGTACTGGAAGTGGAAATGCAACAAAGGTAAGATATTCGGTGTTAGCAATAGACCTTATAGACCACACATAAATTGTTATCAATATAATCAATGGTATTATGTTTACAGCCAGCGAATGGCACTATTGCTGATGAATTTGACGTCGACTATCCAGCAGTATTTAATATATTTCTGTGGTTTGGAATGGTAATGACATTTTCTATGCTTGCTATCATGTATTCTTTTATGGACATGGACCCGGGCCGCGACACCATTATCTATAGGATGACTAGTATGAAAATAAAGAAAGATAATTAAATAGCTTGTAAAATTATTTTTCATGTAATTACTATTTTTATAATTTAAACATAAGTACCTATTTAATACACTTGACAGAAAAGAACAGGAGCCACTAGAGTTGTTTTCCTTATTTTGATAAATTTTTGTATGATACACGTAATTTAGTATTCGGTATGGAATGCAATTTGATTACCTTAAAAATGAGGATAGTTTGTTGTAATACCTACAAAATTTTTTTTTAAAGTTACACAGGGTTCCTTAAAACTAATGTTGTTTACTTGTGTGTAATATTAATTGTTTAGCTCGTTTAAAAACTCTGAAAACTCGTTCATAATTTTTTCCAATTTTGTTTTCTCACTGTCCAGTGTCCATCCTAGTTCCACAACTGATAGGTACCATTACGGATATCAAACGTAAAGGCTTGATCGGTAGAATAGAGGTCAGTAAACCGTTTAACATTATCACAATATCTGTATTTGCTATTATAGACGATTAAATTGCCTTTCGGCCTATTTACCAATTGATGAAATATCTAGTTTTAACAGAATTAAAATCAAGAATGGAAAATACTCGAGTGGCTTCGTTCCATTGCACCCAAGTCTACGTACTTGTTATTGTTATACGTAGGTAGTGTATGTTATTTAGATGCATGATTGGTGCAGTGACTGGGCAACTGACTGCTACAGTACTATGTAACAAGCAACGTATCGCGGGTTCGATTCCCGCATTTACGACCTAGGAGAAAATCCTAGAGACCCGGTCAGGGGTTGTGTTTGAATATTTTTTTTTGTTTTTCACCGATTACTTTACAGATTTTCAAATTAGTTTTTGTAGTTTATTTTTATTAGATTATATTCTCGATAAGGTCTTATTTTCGCCAAGTCAGAATTTGATGATGAGGAGTACTTGTCTGGAGCAGAGTCTTTAACGTCTAGTTTTTAACGTAGTTTTTTTACCTTAGTAGGTATCTACATAGGTAACCCTCCTAGTTTCTTACCTAGATATGCCACTAAAATACCTACTGTAAATTGTAGGTTAGTAACAAACAGAGCTACCCAACTAACCTAATTACCTTTTAAGTCACTAATTATTCAGTAAACCCCTGTAAGAATTTATGAAATGATTAATGTACAGATAAAAATAAAACTTATGGTTAAGTAGTTAAAGGTTAGAACTTTAGTAATAACGATAAGACGGGGTAAATACAGAACACTGAAGAGCGTGGAAATTAATGTTCGGAAATGTTCTAACGTCTTCCCATTCCTGATAGGCTATTCTATAAGATTTAGTAGGTATGGCCATGGACGTATTATTTTTACTACGTCCATGGGTATGGCATGGCGGTCCGCCATGTCATTGATTGTAAGAATAATCTCGACCAGGCGAGAAGGCGATCGAACTCACTTCGAGAATTCGAATTGACATCTTACAGAATAGCTTAGTTAGCTTTTAGCTGTATCCATTTACCCCGTTTTACGGCAAACCCAACCCAACTGTCTTTAGACAGTTGGGTGGGGTTTCTTTTGAAACGACTGGGCCGATTTTGGTGGAATGAAAATGATTTGTGGTGGATTTTGGACGGCAAGAGTCTGTCAGTTTTACTGATAGGTAGAACCCTTGAATACCTATAATAGATATAGAATAAATTATTTATACTTGTTTTATTTTTAACTCTGCTTGATACCTACTACTATTTACCATAAATGTTGTTTACTTAAACAGGTGCTGTCATCACATAAATATTAAATAATATTATTGTCAATGAAGTATACTTTAAACTTTAACTTGAGCTAGTTAAAAGTTTAAAATAGGAAAAGTGTTTAAATGTGGGAGAGCCATGCTTCGGCACGAATGGGCCGGCTCGACCGGAGTGATACCACGGCCTCACAGAAAACCGACGTGATGCAACGCTTGCTTTGTGTTTCGTCGTGTGAGTGAGGTTACCGGAGGCCCAATTACCTTCTCCTTCCCCAATCTCCCCAATCCCTGAATCCCCAACGATCCTCAAACTCCTAATCCCCAAAAAGTCGGTGACGCAAAAAGTAATACAGCATAAACTGCAATGCACGCGCGCGCTCGGATCGCCTCACGACAAACAACAAAGGCAACCACCGCGCTCTCTGTCACTCGCATCGGCTCGCATCGCCTCGCAAGGCTTTCATTCGCACCAGTCGCACCGCGAACGCCGTCTGCGCAACCACGCAAGCGCAATACAATATTATTGCCGCCAAAATGGATCGCCATTACGTTTTTTCTAATGTGGAGTACCTACGTGGGCCGGTATAATAAACGGCTGCTTAATTGGTCCGCATTTTGTGACAGGACACTTAACCGGTGAAACGTACCTACAAATGCTACGTAGTGTTATCCCGGACTTACTAGATGACATTCCGTTAGCAGTGCCCTGCGCATTATCAGCGCGCCGTGCGAGAGCACCTCGACTCGGTGTTTCCCCAGCGCTGGATCGGTCGTGGCGGGCCAGTGCCATGGCCACCACGAAGCCCGGATCTTACTCCACTAGACTTTTATTTGTGGTCTAATCTCGAAAACGCCTTGTGTATCGGCAAGAGTACGAAACTTGCGACGCGTTAAAAAGTGCGATAGTGGACGCTTTTGATGTGATTAGACGTGACAGAGACACATTATTAAAATTGAAAGCCAATCAGTTAAAACGTGCACGATTGTGTGTGGAACGCGGTGGCTTACACTTCGAACAATTGCTCCGTTACCGGGAAGTGTAAGTACTTGTACATTTGTAAATAAAACAATAAGTTATGTGATTAAAATCATTGTAAATACGTTGATTCCCATTTTTTAAATACGCCTTAAATACTTTCCCAAATTCAGTAATAAACAAGATAATATCTCTTGATTAAATTTTGTTTAATGTTTGTGTTTAGTAAGTATAGTTAAAAAGTATTTACGACGGTATGTCCTAAGCCCGTTAAAGTATGAAGGGAAAATAGAAATCACTTGTTAGTTAATACTGAGTTATCAGCCTTTTGATAAGCGCGAGCGACAATGACAGCGGCCGGTGGCCGTTCGCGGCGGTACTATTGGTTCGCGGTTTCTTTCAAGTTTCGTGTATCACTATCGTAAAACTGCTATATTTTTATTTAAATTAAAAATAACTTTCTCAATCTATTGTACTACTAAAATAGAATCATTTTACTGTGGGAAAACAACCATTAAAATATCACGGTGTAGAAGGATATTTTAATTTGTATTTTTTTCGTTTATTAATAAAACATTAAATTTTACGTTTTTTGAGTAAATAAAATGTAAATTTTAATAAATACCTCAAAATTGTACATGATGATTAAAACAAATTTTCGAATTTGATATTTTCATATTTTTGCATTTTCTAAGAATATTTCCTATAGTAATGTATAATTATTTTTCTTTACACCATCAGAAAGTAGATATTTCAACGAACAAAAACCCCCCAAACTTTTTGAAAAAGGCTGATATTTTGACGTCAGAATTTTCGATTGAAAATTAGGGTGCTTTTTTGATATTAAATTAAAATGAAGCGAAAAAATAAATATTTTTAATCAAATAAATTACAGTGTATTTGGGACATAATAAGGTAAGTTTTCACCAAATTTCGTAGAAGAAAAAAATTATTTGAAAAAGATATAAATAAAAAACCAAAAACTTGGTTTTTTGAATTTTTCACCAAAATTTTGAGGTTATGTGAAAAATCTGCAAATACAAGTTGTAGATCTTTTTATTGCCTACAACTTTGCCATTGAACTTTTTTCCATAGGACTTGTAGTTTTGCCGGAAATCAAGATAAACCATTTTTACCCTTAAACCCCCCCCCTCCCACTTCCCGAACTCGGATCGACCGTAATTTATTTTTCCTTTCATTTTGATCATATTGCCCTCCTTTTCTAATGGGTTTCATCCTACTGTAATTTTTTTTCACTTTTTACCATTTTTGTAGGCTTTGGTGTAGTAGCCGTATGTAGTGTTAGATTTTGATATGGTAAGTTCTCTTCTTAAAGGACACACTGCAGTTCGAAGAATAAAATAACTTTTATTTAACTTCACAAATTAAAGGGTATTATAATTTCGAGTGTGACCCACGAGTGCACGGGATTATGGATGGAATGCGACTGACTGTTTTTGTATAGGACGGGGTTGTATGCATTTGAGGCGAGGAGTGAAGTGTCAGCACTGTGACGGGGATAAGGGTGTGATATTCCTTGGGTATAACAGTACGTAACTCATTACCGGTGAAACCCATGTTTTTTATTTTCTAAAATATGAGATGACACACGTTGTATCTATATTAGCCTAGTTCTAGTATGCGGGTGTAAGGCCCGGTATAGGAGAGGAACCGGAAATCAAAACTTCTTTTAAATTTACTAAACCGCAAGAGTTGTTTGTTTGAACGCGCTAATCTCCGGAATTTTTTTTATGGGGGAAAATCATCGAATGACTGCTCCCGCCTGGGTGAGGCGGGAGGGAGTATCAGACTCTTAGGTACCTACTGACTAAAATGTCATGCTATGATCAATAGGAGCCAAGCAGCGGCCGCGCGTACCTACTACAAGTTCTAACATATAAAATGAAAGATTTTGTTTGTTTGTGTATCTTCGTTTGAATTATAGTTAACAAGGTTTTAGATATTCGCCCTCAAAAAAATGTAATGAAAAGAGCCGGTGTTGCCACTTGTCAAAATTTATGCAAATCAATTTTGAAACGCCATTTGAATTTTGTGAATTAACCACGCATAGGGGCGCTGGAGAAGCTGTTTTCGAAATGTCTCAAGATAAATTACATCTATCTATGTTGCAGAAAAGAAAGAATGCAAAAAGAACAGGCGCCACTACACATAACTGTCATCGGCCAGAATGCCAGTTGGAATTTTACATCTATGGTTGGAATCCTATTATTTGTCAATGTCATAACTCATAATTTTAGACGACAATTAGACATGTTTTGTTTAACGGCGTGCTAAATGGTGTTCAAACGAAAATAACTTTACTTAGAGTACAAAACTCGCTAATATATATTGAAACTGTAAATCACATTGTGTAACAATGGCTTCCGGACTAGAAAATTATGTGAACCAAACAGTGTCAGTGATAACTTCTGACGGTCGAAACTTTATTGGAACTTTAAAAGGATTTGACCAAACTATTAATATAATATTGGATGAATCGCACGAAAGAGTGTTTTCTTCATCGTCTGGTGTGGCGCAGGTGGTGCTCGGACTTCATATAATACGCGGTGACAATGTAGCAATCGTTGGACAAATAGACGAATCTATAGACAGCAGATTAGACCTTGGAAATATCAAAGCAGAACCGTTGGGATCTATTGTTCACTAATAACTTTAAGAATAACATGTAATAAATAAGTTTATTTCCTTAATCTTTGTTTTATTTGGGTATATTCAGCCTTTTTTTTTAAGGGGGGAAAATCATCGAATGTCTGCTCCCGCCTGGGTGAGGCGGGAAGGAGTGTCAGACTCTTACTGACTATTCTAGACTATATATTCAGCCTAAGCCTATGTTAACCGGAGCCGCAGACGACTTAACAGGTTGCCGGGGCTCCGACTAGAAGAGTAGGACTACTCATACTCATTGAATGGTGTGTATTTACTTGGTGAAAGTCAGACACTCCCGCTTACCTCACCCAAGGTGGAAGAAATCAATGGATGATTTTCCATTAAAAAGTTTTTGTTAACCTTTTGTTACATGTAGGTATTAGTAAATTCATGTAACTTAGTTGTTACTTCAAGGTACTGGATAAGTAAACATAACATGGCATCACGCCTTTTATCCCTCACGGGGTAGGCAGAGGTGCACATTACGACACTTAATGCCACTGTACAATGTAACACCCACTTTTTACTATTTATTTTATGAGTCCCATGTAATAGGGGGTGTGCCAATTGCCATATAGGTACTGAATGTGTTAACTATTCGCACATGGCACATGTTGGTAATACACTCAATCATTTAAGCATTTTTTGTTGGAAATTAAATCCAAGCCAAATTAGTTAGCCAATAATGCATTAAACAGTGTAACTATCAAGACTTGTAATTTTTTTTAATCCTTACTATCATTCCAGTCATTATCAAAGCCCAATGTTAGTAAAGGTATATCATTAACTCGTCGAGTACCGGTTTTGTATACACAATTATAGAACAATAGGTTGCGGTCACCGGTGACCGCTTGGTGTTTGACAGTTTAATTAACCTTTTATGAATTAGGTGTACATAAAATAAAGCATCAAAATATAACAATATTTTATTTCATACTATTTACAAAGTCATTGGAAAAATATTTACAAACCGTAATTTCTGTTGTCATATTTACATAGTTTCCAATTATACAAAAAAAAGTATAATAATAAAACAAAAAAAAATAAACAATAATCAAAAACATTTCAATCAACAACAGACAGTTTAAATCATATTATTACTAATATTCGATTAAAATTAGTGTAAGGACTGACTGGCCACTAATACATATATCTATTCAATTTAATATCTTGACATTTTTTTTCTACATTATTCCTTATAATTTCGAACCTCATATTGAATATTTTTTACATAAACAAAACAATTTGCCATATGTAACTATCTATAGAAATAATGTGCATTTAGTGGAATCACCCACTTGTTCTTTCATTTAACATCAATACTCATGGTAATAGCAATTTAGTTGCAAATGGTCACCCTAACATCTAATTCCTAAAAATATGCATTAAAGTGTACTAAGTTGACAACATTGACGAAAACAATTATTTTAACTACATAACAATTATGGAAATGGTATTTTTACAAAGTTAGTGTATATTTGGTAACCGTAAACAATATGAACAGCCATAAAATACTTAAACTGTACCTACTACAGTTCTATCACATTTATTGTATTCTAATATTTTACTAAACATTGATATTCCCGTTTGTCGTATTATGAATAATCATTTTTGGCTGATGTTTGGCTCATCAACAATATTTCTTGGTGCCTGAAATTAATTAAAAAATGTGAGTATAAAAATTTTGAAATAATTTGAACAAACTGTACCACAATACACTACGACAGTAACTATGATCTTTTAAATATTTGGTTATAGGTTTACAACTAACACAACTTGTGATCCACTTAGACAACTACCTAGTTTGTTAAATACATCTAAAGAGTTTGAATTTGTAACTCAAATAACTATTCAAGTACATTAATACTAGGTAAGTGTTTGTGTCTGTAAAATTAACTGACTACAGTTTAAAATACCTTATCATATAAGTTCCTTTATCGATCTGAAGTTTTAATTATTGTGATTTCTATTCCTTGACTGAAATTAAGTTTTATAGGAATAGTAAAAAATAAAAATAAACAAAGCATCCTCCATAATATATTTTCTACAGAGGGGTGTCAATTTCTTACTCCAATGGAACAGCCTTTTCTTTGCTTAATACTGTATCTTAAAATTATAAAGAAGAATATTCTAGTAACATTTTTCTGCACTTGCACTTTCATTTGACTGCACGGTTGGTGCGGTGGCTGGGCAACCGGCTGCCGTGTAACGTGTCGCGGGTTCGATTCCCGCACGGGACAACACTTTGTGTGATCCACAAAGTGTTGTTTCGGGTCTGGGTGTCATTGTGTATGTGAACTTGTATGTTTGTAAACGCACCTACGACACAGGAGAAAACCCGAGTGTGGGGCGTTTAAAAAAAAAAAAAACAAATTAGGAGTCTTTAATGATTTGTAAGAAGATTCATAAAAGAAACTAAAAACATCTTAACTGCCCAGTCCCCAAGCCGTCACCGGTGACCACTCTCTTCACAACTTACTCCATTATATACGTTATTTCAGATGTTCAAAGGCTAATTTTGTATAAACATATGTTGTGAATTTTTCATAATTTTTTTAGAGATTAAGTAGTTAATGACAGAAAAAGGAATTGTACTATCTACCTTTGCATTTTTTCCTTATATTTCTGAGTGTTATATGTTTGGAAAAACTGTTTTCCATATTCAAAGGTCGCAATCATAATTGCACATGCTGGTGCAACTTTGAATATTCGTGGCAGGAAACCAGTGAACAATCCTTTAAATCCATGATTGGTGTATATTGTGTGTGCTATTTCCTTCATATTTGATGCTCTTTGATGGACTTTACCATCTGAAACAGTAAACACATCAACAAAAACAAAGATAAATACAATCTGCAAACTACATGAGCAAATAAATAAGTACAATATAAATCTTACACTTGGGAGGAAACAAACTGACTAGCATTCTTTTTTCATTTTATCCAACTTGAAAAAATATTCCTTTTATAACAAAATGCTCTCATCTTAAAGGTAACTAAATTGCCTTTATACAACATACATGTTACCAATTCATACAATATTTATCAATAAATAACATAACATATAACCCTTTTATCCCCCAAAGGGATAGGCAGAGGTGCATATTATGGCATTTAATGCCACTTTACAATGTAACACCTACTTCACTATTTATGTTATGAGTCCCATGTAAGCCTATTACCATATAGGTACCGTGCGCAATTCCAGACACTGTGCTGCTACTGAGATTTAAAATAAAACCCCGTAATTCTTTGCCCGACCCGGGAATCGAACCCGAGACCACTTGTCCAGTAGTCGCATTTGCGACCACTCGGCCAACGAGGCTGTCACTCTCAAGTGTATTTTATTATTTATTTATTTATTAGACAGGTGATGAAGCAGTTGAATAAGATCTTATTCAACTAATAAGATTAAGAATAAATAATAGGGTAGTTTCCTAAATTTTACTTTAATGTCCGTCTGGTATGTATGTACATTAATTTAAAACTTTAGACACGAATTTTTTCCTTTCTCACAAAATTAAATACTTTCGACGATATATTAATCTGAAATATCGTGTGACGTCACAGCGTGTCACATTTTGTAGCACGTTATGACATAACGACCTCCTAATCCTAAACTTAGCTCCATTTCATTTAAGTATTGCAATTAAATTAGAGATATAAAAAAAATACGTGTCTAATATATTTTCATCATCTAACTGACGGACTAATTAGATTGTTAATTTTGTTGCCCTGGAAACTACCCAATTATAATGAAGTAATCAACATATCAGATTTAGCGCTTATATGACTGCATGGTTGGAACGGTCACTGGGCAACAGGCAGCAGCGCAACGTGTCGAGGGTTCGATCCCTCACAGAACCACTCTGTGTGATCCACAGATTGTTGTTCCGGGTCTGGGTGTGATGTGCATGTAAACTAGTATGTTTGTAAACGCACCCATGACATAGTAATAAATACTAGAGTGGGGCAACGTTTAAAAAAAGCGGTAGTGAGTGTGTTAATAAAAGCATGATGGCGATGCTACAAGCTGTTGAAATCTTAGTACGAAAATTTTCTATTAAAAAACATAAATTATCGTAACACATTTCGTCATGTCTATTGTCTATTCTTGTGCTAAAATCACAGACCTGATTAATGTGACGGAACTAAGGAAGCATAAACAAATAAAATGTTGCCAACCTGTATAAATTTCTTTTTCGCCTAATTCTATTTGTTGATGTGTTTTGACAACGTCAAATGGAAGTGTTACTAACGCCGCAATCTGAAACAGACGATGATAAAATAGATAACACTTAGCATATTCTAATCTTATCTGCTCACCCCATTGGGTTGGTTGATATCAGAGTAATCTATAGACATTTATTTTTATAATCTCAATGAATATGCTTTTTTATTTTGGAGTTTAACCTGAGGGTGTGATGCAATAATGTTAAGTACTTTGAAATTGAAAGTTTATCCAGAATAGAACATCATCCCAATAATAGAAAAAGCATTAGGTACTTTACAGAATGCAATTTATCATCAATTTCACATTGTTAAAAGTAATTAATAAGTAACTTACACTGCCAGCGACAGATCCACAGAAGAAATTAAACAAAAACGTATTCTTTTCTGAGTCTGGTTTGTTAAAAAAGTTCTTCGTTGACTCAAATGTGGTCCAGTATAAACCTGTAATAATAAAATAAAATATTATTAGTTGGCCTTCTCTCGTGATACCATTATTTTTGCAATCATTCAACAAACCATTGTACAAGTCCAACTATGTTTAATTATGCATCATGATTTATGACTACTTTTTAACTATAATTTCCAAGTAACAATATTATGTAAAGATGATATCATTAGTATGAATAAACAGAAGAACGAGGACAATTATGAGAAAACCTAATCATGTTTCTCCGAGTTATTTAATTCAAAATGAAAGTAGAATAGTTAATATCTGGTCTAAAAAAAGCTATTGTTAAAGATTTTATGTACATAAATGTAAATTACCTGAGAATGGTACATCTCTCAATAAAGTAGAGCCGAGTCCACGAAAGAGACCTTTGTATCCTTCATATTTTATTACTTGACGTAATGCTGACATTATATCTGAAATTAATTTAGAAATTTTTTGATCATTCAATATTTCAAATAGGGTCAAAACGCATATTGTGCATTGCTTTTCCTCTTTATTATCATATCAAGCTCAAGACTATCGAGACTAGAAGACTTCCAAATAAGGAAGGTTGGAATTTTTTCCAGTAGCTTTTTGAGACCTTTATCAGGTTAGAACATTTATTGATTACATATCACTGTTTATGTTTAGATTCTCAATTAACCGTAGAAATTCGGTTATCAAATACGTGACTAATGTAGAGTATTTATAGGGTTCAAAGTTCCTTAATCATGTTTGTAATCAGTATCACATAATTATGACTTAATAAACATGTCAGTTTACTTTAAACTCAGTGAACATTGTAATTGAAAAGTAGCTACATACTTATTATTTTTCTTTCTAAACTATAAGTTACATTTAGAATGGTACCTAATTTGTTTATCAATATCATTGAAGAAGTGACGAGTTTTTAATACAATTCAAAACTGTGCACCAAGTTAAATAATTATTTAAACACTATTATTACAAGTTACACTAAACAGTTAAATAATTATTTTTACACTTTTAATAAAAGTTGTCAAACATTTGTTGACAATGACTGAATATGTAAAGAATAGGGTAGTTGCCTGAATTTTATTTTAATGTCCGTCGGGTAGATTAATTTAAAACATTAGACGGTTTTTTTTATTTTCTCACAAAATTAAATACTTTCGACGATATATTAATCTGAAATATCGTGTGACAATGCACTGCATTTTGTAGCACTTTGGGACGTAACGACTTCCCACTCTTAAAGTTAACTCCATTTTATCTAAGCGTTGTAACTTTATACGAGAAAATAAAAAAATACGTGTCTAATATTTTTTCATTATCTAACTGATGGGCTAATTAGATTTTTAATTTTCATTCCCTGGCAACTACCCTATTATTATTCCGAGTTTGCTAATGGAATAATGGAATAGACAGTACCTGAATAACTCAGTTTTGTCGACTGCATTTTTGTTCTTATTAGTTCTAGAGGACTGACGATAGTAACAGCTATCGTTCTGGCTGTTGCTCCTGCTAACATTGGTATCCACATCGGTTGTCCCGCTGAAACATTAATAAAGTGGGAAACATTGACATCAGCAAAACAATTCTATTGATCTTATGCTCCTCATGTGACATTTTCATGATGGCTGATTAGTAATCGCTCAGGTTTATGTTTATAAACCATTATCAGTCATGATGAGATAAGTCATGATGAGATTATAACTAAATATTATTATTTTTATTCTTGTAGCATACATGTTTAATTTCAATTTCAAAGATTATTTAATTTAGCAGTAAATAAATCTATGAAATGACTGTTAAAAATACAAACAAAATTAAGAAACCTCAATCATTTCGTGAATAAATTGAGAGGTTTATATCAATTATGAAAAAGTTGGACAACAATAGGCAAGTTTAGCAATAGGTATCTAAAACACCCAAATCATCATGATAATACATAAAAAATTTTCAACACTTGTTTATTTGCGTTACCTCCGACCTTGAAGTCAAGGCTTAGGAACTTGACAGGTTGATTCAATATGCTTGTTGGTATTGTGTATGGGTCAATAAATTATGTCATAATAATAATATGTAGTGTCCCATATCTTACATCTGAGCCATCCATCATTATTAGAGTATTGTAAGATGGTAGCTAGATTGACCTAAATAGTTAGATGTCTCTACTGTGTTGCTAAGTGTGTTTTTGAGATAGTAAAATATATATATAATGTGTGTATTAATTAATTATTATTCTATGACTACAAAATAGTTTAATGGGTAAATAATCTTTTGAAACAAATTTAAACCTTAATAAACAAAATAATTAAGTACTTACGTTTATTGGTATAATTATTGTAATTTGTTTTCATCCTATACCTCAGTTGTTCATATGTTACAAAATAAATAACTGTACATGGAAGAGCTAGGACTAATGTAGGACTTAATCCAGACCATAATGCAGGAACTCCTTCTAATTTGGCTATTTTATAGAAAGCATCCTGGAACAAAATAAAACAAATTTAGTTAATTATATTCCAATTAGTATTTACTAATTACTTACTATGATAGGTCCAGCGGGTAATTATGCCATGTGACGATGGTAACATGGTTTCTGCTACTTATTTCATCTTAAAACAAAGCTACTTTCACACTGTGATTGCACAATAATTAATGCTTTAAAAAAATATTAAATGTTATTCATACCATAGTGCCATTGAAATGTACTCGTCTCGGTATCCAGGCAGAGTCGCCGCAGGGACATATGTGTTCCATTAGACCATTGCAATACAAATAACATTTATTCGAGAGCAACGCCTTCTGTTGCGCTTGAAGCCTTATTTTGACAACATCTAGTGGAGTCACTGTAAATAAACGTTCAAATTAGGTCAAAGACAAGAATTAACAACAGTAAAGACTTCCTGGAAGTAAGAATTAAGTGGAAACTCACTGAATAACGAGGTTATAAGAGCACCGGAACATGCCGATGCCATTTGCTGGAATGGAGTAATCCGGAACCGAGGGTCATCTTCTCGAATCATGGCAACAGTATTTTTCACAATCAGTTATGAGAATTTTCTTCAGCGAAACGCATTCGGATCTAAACAAGTATTTACCCTACGACGGATCTGAATTATTGTTTTTCTTTCTGCTACGAAGTGTCAGCTGTCTGTCAATAAAATTCTTTCATAGACTATAGACCATTATTTTTATATATTACCAGCGTAAAAAATTTATGACAGTATTTAATTTCAATCTATTCGATTAATCGACTAAAAATGGGTTAACTACCTGTAGGTCAACTCCGGTTCTCGAATGCGAAGTTTCGTTTGATTTGCGGCGGCAAACAACGTTTTCGGAACCATAGACAACTTTCGTGAACTACAAAGAACAAATGAAGAGAAGATAAATAAATAGGCAATAAGTAGGTTTAGATTCAAAATTAAATATAAAATTTTATTTTGAGTAATTATGTTACTAAAATAATAATGCCATGGCTTAGCACACATAATCATCAAGAAAATCATGAATAATCTTTTAATATTAATGTTTAAGATGGAACCCATAAATCACCAAGCGGTCACCGGTGACCGCATTCCACTAATATTACCATTACATTATAGACCTTATTTCTAATGTTTAGAGAATACTTTTGTATGACCAAATTTAGGGGATGGATATCAAAAACTCCTTTCAGAAATTTATTATACGACCAAATTAAAAAGTTTTAGAATGTTGTTTTATTGTCATTTATTGACATTTATGTATAAAATAATGACAACCAAATTTATTCGTATTATATTAGTACAGTCAGTTTAAAAATTATAAATGTCTACATGAGAATTTGAAGAAACACGAAATATTTTATATTTCGTGTTTGGATGATTCACAATATATTTTTGAAAGAATTTATCTTATCTATAAATATTGGTATATTAATAGATGTGAAAGAATAGCGAAAATATATATTAGCATTACTTAAGTTAATTTTTCAAGCGGTATTATTAGTTTTAAAACATTACACATGAAACATTTATGTACAATACATAAGGTATTCAAATAAGTATTTGATTACCCTAACCTACCCTGTTACTAACTCTCATAGACATATAAAATAATAATATATAGGTTCGTGTTAACAAAGTATTTGAGCTGACTGTACATTGATTTTATATCGTCATTTAAGTAGTTCCTTTGGTCCCCTTCGTGTTTCCCACACAAAGAAACCGTGATAAAACGAAGACTTATAATTACTTTTCTTTATTTTTCAATAAATTTAACCCAAACGAAAATCAAACGATAACTATTTTGGTATTTTTGGTTTCGTCGAAATGACATTAAATATCCGAAGAATAATCTGTCAAACTTGAATTTTTGTTCGTGAGGATTGTACAATTAGAGTAGGGTTCCGAAAATATCGACGTCAAACAGTACATCTCATACTAATTTCTGCCTTGTTTCATTCCTTTTTCGTTCGTAACAAATGCCATTGTGGTAGGTAATGTTCGAAGTTTCGTCAGAAACTTCGTTTTTCGTCGAATCAGAGTAGACCTCCTGGTGCAAAAATCACCCGGTCTGCAGTCATTCTTTCTTGTCTTTTCACTTTTTTAGGATTGTTTGTACACCGTTGCTCACTACAACCTGTGTTATACTGGGCTTAATATTTTAATGAAAAGTCAAACCGAAGTAATAATAAGATACGAATAATAATCGGTAAAGACTTGCTTTCTGACTCTGATACCATTTAGATAATAATGATTCATGTAAGTGTTTATCAGTTTTTATTTAGTGCTTGTAGTAAGTAGCGAACTAGTGAACATAACGGGGCACCTCTAGTTGCTTCAGTTTAGTTTATCTATATAGTCTATGCTTCAGTCAAATCACTGCCACATGGATGGAGGGTGTTACTGAAATTATCTATTAAAATAAAATATTCAGTAATTATACTACACGAAAGCGGTGCGGTTTCCTGAGGGTTTCAATTGTGTCGATGAAACATATATTTTAAAATGTTTTCCACTGCGTCTAAATCTTTATTGTGAGTGCCTTTTCATTTATTTTTGGAGTTTACATAACGTGACAGCTGTTTTTTTTATATCGAATCTATAAACAAATTATTGTGAGCTACACGGATATGAAACGGGCCCAAAACGACTGCTAGTGAAGCTGTAATAACTTCAAATAAAATTTATAACGAGGCGATGCGTTGAATATTGGAAAACTGATTATTTCTGCATTATTGATTTTGACTTTCGTTCTTCGGTGTTCAGTTCAAATTGTTCAAAATTCGCACATAGTTATTACAGGAAGTAAATGTATCGTCGCTGTAACAATTTCAAGGTCTCATTATATTGTGACAGACGTTACTCTAAAAATATTTACATGCTGGAATTTAATTTCTAATGAATAGAGCAATGAGAGATCTTTCAAATTGTTCTGATTATTGAATAAACGAATTATCCTAATTTTCCTGACTTAAACCTTCCAAATAGTGATGTAGTGTACGAAACAAGTGTGTTTTGTATATTTGCAAGCCCAACCAGTCGTGTTTGAAAAGAATTTGGGTGTGAAAAAGCTGCATAAAAATTTCTATTATTGTCTTTGACATTGTATAACACTGCCAGCTTATCTAGAGTTTTTGCGTCAGTTCATATCTGTAATTTATATTAAGATTTTTGATTAAAACTTATTCTTAATTGTTATCAGTTCAAACATTTGATCCATTTGTGATTTTATCTCTGAATTTTTATTTCTTTTCCTCCGACAATAACTGGAGCTGCATTGCATTTTAGGTGTCCTATTTTTACTATGAATTAACTTCAAACAACATTGTAATGCGAAAAATTAAATTTATCCTCCAATATATATTTGCTTTTAGTTTTGGACATTGAAATTGCCGTCAATATAACTTAAAAAGTGCTTATCTATCTATCTATTTATTAAAAAATAATTCAATATAATCATATAACTTTTTATTTATAATTTACATAAAAAATAAATGCAATTTTAAAATATTATATCATTTAAATCTTTTTTAAAAACTATTAACTAGTTACAGATGCATAAAGAAATTATCTTTGACACATTCTTGAAATTGACCTTCATTATCGTAGATTACATTTCAACCATGAAAATCGTTTTCCTGAGAATGGTTATTACTGGAACTACCTATTTACTTTTATTACATTCGTAATATTCAACAACAAACATGTATTGTCTAATAATAGTATGCCCATTCTATTGTGACTTGGCACAGAATATATGAGTTTTGAATAGGGTTACCAATCATTCTGTGTATATGGTGTATATAATGTTATTATATCCTTAGCAGACCCATCTTTGGCCTTTTTCTTTTCTCTAGGCAAAAGTAATATGAATGAAGGGGTAAGTAAAGAAGATTAGACTAATAATGAGTTGCTTCAATTTCATATAACTAAATTGTTGAGATGACAGCCCTAGTTATGCTTTAAATACCGCAAGGTGATTGCCAGAAAATTAAAGTGTTATCTACACAAAACTATAGCTTATATTTACCAACACAAATTTTTTATCTAGGTATGTTAGAAGTTTTGATAGATTAAATGTACGTATACCTATCATTGTTACGGTAATCTTCAGGACAAGCATACCACTAACACAGAGAGAATGTGAGCTGTTTAAAATTCTGCATTTCTAAAGCAATTATTCTGACTGTCTTAGTAGTTTTTCTCAGAAACGTAAAGAAAAATAAATAACAACGTCGTCGTAGCTTTGTTTTTAAATACGTAGGTAATTTGTTTGGTGCCATCTGAAATGTTACGTCGAAGTGGGCGTGGCAGTTATCTCAATTACCTCAGACTCCCAGATAATAATTTAACTGAATAGATCCATGCCAACAGCGTCCAACTGGCATCTATAGATAAATGGCTTAAATAGTTACTAAGTAGTCAAATAGAATAGAAAAGTGACTTAGATACATTATGGTATCATTATGCGATCGACAACCCGTGACCGTGCACTCCTAGACCACGAGCCTTCTCTACATAAGAGGGTTTGCTATGATCTTCACGTTAGACAAACCCTCAAGATAAGAGCGTACTCCTTTTTAAAAGGCCGGCAACGCAACTGTGACTTCTCTGGTGTTGCGGGTGTCTATGGGCGGCGCTGATCGCTTACCATCTGAGGCCTTAGTATGAGTTTGATTTACGTTTAAAGTATTCGAAACGAGTACGCGTTCGGCACTCTTATTGGCCGGCGCCAATGAAGCAACCAATCACAGCGCCGAACGCGTACTCGTTACGATTACTTTAAACGTAAGAGAAACTCGTACTAAGGCCTCAGGTGATCTGTCTGCTCGTTTGCCTTCTATTCCATAAAAAAAAACAAGTAGGTAGTAAATTATAGCAATTGGAATAGTTCAGGGCTTAGTACGAGTTTGTTTTACTTTTCAAGTAATCGAAACTAGATCACGTTCGGTGTTCTGATTGGCCGGCTCCAATGAACTAACCAATCAGAGCGCCGAACGCGTACTTTAAACGTAAAAGAAACTCGTACTAAGGCCTCAGAGCGCCGAACGCGCTCGATACTATTACAGTACGAATGCGATAGTTATTCGTGCTTGGCACTTAGGAGTGTCCTTACGACAAGTTTAAAGTACCAAAGATTTACTTTTATATTCTTCGATTAGCATTCATGCCATTCATCCATGTGATTTACAGAAACATCGTGCATATTCCATTCATTTGTCCAATGCGCCGGGGCTTTTGATAGAGGATGCACTTTTCGCATCCTCACCCACTCATAAATCGCCATCAATCTGACGCTACGCTTACGCACTACCGTTACTCGCGTTGAATATTAGCTAATGTTTATGAACTCATTTCAAGGTGTTCCATGGGCCACTACGTATTATAAAGGTGGGATATTTATCCTCGTTTTTGTGAGACTAATAAAAAGTTCAGTGGGCGTAAGTTTTCGTTGATCGCTAATAGTTACACTAGTTTAAAATGTAGCATATTTATTGACATTAAAATGTATCAGTTCGTTCTTAGCCTAGTTGTTGACTCGGAAACGTTTTAGCATTTCTAAATCTATTGGCGATTAGGAATGAAAATAGACCGTGTCGCGGTTAATGACGTTTGGTCAAAATTCTAAAAACAGACACGTAAACGGATTTTTGTAGCGGTTAAAATTTATACACGTTATAGTATTTAGTAAAGCAGTGATAAACATTTCCTCATCATAACATCACGCCTTTTATCCCCGAAGGGGTATGCAGAGGTGCACATTATACCATTGTACGATGTATGTAACACCCACTTTTCAATATTTATGTTGTGAGTCCGGGCACCATTCCGGACTCGGTGCTATTATTGAGATTTTTTTTAAAACCCAGTAATACTTTGCCCGACTCGGGTATCGAACCCGAGACCTCAACTCGGCCAACGAGGCAGTTTAAATAATAAACATTTCCATTTTAGTTAAAAATTAAAAAAAATGGGTATCTACCTGTATCAACAAACTAATGAATGAAAGTGTGATTAACTATTTTTTAATATTCGACTGCATTGAACAGTAATTTAATTAACGTAATTTATTTTTGAGTGAGTAAACTACCCAATTTCTCCCTTTATTATTAGGTCTAATTATAGCCATAATATTATCTATCTTCTGCTATTATGTCTGCCCATTTACGAGTTCTATTGTACTGTCAGTCAAGGCTGAAGTCAATATCGCACAACGCCCCTAGCAAACTCTATCCCCGTTATGTTCCGTATAATAAAACCAGCCAATTTATTAACGCAACAATTATAACAACTGGTTACGTAAAATTGTTAATTAGTGTTAGTATTTGTGATGCTGTTTATTTGTACAAGCCTCGTTCCATGTAATGTAAACATGTAAACGGTAACACTGCCGCAGTTGTCATTGAATCAGTTCCTTCCTCGAGTATCGATTACCACTAGTGTGTGTATGTTGTTGATATTCTCGATATCTTTTTATAACGATGTATTATCGAAGTTATGGCTAGTATTTTTAAAGCCGTTATCGTTTAGATGCGAGATTTGAGTGTGCTGATGCGTATATATGTACTTTGTTATACGCCTGCAGTGATATTTTATGATGATGTACGAATTTATCGACTGTCTGTACCGCAGTAATAGTGTCTGCTGTCAGTCTACTAGCCAGTCTATCGTGGTGCTTTGAATGGCTGAGGTATACATTACTCAATAGTTGAGTACTTATAACCATATCGAGCTGTTGTATTTTTTTCTTGTACATTCAGGAGACGACGTTTCGCTAATCAGTTTATTATCATCTTGTATTGATTTCGGCTGCCAAAATTTTGTATACCAACTTCTGATGACTTCTTTAATAGTTATGTGAATTGGAAATGTTTGAGGTGCCTTCTGCATCACTGAAACACATTCTTGGAGATGAAGGCGTCTAAATCTAAGGTCATGAACCTTGTATTTCTTTTGCGGATGGCTGTTGGCACGTTAACACTGCTAGGAATCATAAGAAGTCTGGCACTCGGAACGTTTGAATGTTTTTTATAGATCGAAATGAATTATTATTATTATCAAATGTGAAGTACGTAGTAACAGACTATCAGGCTATCGTATCGAATATTCTTAAGTCTGCTGTTACTTTATTGGCGATTGATGAGTTTACAAAAGAAATTTGGCGGCGGTTTTTGATTTTGGGAAACTTACGTGAAAAGGATATTGTTGAATTAAGTTTGAGAGTATATCGATTTATAAACGTACGCTATATACAATCCCGAATAAACGGATACAGTAAATGCGGTTTTTATCTATCTAATCGCTATTCGAAGCGCAATTTACGTACTGGTTGATCTGCAGGTAATCTATCTCCATTACCATCGATGTTAAAACTTAAACGACTATTGTGATGGTATCAGTATTAACATACGTCATCTTTTACTTAGTTATTGACAATGTGAAGGAGAAAACGGTACTCAGTTCTTCGTTTAGTCTACGTTCAGACGTTTATCTGTTTAAGACAGAGTTGCAGTTTCCATTATGTCTCAAAAGCCTAACTTAAGACGAAGCAATTGCTTTTCGGATTTGGCCAGTCTAAACGAAAACAGGTTCTCTTTTGATTTTTTATATTGAATTATCCGAAAGCTTTCTAAAAAAATATTTAGTAGCTTTTTCCAGACGATTTTTAAACTCATTTTCATAAAAGTAATCCTGGGAAATATTTTAATCCATAATCCAATAAGTTCATCAACCCATATGGTGACTGACAAGTTGGCTTGTTATAATTTTTTAATGTCTGAAGTAAGGAAGACTCCATAATATTAAAAAACGGCAAGGCAAGTTAAAATTGTGTGTATCCTACTCCGCCTTTAATATCGTCTCATTAATATCGTTGCGGGGTATATAAAAGAAAAAGGAAAAAGGTTGTAATTTTTTGCGAGGTTGGGGTTGTTGTTGCTTCTTTTGTTTGGTCACTGATGAAGATCCCGTTTACAGCAGTGTATCGGGAACGAGTTGAACTTGTTCCAAAAAATAAGGGGACGGTTTTGTGAATATTTTTGGTGACAGTTGAACTCAATATTTCAATAATGGTTTTTTTGGGATTCAAGATGCTTGTTTTTGTCCTATTTCGTGTATTAATCAAAGCGTAATTAAATGGAGTATATGGTTCAGTCTACAGCTACATGTTCAATTAACTAAATTGGTAAACATTGGTCCAGGCTTTAGGCTATTGCTTCTATAATTATATCATTAAAGCACTAAGCTTTTTCTCTATTGATTAGGCTAAATGTAAAGATTAAATCTACTTCGTCAGTAAGTTTGTAATGTGAATTTCTAAACGATATTTTAACATTAATTTAAAGTTGGTGAATTTTGACAATAGCTATTATTGTGGGTTAGGTAAGTTGATTAACCTTTCGTTTTTGAGGTCTACATTGCATAATAATTCCCCAAGTCGCACTAATAATAGTTAGCGGATTGTATTAAAATGTTGCACTTCGTAAACAATATCATTTTGAATGTGTTTTGCTGTGTTCTGTATTACGTGCTGTTTTGGGTTCACAAAAATGCTATCGATCATACTTTTACATTCATTGGCAGAATATCCCCTTCAGAGTTACGTTATGGAAATCTCCGCTAGTCCGAGTTGAACGTTCTGAAATCCATGGCTCACAGCTTCGCTTGTGAGTCACCGTGCACCGGTTTCATCCGTAGTTTGATGTAATAACTATAACTAACTCGTTTATAGCACCGCGATACTCGTTGCTAGTTCGCTGTGTCGTAGTTTTCCTCTTTGGTTAAGAAACTAGACTTCGATAATTTTCTTTATAAGTAAGTAGGGAAAGTCACATTTTCCGCTTAGATATGGTTGTTGCAATTTACATGAAAGTTAGTACGTTTATGCTCTTCAAACATCATTCTTCTTGTTAATATAAATAAGTTATGATTATACAATTGATTTTATGTTCTGGTTACTCACCACAAAATTCTTGGAAATTCCACGAGGTACTCTGTGAACCCGAAACTTCAATTTAAATATTTCCTGGTAACGTTTGCCCAAGTTTTATTATTTACACGTCAATTTTGTCATCATCTTAAAATGCTATTTCTGTCTCAGTTTCATTCAATCTTTCCACTTTTTCTCTCTTATCTCTTATCTTTCCTTTAGTGTCATTCATCTTACAATCTATGTATCCTTCTTTGGTTACTCCATTCTTCAACTAGTTCACATCAATAAGACCTTTCGATTAAAGTAGACAGCATACTACATTGAGGCGTTTCCAATATTCGTGCTATTAGCACTCTACTTCGGGATATTGGATGTGTTCTATCGATCGTGGTTCGTGATTAATTTTCCACTCATTGTTGAGGATAGTATATTTAGTTGTATTGTAGCAAATGGTACCCGTCGTGTGTTTGGTTATTAAATTTAAATCATGTGACTTGGAACAGTTTATTGTTTGCACAGTCGTTGTCAATACAAATGCTAATCCATCATCATTGATGGATTTATCTACTTATCTGGAATTACGTCTCTGTAATGAGTTTCAGTTTCAATTAAACTTGTTAATTTACGATTGTGATTGTACTTATGGTGGATGATTTGTGATCTATTAATTTTAACCCGTTAAGTCTGAATTTGCAGGGGAATTTGCGTTGATCGTTTTCCTAATCTAATTTAATTGCTATATTTTAAACGGTTTTGCACTAAAAAGGAAGGGTCATTTAAATAGTGTTGTTGTTCATTAGAATAACCGAAGATTTCACTTAATATACCTATGCCTAATTAATATAATATATGCTATGTATTGTCTTAAACTTTTAGCTAGTTAGTATAAAAACAGTAGACCGAAGGACGGTATTCAATCTGAAATTGTTTTGACTTAAGGACAGTCGTAGTATTTGTAAATTAGGTATTATAGTTTCGAGTATAATATAGTAGTATTATGTTCGAAACTATAATACGCTGTCGTTGGGTATTGGAATGTTATGTAACACTGAATTGCGGTTATATGACGTATTGGCGAATGTGCAAACGTCGGGAATTCTGGCTGGATGTAGGAAAACGAACTTGTACAAAATGTAGTGCGGGAAAATACTAGTGCGTATAATTTATTTAACTAAATATAATAACTATTTGACTCTCATGAGAGTGTTATTATTTTGCATATTGGAAGCTTGATGGGCGATCCCATGTATTATGTGATGTGTCAATTTTGTTCAATGAAATTACAACGTTATATCATATTAATAAGGTCTAATTTTGTTCCAGATGTTGTACAAGCGTTATAGGCCCCAACAGGGCGTTAGCGTCAATTCTCTCGAAGAGTTCGTCCGTCATCTCAGTGCCGCAAAACCGGGACTACCACGAGGTCACCGGTAACATTATCTGCCCCAATGTAGTCAGAGGTATCGATCATTTGAGAGATCCCCGACTCAATAAGGTAAGGAATTCATGTCCTTATACGGTTCAGAAGTTATTTGCTTTCTTTCAATTATAGTTACAGCGATACAGTCTAGAGTAGTATGAGAATAAATATATGATTATTCTTTGAAAACAGCAATTTTACACGTCAGACAAAAGCTCGGTATTGCCTAAGTGGCTTGATTGCACACTGAGGAAACCCCAAGGAAAAAGTGTGGTAGTCTCTTTTAAAGATCAAACGAATTAAAGTGAAATGAGAAGACCATGCTTATCTGTTTCATAATAAGCTTCTAAATTGTCTATAATTAAAAATACTGGTGTTTTTATATAAAAACCTTGAGCTTAATTAATCGTGCGCTCCACATACCGTGGAAACCAAAGAAATCGGAAATGCAAATCGAATACCTTAGTTTTGTTTGCCTCCCACTGCATTTCTTGATTCGTTGCCAAAATCGGAACTTTTACTGTCTTATTGAAGCCATAACCCAACTCTTAAACATCAATATTTTTATGACTTAAAGTCAAATTGCTTGGATTAAGTCACGTACAACTCATGGAGTTCAGAAACTTCTATCAGCTGTTTAATTGTGTACGATGAATGTAATATTATCGCTTTATTTACTTTTTCATAATTTTTCCTTCATGTTGTTATTGAACTAGTTTTGAGGAAAATTCATGACCTTGATGATAATTGGTTAACAGCTCACAATCACAACTCGTTCTAGTTAAAATTTTGTAATTTCATGTTTGGAGAGGATTTTCATAAACTGATACTCGGTTCAGCTGTTTGGTTAACACCAAAATTTTGGCGTTGTTTTGCCACCGATCGATGCTGTAAACATAAACACGATAAGAAGCAAAGGCTTTGAATGAAAAGACAAAATGCTCGATATTTATTTAATGATCACTCATTCTAAAAAATACACACGCCTTTTAAATATGTTAGGCAGAACATCACATCACATATTCACTGTAATAACTGCATTGACAAATATGTAACACGCAACATTTTTTCTAGGGTCTCGCCTTCACGTTGGAGGAACGCCAGGCACTTGGCATCCACGGTCTTTTGGCAGCCAAGTTCAAAACTCAAGAGGAACAGCTCGATATCTGCAGGATATCCATCGACAGATACGAGGACAACCTAAATAAATACCTCTATCTCGTCGAGTTACAGGTGACTAAACATGATAAAGGTACCGTTGATTCTATGAATCTCTTTATATAGGGTAGGAATGGGACAGGTTTTGGTATGGGGTGTTTCAAAAGAACCTGACAACAGTTATTGGTGTGAAGTTTTATTGCTTTGTTTAATATTTGCACTTGACTTTAACCGTGAAAATAGGTAGGTACTTTTTCCGTGTTTTTTGCTATCAATAACCTGGATCTTTGAAAAATTGGGTGGATCTCTTTTGGTGGTGATTTTTTTGCAACAGGTTGTATGAGGATTTCATGTAGCATGTTTTGGTTCTAAACATTTAACGTTAGTGTTATTTGAGCTGATTACTGGATGATTGGTACAATTATGTAGATCGGGCGGTTATGAGCCGAGCTATCAAGTTTGTATGGCTCTGGAGCGTAATTTGGCTAATGAGTGTCATTAGTTGTAGCAGTTCTATGTGATTGCGTAGTGCATTTTCCCATGGTGCACTTTAATTTATTGTTTTTTCTTTTATTGGAATGATGATATCGATTGTGTGTTACTGTTGCCTAATGCCCAGTCCAAACCCAAGTATAATATAATATCGGTAGTTATTATCTTCAGAGGCATCATATTAATATGACATTGTCATAATACTCTTGTAAAGGAGATATAATGGGTTCATTGACTTTTAAGTTATAGTTGACATTTAAGTCTGAGTTGGAGAAGAGCATTAGGTATTTATGTACCGTATCAAATTAAGAATTTAAAAAGCAATTGTTATTAGGATAAGTTCATGATGAGGAGGAGTCAAACAGTTCAAGAGTATTGTTTTTAATAATATTATTGAATTATTGCAGGACAGAAATGAGAAGTTGTTCTTCAGGCTTTTGGCCGAGAACATTGAGAAGTATTTGCCGATTGTGTACACCCCTACCGTTGGACTGGCCTGTCAGAGGTTCGGTCTCATCTACAGAAGACCTAGGGGCCTCTTCATCACAATTAACGACAAGGGGCATATATTCAACATTCTTAAAAACTGGTGAGTTTTAAGTTGTATGTCTTAAAGGGCAGCTTTATTAGTTTTGTATAGAACTAAACAGTTCTAACCTAAATATTAGTACTATCGTCCTGCAACTGTAGCCAAATGCCATTTAGCGCTTGTCTACGTGTAGAATAGAATACCAAATTATATGGAATTGACGTAAATTTTGACACTTGTCAGTGTCATCCCCATGCATTTTGATTTCTACTCTCTCTGTAGACAAGCGCTAAAGGGGCGTTTGGCTAAAGGCCCTGTTCACCTACATTATTATGGCTATAAATTGATGACAATCAAAACATGAAATTGAGTTACATGTGACTATTTTATCGACGTTTATAATATGTAAATAAACTAAAAGTACTATGCATAGTTATGTTCAAATATATATTTAGTTATTCTTAAAAGCATTACCCTGAGACATGCTAAGGAAAGGTCAACGTAGATTGGCCTAGACCGGCGAAGGCTGAGGAAAATCGATAGATAGCGCTGACTTTAACTATGTCTCGGTATTTTAAAATCTTGATAGACGCCGAACAGTGGCTCAAAAGCGTCGTCGTATCGTCTTTGTAATGTGCAATCTAGACTTACTACTAGCGTATGGTTACTAATGTATGATATGAATGAACGCATTTTTGGCATTTTATCACGAAAGAGGTGCTGAACTGATCTACGTGTATTTAGCAAGGAAAGAGTAACACATACCTACGTATTATTATAGGAAAATATTGATAAGCCGGTTTCCCATGGCGACGAATTTCCTGGTCAATTAAGACGCAGACAGCATATCTATACTAATATCTATACTAATATTATGAAGCTGAAGAGTTTGTTTTTTGTTTGTTTGTTTGAACTCGCTAATCTCCGAAACTACTGGTCCGATGTGAAAATTTCTTTCAGTGTTGGATATCTCATTTATCGAGGAAGGCTACAGGCTATATATAAAATATCACGCTACGATTAATAGGCGCCGAGCAAAGCGAATGAAACAGCACGGAAGTAGCTAGTCAATGTATAATGATTTACATTTCAGCTGTGCTTAAAAGAAAAATGATTTCATTATGAATAAACTAACCAATCGATTGTTCTACTTGTACTCTTAAAATTGAACGACAAAGGTCAAAATCGCTTGCATTATTAAAATGTTAGACTACGCTATTGTAAGCAATGGTATGCCTAAACAACGCACATTCAATGTTATTGTACGACAATGGCGTCCAAAATTATTAATACTTTATCCTTCATCTATTAAGCATCAATTTCTTAACCGAATAGAAATGTTTCAAATGAATGAAATGTCGACCTCATCGTTCGCTTGATAAAATTGACGTGTAAAAGTGCTGCCTTGTAGCCTATTTGCAGAAATATATTCACTTGTTTCACTTGAATAACATATAGTATAGTATCGCGCCTTTTGTGTCCCGAAAAGTTAGGCAATCTTAAAAATTCTATTTAATAGGTGGTGAACTTATTGCCAAAGATTTGGCGATATTCCATTGGCCAGCTCCAATGAACTAACTATATAGCGCCAAACGCGGTCTCGTTTCGATTTTGTTAAACGCAAAACAAACTTGTACTAAGTCCTCAGGCTCAGTGCTGTTACCTACCGAAAAATGCTCTGTAGTATTTTGCCCTACTTGGGAATTATAAATTGTTCAGTAACTATCATTCGACCGACTGGACAGTCCTTCGAAAAAGTTCTTCAATATTTAACTAGCTTACGCCCGAATACTGAAAGATTGCTCAATTTTCAGTTTCTTAAATATCGTGCCATCTCTGTCATTTTACAACAATTTGTAGTGACAGAACTATACATAAGCGCGACTTATAATTGAGTAACCTTTCAGTATTCGGGCTTTACTCGCATAATCGTATAGTATGTAAACACAACGGTGAATGAACGTAAAATATACCAATACGAATGTTTCTCTTGTTTTACGACCTTCGCGATCGGCAATTCTTATAGTAAGACGGACTAATAAACTATAGTAGCATAGTAGGTATGACACAGAACCTATTTTAGTCACTCAGGGTGGGTTATACGGCACAGGGCCTCAGGGCGGGTTTTAGAGCTAAGGCCATCAATCTCCCTTCATAACATAATTGTTTGTTTATTACCTATCAAAGTCAAATAAATAAAGTAATGAACCTCTTTGGATATTGGCAAAAGATATCAACATGATCTTATAAATAATGCTATGATAAAAATATAATGGTAACTAATCTATGCCAATATGCGCGTTCATCGCTCCTTCATCAATTGATATTGAACTTCACTTTCAAGAGCTTGTTATGAATAATATCCAATCGTAACAGGTATTGACTTTATAATAAATTCGAATGTCGGTTATTTGTATTGGTTTTGATCGAAAAGAGGTTTATTTTTTGATCACAATGGCTAGATAGGTTTATTTTAAGTTTAGTTTTTTTTTATAAGTTTCCGTCTGCTAATTTGTTTGCCATACATTTTCTGAAGCTCCAATTTACCGCCAAAAGTACAACCGAGTTCTAATCCATAAATGGTGAATCTTCGTGTCACTACGTCATCGCATCACGGCTCAAATAAATGTTAGTTTTATTGTCTAATTTTTTGCCAAAACCGGTTGAATCGCCGGTTTTCAATGCCAAACATTACGTAATCTAAATCGGGCTATATTTTTTAGGCCTGAACCTGATGTTCGCGCTATAGTGTTCACTGACGGGGAGAGGATTTTGGGTCTTGGTGACCTTGGGGCTTATGGCATGGGTATTCCTGTGGGTAAGCTCTCCTTGTACACGGCCCTGGCTGGTATTAAGCCCCACCAGTGCCTACCCATCACTTTGGACGTGGGAACCGATAATCAGGTACAGTTTATTAATACAAATTTGCATAGACTGAATGTCAAGGTTAAAATCGCTTGTCTATTTCTGACATATTTTTTTTAGTTAGTTATAAGTACGTATAAGAGTAGTTTCCTGAACGTTTTTATTTTATTTTCTTCGTAATTTTGCGGTTTTAATCAATGAATGCTTCCTTTTTGCAAACCAAATATTTGATATAGATATTAATGTAATGTTTGTCCAACTGAAATCTGTGCTAATATTGTGTGAAGAGACACAATATATGAGTAGAGTTTCCATTGCAACTGCAGACTTTATTTGCACTATGTACAATGATTTTATTTACTATACAAATGTAAATAATGTTGTAATAGTCCTCAAGATTGATATTGAAGTGTCCTTGAGATTTTGATAAAGAAATATCACGAAAAATACAAGAGTTCGTTCGATAGTAAAATGAAACACCTACATTCACGATTACTCTTGTTTAGCAGACACTAAGTATACAAAAACAGAATTAGTCTACGCTACTACTATAAGTAAAATCACCCATAGAAAAGTTCTCCTTATGTCTTTGCTTATAAGGTTGATTATTTCAGGATCTTCTAGAGGACCCGTTGTACATTGGTCTTAGACAGAAGCGCGCCCGAGGCAAGGAGTACGATGAGTTTATCGACGAATTTATGGAAGCTTGCGTTCAGAGATACGGACAAAATACTTTACTGCAGGTCAGTTTCATTTCTACAATAACTTTATATTTTAATGCTCATAGCTGTTCGCACATATTTTGATACTTTCAATAAAGTCAGCTACGTACACGTGACACCATATCGGTTAGCCATGTTGCTCGTAGTTATAGATCTCGGCGTGCTTTGAAACTGATCGAGGAACGTCGGTAAATAATAGTAACTTGTTAAATCGACGTTTATAGACTACGGTCGCTAATTTTTTGAGCCGAGTATAGTCAAAGTATAGTCAAGGAAGGCTTTTAAACGTCAACAATAAATTTAAAAGTGAAGCTATTTGCTCATTCCAAGGTGTAGATTCCCATGAAGAAGAACGAGCAAGAAACTCCGTAGGTTACTCTTTTTCAATCAGGTTCAACAATAAGTTACATACTTTGCTGTTTGGATTGTGCGAGAACAATGTAACACTAAAATTTAGTCAAAGTGATCGAAAAAGAAAATAACCTTAAAGACAATAAATAATAGTCTGGAGCTGACCAGTCCCAGTTGACACATGACACGTACACCAGCACCGCCCAACTCAACCATATTGTAGGGAATCGAGCGATCCACTGCACGTGCCACCGCCAACGAAACCTTTGAGTGAGCATGACAACTCCAAGCTGACACAAAAGCATTCTACTATAATTTATTTGATATGTAAAAATACCAGATTCGGTCTAAGTGAAACTGTACCATTTTCTCGTGCCACTGTTAATCAGCCCTTAATCATCAGTTTTGTGTTATCACACAGATCACAGTTGTTTGATTTATCAGATTAATATACAAATATTTGATGTGGTACCTAAGTGCTTGAGTTTAGAACATGTGCCGTGCTCGAATTTGGATACGTGCGAATAAATTTATTATCTATACAAATTTACGTGTTCTACAGATCAGGGTTGTTGCTGATGCAGGATTTTGTCACATCAGCGGATGCTGATGCTGATGCTGATTTATTGTAATTTACATCAGCTGATGCTGATGCTGATGCTGATTTTAAGTTTTTTTTATACCTACTCAATTTTATACATTTTTAGGTACCTAAATATTATATTTTCATCGACCTACTTTCAATAAAAGATTTATTTTAATAATTCTATAACTTTTTAATGAAGAAAAACAATCAACAAATACGTAAAAACTAGTTAAGTAATAAATTACCTATTATTAATACTGGAATTCTATTAATGTCAAGTTGTATTTTAAAAACAAGAACTGAGCTGCTTTTTCAGCTTGCAGTCTGTTGCGGGTAGGTTTGTATAATGCCGGCACTGCTGAATAACTGTTTGCTAGTCAGGCGGAGGTGACAGGATAGGTACTGCACTTTGCTTGCAATGCTTACAATATTGATTGACGAAATGTTATGAAATATATGTATTTTGTTGGGCCAAAACTGGGAAGCGACAGCAGCACGTGTCATTAACTCCGCCCCCTGCCGGTCATGTCGCCATACGAACTTTGAACATCAGCATCTAACATCAGCAACAATTAATGCGGATGCTGATGCTGATGCTGATGTGTACAATAATGCTGATATTCCGCTGATGCTGATGCTGATGCTGATATTTGCAACAACCCTGCTACAGATAAACAAATAAACGGTAAATGCACACATTATTTATTGTTTTTGTAATAAATGTCGTGAGACATACTGAATTAGATAAAAAAATTAAAATGGCGGGTCACCCACGTAAAAATACTGAGAAAAGCTCTGATAGTTTGGAACCACAGAGGGGTTCTTTCTCATGTCACGCAGCCTGCTGGCTGATAAGAACATTATTTATTATTGTAAGCGAAATATACATTATTTATTATACCTAAACTTTAACATTACGTTTAGTATAATAACCAATAATAACGTTTAGTATAATAAAAAATAAATAATAAGAGTAATGACTGAGTTTCTTGTTCGTTCTTCTTTAATAAAACCTAGTTTCGGAGACCAAAGAAAAACAGCTTTACTAAAGGACCTATTTCCGAACCGATATACGCTTCAAACCATCAAGAAAAGAGCATATTCCTTTTATAAGGTCCACAACGCACCTGTGGCTCCTCTGGTGTTGCCATGGGCGGCGCTGATCGCTTATCATCAGGTGATCCATCTGCTCGTTTGCCTCATATTCCATGAAAAATTGAAGTGACAAATACCAGAATAAACACTAGGGTTGACTGTTATGTAGATTATGTTGACCATTATGAGATATGTCCCATAAATCATCATCATCATCAACAGCCTATAAATGCCCACTGCTGAGCAAAGCCTCTTCTCACACGGATAAGGTTTGAGCATTAATCACCACGCTTGCTCATTGCGGGTTGGCAATTTCAAACTAATAATTAGAAATTATAAGTCCAGGTTTCCTCACGATGTTTTTCTTCACCATTAGTGTAATGTTTAAATAATTTTAGAAAGTACGTATAACTCGGAAAAAGTCACATTGGTACTTGCCGTTGCTAGGTTCGGAACCTGCACCCTCATGCATGAGAAGCGGGCGTCTTAACCTCCGGGCCACCACGAAGACATATACATATGCCTCATACAACACAGAAAACCGACGTGAAGCAACGCTTGCGTTGTGTTTCGTCGTGTGAGTGAGGTTACCGGAGACCCAATTACCCTCCCCTTCCCCAATCTCCCTAATTCCTGAATCCCCAACGATCCTCAAACTCCTAATCCCCAAAAGGCCGGTAAAGCACTTGTAACGCCTTTGGTGTTCCAGGCGTCCATGGGCGACGCCGATTGCTTACCATCAGGTGATCCGTCTGCTCGTTTACCGGCTTATGCCATAAAAAAACTGTAGGTATACATTTTATTAAGGTCAAAATAGTTGTGGGATGATTATATTCTGACGTTTCTAAAATGCGTCTACAGAAATAAATGCCGACTTTGGCTGTATGTCAATGCCAATGTCCTCTGCAGAACAATGAATGTAAATGGTTTACGTTATTTAATCTATTTAAACTGCACAGTATATTTGTATGAAACAATAGTAGGTAATGAAGTCGAGAAGTTGCATTCAAACGGCACATCGATTAATAATTTCGATACAATTACCTATTAAAATACTTTAATTTTATCAACATTTATTCAATTGACGCCTGATTATTATAAGTAGATAAAATAATTAAATACCTTCAGGTTATATTATGATTATTGATTACTCACGTGATTTTTATTGTGCGATTATTCACTAAGAAGGAAATCAAAGATAAGATATTTTTAGCTGCAATACATACTTAATATTAGGTATGTATTTTTAAGTTCCGGGTTACTGTGCAATTGTAAATACGTAATACTTGTTAATACAATCCTAAATCAACGAAAACATGTACGAATGTGGCGATATACGACACATGACAAATGACTAAAGTGACAACGCATACAGACGATAGACGATACAAATCCTGCATAACACGGATAGGCAATCCCAACGAACAACTGTTAGGCAGAAAGTTCACTAGGGATCACTTCGTCTGGTCGGAGGATCCTCCTTTTACGATCTTCGGGATCTCACTGTCCCCCAAAAAATTACAAATTACAAAATTTGTTCATACCAAAGTAGTCTCTAAACATCGAGAATCAGGCCTATACTGGAGCGTAGCAGCGTAGAAATGTACATATTGTAAGACGTCAAGCGTCGAGATATATACCGGGCACAATTCCAGACCCTGTGCTACTACTAAGAATATTTTTTTATAAAACCCTGTAATAATTTGCCCGACACGCACGAGTCTTGAAAGAATTACTCCAAACACTGCAAGTCAGTTGTGATCTCGCCCTTATAAAAGTGTAATTTTTTTATGTGTGCTAACCCTGAGGATCGCGAAAAGGCATTATTATATTTTGATGTAATGATATGTGTTGTGTGTAGCTAAATAATTCAGTAAAATGTCTCTTGAGGTATTTTTAACTGCAAAGCGTAAGTGTACCTAATTATATTGCTTTTCATAATAATTTACGTCCAGTACTTAAATCTGTTAAAATAAAACTGCTACATACATTACTAAAAAAACAAAAATATATAATGTACATTACCTTAAGAAAACTTTCCTTACTGCATAATTCTTACATAACATTATCTTATCGATTTAAATGATCGGAGAATTGAACGACATTTGATAGCAACTGTTAATTTGTAAAACGTAAGCGATATAAATCTGATAAACGAGATAAGTTTTTAGTTATTGACTCGGATTTAAATTTATCGATACCTACAATGGTTAGATTATATTATCGTATCAATTTTACAAATTGTTATTATTGATATATGTTATTAAATTGACATTATCTTATCAGGAGACGTTTAATATTTGAGACTGCTTTGGTGTTCGAGTGGTTGCCGGCGTGACCCGAGACCTTTTGTCGGCGTCAAAGATCTCGGGGGTCACCAGCAAACCAGTTAAGTCTGGAATTGTGCTTTAAGTGTTTGGTGAAAGGTTCCTTTTACATTGATCTGAAAATTGCCAAATAGTGGGTGTTACATTTACTAGTGCAGAACTATCCTTTCGGGAAATATAAGTGACCGAGTTATAATGTTACTTTCATTTATAGTTTTTTTTTAATCTTACGGATTAATCTGTTCACGTTTACTCAAACATTGTCGGGATAAAATATATACCATGTTAACTATGCCATGGTCATGGTCGATTTGCGTCCTATAAACGTTTGTATTTGATTGAATTACCTATCTGCTATGTTTTTCACAATCGACTTTGCTATCGAGTAATTGCAAATCCCATTTAGCGCTTGTCTACATGTAGAATAGAAAAACAAAATATGCAATTGACGTAAATTTTTACACTTGTTAGTGTCACCCCCATACATTTTGATTTCTACTCTCTCTGTAGACAAGCGCTAAAGTGGCGTTTGGCTAGAGGCCCTGGCCGTTTTAAGACGACTTTTACACTATTTAAGTACCTAATGACTTAGATATCTAGGTAGCCTCATACATCCTTAATAATTATTAGCAAAATTCACAGAAATTCATATACAATTTATTCTAAATCGATACATTCCATTTAACAGGTGATCGTAAATGAATAATACGATCATGCCGTAATACTTCAAATATAGAAAATCTATCGTGACGTATGCGTTGTGATGACGTCATAAGTACACTGACTGGCTTCGCATCTGTCGGTATCCGCTGATCTTCTAATGTCACGGACTATATTTGCTGTAAATAAATAGTTAGACTACCGTATGTATGTAAGCGGTTTCACTGATTTACGTCAGCTATTTCTAACTGCTTGTTTGGCTTCTAGGAAAAGTCTTAGGAGAGCCATACTTCGGCACGAATGGGCCGGCTCGACCGGAATGATACCACGGCCGCACATAAAACCGACGTGAAACAACGCTTGCGTTGTTTCACGTCGTGTAAGTGAGGTTGCCGGAGGCCCAATTAGACCCTTCCCCCTTTCTCCAATCTCCCCAATCCCTGAATCCCCAACAATCCTCAAATTTCTTATCCCGAAAAGGCTGGTAACGCCACTGGTATTCCAAGTGGGGATTAGGAGTTTGAGGATCGTTAGGGATTCAGGAATTGGGGAGATTGGGAAGGGTAGGGTAATTGGGCCTCCAGTAACCTCACTCACACGACGAAACACAACGCAAGCGTTGCTTCACGTCGGTTTTCTGTGAAGACGTGGTATCACTCCTGTCGTCGAGCCGGCCCATTCGTGCCGAAGCATGGCTCTCCCACACTTAAAATTAACCTAATTTTGTGTCGTAATTTTAGTTTCTAGTAACCAAAGCTAACGACAGTTTTGAGACGGGTTATTGAAATTGGAAATAAGTCAGCATAATCAGTTGACTTCCGTATAGTGTGCTCCTGTACGCTAGCTACATGGCGTCATTTTACGGGGCTCTAGCATCGTACACATTTTATCACCGTTTTGTTGTTACTATTATGGGATGTTTATTATTAAACACCTACCATACAACTATTTCTGTTATACATACATATATGTTAACATTTAAGAAACAATGGCGAGTGTCAATAACGAGATTCCTTGCTAAGAAGCCGTGTCAAATAATAATCTTTAGTTTAAAAATCAGAATTCCAATCGAATTTTTGTAAGCCGTTACGGAGTGAAGACAAAACAAACATACGCACACACCCATCTAAACAATACGTGTTAGACAAACAATTTTTACTACGCATGTATTAATATATTAGCGTTCGACTGTGATAAACTATTATATGGACCATAGTATCACTCGATGCGTGTGCTAACCGCGATGACGATGATGTAACTGATAAGATCAGGTGATTCAGTTCCACTACACACTAGTTCACACTACAGATAGGGATTTCCCGCTTCGCTTTGTTTTAGTACTTCACGGATATACGAAAAATAGACTAAACGTATCCGTCACTAGAGTTTTTTTTTTTCAATTTCTCGAATCCTCTATAGCTTTAAAAAGAACCTTTACAATAAGATGCTCTCATTTTAAAGGTAATTTACATTGCCTTTTATGCGTTATTGATTGGGTACTTGTCTTAATCAAAAATAAATTTCGACAGTTCAATACGATCAGATATTAAAAAATAACTACACTTTCATTAATTGATTTTATGACCAAATCAATTTTATTTTATTTTCCAGCTTATTTTTAAGAAATAAGTATGCTGTTTGGCGCTAAAAAACGTGACGCCACAATACACAATCTCGTACAAAATTCATAGAAAACTATTGTTTTTGACAGTTCGAAAAAAGTATTGAATTTGACTATACTCGGAATTTTAATTCGATTCCTGATTTGACAATTTCGGTGTTGCAACGTTATGACAAGTACTAAATAGTGACGTTGCGAAATTATTCGATATGGAAATGCAATATTTCTGGATCGATTCTTCTCGTTTATAATTTTACTCCCGTAAACTAAGTATATCAGGAAATTAAATATTTCTGAACCGATAATTTAGTTTTGACGATTAATTAACGATCTGAGACTTTTCTTTTATAATTGTGTATAAAATAATTAAAAAATGTAATCATGAAGGAACATGACAAATAAAACAGATAGATGTATTATGGTAATAAGTTATTTTATAAATTGTCGCCGTCATCGCTATCGCTATCCTGTCACTTTCTGTAACATTTATTATAAAACATACACACTGATTGTTTATCGATTTTTGTGTTCATCTTATTTCACAAAATGACAGTAGCTATTGTCAAATCTGGAATCTAATTAAAATTCTGACTATAGTTGGCAGTACCCAATGAATAAAATACTTGTATCAGAAAATATTTCTCGAAGCGTTTAAAAAGAAAAAAAACTTGAAGTTTACTTCAATTATTGGATTCTACATAACATTTAGAAGTAGGTACTATATCTACGATACGTAAGTAATAACATGTAGACTCGTTCCTATTACACGGAACTCATAAGTCATAACAAACTGCCGAAAAGTGGGTCTTTCATTTACCTAATACCTACGTTTATCGCCGTATATCCCTACAAAAAAAAAAAAAACTTATAGTCTATTGGATATGTAAATAATGTATGTTGATGAATGAATCATGAATCAGTTGATATCATCACCTTTGAAGTCTGTTATGTATCGTAATATACGACACGATTCGCGGAATTTTATTTGAAAATCAATCGTGGTTTATGTAGTATTCGTGGAAAACTCGTAGGTCTCGTGGATAATTATGTACAACTAGCAAACCCGGCGAACTCCGTTTCGACACCAGATGGTTTCATTTTATGTAACATTTCGTTTGGTGATTAAAAGATGAAGAAAATATTTTTTCCTGAATTTTCTTTGCTATAAACCTCACGAAACCCGAAAGCTTTCCAACGAATGCAAAACCGTGGAAATCGGTTCGGAAATGCGTTCTGGAGTTATAACGTTAGGAAGGAAAACCAGACTTATTTTGATGACAGCGTGGAAAGAACGTGCATAATGTGATGATGTACTTGAAAAAACAATATAGCACAAACCTAGTAGGTACGCCGAATTAAACACAAAAATGATGTTCCTATGTACACAAAACACCGCTAATTAGTTAGCAGCGCCACACATCGACACTACTATCTTTTACACAGTGAACATGTGTGGGTAATTTCATATTACTGTGTATAAAAATATTCGTCCACCACATTCACATTGGTATTTTCATTCTTGTGTCGGTATATGTATTTTTATAATTTAATTCACGGGTAAAGTTAAAACTATTTACAATCATTGATATGACCCGACATTTTGACGGGGATTAACGTAGTGTTCGTGGTCGACTGGTTAATGAGCACGCTTTTATCGTCTTTCAATTCAATGATCAATGACGATGTGAGTTCTATTCCAGCTGAAAGATTCTACTATGTAGTTTTTCTTATTTTTTTTGTTTTTTGAAATATTTAATCAGACTATAAAAGAAGCAGATAAGTCGGTAAATAAAACAATACTATCTTTTATTCCAATTAATTTATTTATTATACAAATAAGTGGTTTTATATTCAATATTTATAATAATTAATTATCATACCACAGTTAAGTTCTTAAAGTTCTTTAAATAATAATTAATCAATATGCCAATAAACCTTATAGTCGAATTGGGAAATATCATGCGATAAAGTATATACTTTTAAAATTAACATAAGAAGATTTAGAAAAATAGGATAGAAAAAAAAGAAAAGATTAAAACATTGTTTCAAATTTTAAATATTTGATTAATGAATTCTTGAAATTACTTGTGAATGCTGGAATCGATCCGGCAGCACTTTACTGGAGGCGATAACCATTACGCCAAACGCGCTGTGAATGAGATTATCGAAATATTGTATACCATTCAGTAACATAAAAATACGATGAGAAAACACTATATTTATATGGGTATTGTATAACTCGATTGCTCATTATTTGATTTCGATATATTCAAAGTTTGTTATAAGTTATTTTTATCTTTACCCTCGTTTTTATTATACTTATTTACTAAATAATTACGTATACCGACACAAAAATGATATTTAAATACCAAGATGTGTGTGATAGACGAATGTTTCTATACATATCTATTAATATGAAATTACCCACACATGTATATTGTGTAGTCATACTAGTGTCGATGTGTAGCGCTGCGAACTAATTAACGGTGTTTTGTGTACATACATACGAACATATCGTAATCGCGCACGCTCTTCAAAAAGACGATAATAGCCACCACACGCAACTAATGTCGCACGCAAATTTACTGTACCTATCTGATTCGTTTAATCTATCCAACCAATATCCATGTTCATTATCCATTAATGCTCTGATAACAATGCACAGGTTATAGCGTTCACTTCATATTACCTCGTAAAATGCTAAGCGTAACTAAACGTACATTGTTTGCCAGCTAAGTGCTAGAGTTAAGTTTTTATTTATGCTATAATCCAAGTGTTATCCTAGCGGATATTGTGATCTATGGTTTCAATTTGTAACTTATGGTAATAGATTAAAAAAATGTTAGTTTTAGACTTGGTTGACTGTGTTTGATGCTTATAAAAAGGCTGGTTTCACCATCGTCATTGTATCAGTCACAATACTGAATGTAAACACCTATTATATGAATCGTCATCATCTTCTACTAATACGTGCTAGACTTCAGGTTTAGACGAGGTGAAGTACTTTCACCTGCGTAAAACATTTGAAGCTGTACACATAATAACATAGCATCACGCTTTTTATCCCCAAATGGGTAGGCAGGTATGTATACCTGCCTAATAAAAATTTTTCATTTTTCATTTGGCGCTCATACCATCATGTTATATATATATGGCAATACGCTTACCTCCTGGTAAGCGTATTGCCATATACCGGGCACAATTGCAGACTCCATGCTACTACTGACAATTTTGTTAAACCCATTACAGGGTCTCTCTAAAAAAAATCTTCTTTTATCGATCCGGGAATGGAACCCTAAACTCCTTGCCCAACAGTCGCACTTGTTGTCCACTCGGCCAACGGAGCAGTAATTGTAGACCTCCCCTAATTACTTCCAAATCGGTCGTTTGGATGCGACCGGTCGATAATTCTAAATATATTTTCTTACGGTATCAAATAGGAACATATAGCAATAGTCGAAATGTATACGAGCAAAGCGTCACTCATGTATAAACAATCTAGAAGTGCTAACTAGAAACGTATTTACGTTATCTTTGAGAACAGTAGTATCAATAGAATTTCACCTTGGTCTTGAGAATTTCCTTGTAAACTGTTCATTGCCACTTATTACGTAAATGTTTCTATTTATATTGTTGTCCTTATCGTTTTACTTGTGTATTTATTTAATTTACACGAGCAACTACTTTTTTTAGTTACACTGGTGAGCTCTACTGAGGTGCAAAAAGAGGTTATAGTCTGCCTGAAAAAAAAATAGCGTGCAGGACCAAAACTATCGCTTGTGCGTCGCCAACTTTTTTTAAGTGAATATGTACGAATTTCAAAATAAGTTGTATAAGTCCGCTTGAAAAAAGCCTACAGTACCATCAAATCAAATCAAATCAAATCAAATCATTTATTTGCTAATATGGGTAAATTAAGTTGTTAGCAGATAAGTAGATACAGTTCCAACCATACTACGCCTTGAGGCATGCAAATTACAAAATTTACAAAAATTACAGTTTTACAATGTTATTTGGAAAAAAATCAAGTACCTTCAAAATTCAAACTTTCAACATAATTATTGTAATATAAGATAATTCAAAATATAATGTCACCAATTTAATTAAAATTTAATGTCAATAAAACGTATTTGTCAAATAAAAAGTCATGAATTAGATTAAATAAAATGTCATACAAAGGACAATGTCCAAAAATGTATCGGATTCCACACCGATTGGTTTACATATCCTATCAAATGCATGCAAAACTTACAAGATATAGAAATTTACTTAATAATAAAATAGTGATATTTTACATTAACTTGTCCTGCAAATACTCGTTGACAGTGTAATATGCTTTTGGCACTAATAGGGCTTTGATTTTTTTTTTAAATATATTTATATCTGAAATCTCCAGTACAGACTTGGGTAGGTGATTAAAGACACGTGGCGCCATGCGAAAAATACTTTTATTAAGTAATGCTGTTTTAGTGCTTGGAAAATATATATTAGATTGATATCTATTACTATTAAATTTGTTAAAGCATTGCAGATTTTTTTTGACAAATAGTGCAACTTCTAATATATAAATGCACGGTACGGTCAGTATATTTAGTTTTATAAAATAGGGTTTGCAACTATCTGTTTGCTTTATATTAGCTATAGCTCGGACACATTTTTTTTGCGCTCTAAATACAGCGTCTTTGTTAGTGGAGTTACCCCAAAAAATAACACAATACCTTAAGACAGGTGCAACATAGCCATAATAAGCCGTAAGAAGAGTTGAACTACTAACCGTCTTTCTGAGCATATAGAGTGCATATGAGTATGTATTTACTCTTGTGCAAAGTGAGTCAATGTGCTGTTTAAAGTTTAGAGTGTTGTCAATATTCAGTCCTAAAAATCGCGTAGCATCCACTTCTTGAACCGAATCACTTTGGTAATTAATATTCATATTGGCTATTTTATTCGATCTATTTCTAAATGTCATTAAATTAGTTTTGCTGAGATTAATACATAAATTATGCATCGCCTGTGCGGTCGCCAACTTTTTTTTAATGTGAGTGTGGTGGAGGGATTTGAAGATTAGGTCTGTAGTATGATTAATTCCGTGTCTCTAATTGCACAATTTTATAAGTGCAATGCTATGTTTGACTGCACGGTTGGTGCGGTGGCTTGGCAACCGGTTGCCGTGCAACGTGTCGCGGGTTCGGAACAACACTTTGTGTGATCCACAAATTGTTGTTTCGGGTCTGGGTGTTATTGTGTATGTGAACTTATATGTTTGTAAACGCACCCACGACACAGGAGAAAATCCTAATGTGGGGCATTGTTTTAAAAAAATGTGAACTAAAACTTTAACATTTTAAAATGTATTTCCTACAGATAATATCCTCCTTTAATGTAAAATACTTAGTATGTTTGAAAGATGTCGTGACGATTAACACGACGACTACATAAGGGCGTTCATATGCACAATGACAATGACTTCACAGTTCCTATCACTGATATGAAACGATGGGGAATGAATCATTTCCGCTGTATGAAACCTTGGAGCAATTTAACTCCGTGATTACACGAAAATCTGTGTAATTATGTATTGCATGTGACTCTATAGTGATAGATCGTACGTCTTTGATTGAATTTAAAATTATCAGATATCTGTACGTGTGTCATATGACAGAAATCGAGCTTTATCCTAAGTTATTTGAAACCGATTGACGTATTACTGATAAGTGTTGTAAAATGACGTATTTTATTGTGTTTAAAATAGGTATTACAATTATTATTGTTTTGACTGCGCCACTGGTTGCAGCTTCAGTGCAATATGAGTGGTTAGGTTTTCCCAAGACTAAATATTGTTGGGTTTTTCGCTACTGTTGTTTTCAGCAGGCAATATGTAAAGAGTTTTATTGTCCAGATACCATTTTAGTTTGAAACAATGAAAAAACTAAACTGGCGATTGATGTAGACACGAAGGATACAAGGGTAACGTGTCACTATTTAGTGTTAGTTCTTATCGACCGCAAAAGTTATCTTCATAATTTTATTTGTGTGGTTTATTTACATTTCACATCGACCTTGGCCTTAGTTATAGTACGTCTATGTTACATTAACTCGTCGAGTATCGGTTTTGTAGACACAATTATAGAACAATAGGTTGCGGTCACCGGTGACCGCTTGGTGTTTGACAGTTTAAATAGCAGACGTGACCTTACGAAATACTAAGTACTACAATATTCTATAATTGGTGTGTTTCTTTGTCCGCAGTTCGAGGACTTCGCTCTTATAAACGCTGGTCGTCTCCTGAAGAAGTACCGCAACAAATACTGCACGTTCAACGATGATATCCAGGGTACCGCCAGTGTGGCCGTCGCTGGTCTCATGGCCGCCGTCAGAGTCACCAAGAGGAAGCTCAGTGAAAACATCTATCTGTTCCTTGGAGCTGGTTCTGTAAGTATAAACTTCTATTTATTTATTTATCTTTTATCCTTTTATCCCCGAAGGGGTAGGCAGAGGTGTACATTATGCAACTGTACAATGTAACACCCACTTTTCCCTATTTATGTTATGAGTCTCATGTAATAGGGAGTGAGCCTATTGCCATATACCGGGCACAATTCCAGCCTCCGTGCTACTACTGAGAATTTTTTTCTTAAAAACCCATTAAACTTTGCCCGACCCTGGAATCGAATCCGAGACTCCTTGCCCGGTAGCCGCACTTGCGGCCACTCAGCAAACGAGGCAGTCTAGAGAATTGACATAAATTTAAACAACTGTAGGACAATCAATCAACAAAAGACACATTTTCTTTACCAGGCAGCCAACGGTATCGCCAGTCTAACAGTAGCTGCGATGGTCGCAGAAGGTTTGACTGAACAACAAGCACAAGAAAGAGTATACATGTTTGATGTCGATGGTCTACTTTCGACGCGCCGCGAAGGTGGTGTACCAGAACACGCTAAGGCTTTCGGAAAGAACATTGAACCTGAGAAGGACTTCGAGGCGTGTGTTGCTAAAATCAAGCCGAGCTGTCTTATTGGTAAGTTATTTAATATTGATTTCACTTTTGACTTTGTTTAAAATAATCGACACGATTAAGTTAGGGAGAGCCATACTTCGGCACGAATGGGCCGGCTCTACCGGAGTGATACCACGACCTCACAAAAAACCGGCGTGAAATAACGCTTGCGTTGTGTTTCGTCGTGTGAGTGAGGTTATCGGATGTCCAATTACCTCCCTCCCTAGTCCCCCGAATCCCTGAATCCCCGAATCCTCCACAATCCTCAAATTTCCCAATTCCCAAAAGGCCGGTAACGCACTTGTAACGCCTTGATGTTTCGAGTGTCCATAGACGGCGCCGATTGCTTACCATCAGGTGATCCGTCTGCTCGTTTACCGGCTTATGCTATAAAAAAAAGAAAGATAGCTTTCATGATTTCTATTGAAATTGTATTGAAGTCTATAAAGTTGTGGGTAGTCCATTTGAAGTCGTTGTTTGGTTAGGTTACCCAAGTTGAAAATAATAATCTTAATTTAAACCGAATGAAACGATTATACCTCTATAAAGTCATCCGTAAATTATAATTACTAATGTTTATTAATTAATGAAATTTTATGAATGAGGTGATAACAATGCGCTATTGGTTGCGGTTCATTGCGCTTAGATAACAACGTTTGCGCATACTACATAAGCTAATGAGGCTTAGGAAACAAATACATAACAATTAAATTATAATTTTAAGGCTTTAGGCTTTTGTTCAATATCTTTATTATATTCTCGACTGCACAGTGGGTGCTACGCAAGGATTTGATACTAGTCCAGAACAATTATTCTGGGCCTAGACGTGAGATAGATGCACCCTCCACGCAGAGAAACCTACTAGACTACTAACCAATCAAAATAGGTTAAAAAATACGAGGTCGTGGTTTAAATCTAATTTTATATTCCAGGATGCTCGACGGTAGGTGGTGCATTCACCTCAAACGTTCTACAACAGATGGCTAAGAATACAGACCGACCAGTTATCTTCGCGCTCTCCAACCCGACAAGTAAAGCCGAGTGCACTGCTCAAGCCGCTTACGATAATACAGAGGTCAGTTTTAACCTTTTATGTATAGGTAAATAAATAAATACTACTTGTTACACAACTAATAAGAGTGGTTTAAATTGCGACTACCGAGAATGAGTTACAGTGTTCGATTCCCGGATTGGACAAAGTGTTATTCGTCGTATTAGATTATACTCCAGTTTAAAGAAATTTCTAAATATTTGATCACAAACACGTAATCATTGAATATGGCATGTCTAAATGACATTTTTAGAACTGATTTATATTGTTAACATATTTTAAAAAGTTTCCTACAACGCATTGCATGCGCGAAGCAGTTAGCGCAAAGTATCGTGATGCACAAGAAATAGTTATATTTGTGTAAAATATTATTACTCAATGAAAACAAGCTTTTTATGTATGTAGCGGTTAGCATGACGTCTACTATCTACTACTACTATGATGACAGTCGATAAGAATCTTGCAGACGACACAAAGATAGTGGAGTATAATTTGTCTTGTATGCTTAGTACGCGTAGGATTTATGAATGTGATTTTACAGCGAATTACATTAACCAACTGTTTTAAATAATATAGAGATGAGAGATTTTGTTTAGGCGCTAGCAAGTTGCTGCAGCCGCTACCCTATTGTCTGAGTTCAATAATAAAACTTCAATTCTTCAAACTTCTCATGTCGAGGGATATCGCAGAGGGGATTAGTAACATTATCATCAACAGCCTATAAGTGGTCTCTGCTGACCGAATGACTCTTCTCGCATGTAGAATGTTTGAGCGTTAATCACCACGCTTGCTCAATGCGGGGTGGCGATTTCAAACTTATAATTGGCAAATATAAGCCCAAGTTTCTCCACTATGATGTTTCTCAGTGCTGTCACCATTAGTCAGTGAAGTCTAAATAATCTTAGAAAGAAAGTACGTCATCATCAACAGCCTATAAATGCCCACTGCTGAGCAAAGCCTCTTCTCACACGGAGAAGGTTTGAGCATTAATCACCACGCTTGCTCAATGCGGGTTGACGATTACAAACTTATAATTAGAAATTATAAGCCGAGGTTTCCTCAACATGTTTTCCTTCACCGCTTGTCAGTGGTGTCTAGATAATCTTAGAAAGTACACATTACTTGGAAAACGTCACATTGGGACTTGCCGTTAGTAGGTTTCAAACGCGCACTCTCATGCATGATAAGCGGGCCGGGCCGGCCCAGTAGTAGTAACTTGTATCTAAGTATATATTATTCCTTTCCACAGGGTCGTTGCATCTTCGCGTCCGGCTCTCCGTTCCCCCCCGTGAAGTACAACGGCAAGGAGTATCACACCGGCCAAGGCAACAACTCATACATTTTCCCCGGCATCGCCCTCGGAGTTATCGCCACCGCTACCCACCATATACCTGAGACCATGTTCTTGACTGCCGCCAGGGTACGTATTCTTTGATCAAGTAATTTGTTGTGTGAGAATTATTGTGCAGGATTTAGGAAATCTTTACATACTACATACACATAACATCACGCCTTTTATCCTCAAAGGGCTTAGGGCTAAGCTACCCCCAAGTGCCGTAATGTGCACATTACGGCACTTAATGCTACTGAACAATGTAACACCCAATTTTCACTATTTATGTTATGAGTCCCATGTAATAGGATAATCTTTACATAGATACTCTGTGCTGGAATCCACGTCTTCACTGCTGAATAAAGATCTAACATTTAAAAGCTTTAAAAAGGTATTAGTCTAATTTCCTTTTATTATCTGGGATCTAAAAGGAATTGGACCTATGTTGTTTACTTCTATCGTAATTTTTTACTTGTAGTTTACTATAACAGCGCATTATTTAAAAAAATATTTATTAACGTATTTTTTTGAAGTTGTTTTTAATTTGTTTGCAGACTTTAGCTCATTACGTCAGCGAGGAGGATCTTGCCATTGGACGTATTTACCCATCACTGGCTGAGCTCAAAGAAGTTTCTGTTAACATCGCCATTGAAGTTGCTAAAATGGCTTATGATGAAGGTACGTCTTACTTCGAATTATTTTAATCCAATTGCACATTCAACCTTATTGTACTACCTTTAAAATGTTTATAAAACAATACCTTTATTTTTTTGTAGCTTAGTAATAAATTTTCTCAAAACATTTTTTTTCTTTTGCAACACTTAGGTCGAGTTAATAAAAGAAATGTAGTACTGGAATATGAAATGGTTTGTTTTTCAATATCTACGTAGAATGAGTTCATTAATTGGCGTCGAATTAAAATTATTCAATTTCTTAGGTCTCGGATCTGTATACCCAATGCCAAGAAATATTAAAAAACACATCAAAAGTTTTCAGTACATCTGTAAATACGCTACTCATTTGCCGGACCGTTACAGCTGGCCGCCGAGTCCAAAAGTTGATTACAAATCGTCAACAGGCTTACTTCACCCGTGCAACACATGACATTAATGAAAATTTTATATTATTTAAATCAATTATATGTGTTTTATATTTAATTCTTGCTAGTTTTCGTCTTGTGTCAACTTAACACGGCTTATTTACGGTTTTGAGTAAGAGATTTTTGTTTTACTTTTGTAGAGTATTGGTGTATCGTTAGTTTGAAGGGCCTCGCTTAACATGATTCCGGTTAGGGCTGGTTAAAATTGTTTTTACTCAAACCATGAGAACATCAACTGTATTAAGTAGATTGTATTAAAAACTAGCTGACCCGGCAAAATTTATACCGCCTACAATTTTTTTCCATCTTTTAAACCAACCTCGAATATTTCAGAATTAGCCAAATCGGTTCACCCATTCTCGAGTTTTAGCGAGACTAATCGAACAGAAAATCATTTTTATTTATATAAATTGATGATCCCTTTTCCCACCATCAGACGGCATCTTTACACACCCTATCTACCTTTTATTTTTTTATAATAGGGTAGACGATAATGATGGTAGATTACTTTTTTCTATGGAAACCAATACTTTCGACGATATACATACATACATACATAACTTCACGCCTGTCTCCCATGGGGGTAGACAGAGACTAAGGAACGCGAATTACTACGATTCCTACATACCTCTTTCGCTTCATTAACAGTCATCAATCTTTTCACGCATGCTCGTCGGTTAAGGGTACTTTTAATTTGGCCCTTTAAACTGTCAAATACCAAGCGGTCACCGGTGACCGCAACCTATTGTTCTATAATTGTGTCTGCAAAACCGGTACTCGACGAGTTAATATATTATTTATATATTAAAATAATTATATTGATATATTGATTTGAATATCGCCTGACGTCACTTCTAGGTATGTTTCCTTCTATGAAATGATGTAGCTTCAACTTTGATTAGTTTTATTTAAGTATTGTTTTCTTATACGTGGCTAATGTTTTTCTTTACTTAAGTGACAGACTAAATAGATTTTTAATTCCAAACCCCGAGTATTTACTAGGTATTTTTAGTCATGTTAAGCGAGGCTTGTAGAAGTCGTATCGTCTTAAATAATAAATATTTAATTGAAGTAGATTGAGTCGCAGGTTATTTGATTCGTGTTGTTAGCTGTAGGGTTACAGAAAATTGTATAGAAAACAATAATAAAAATTATTTAATTGTGTCACAGTAATATAGCAGTAGTTATAATCAATTTTGAATTTTATTTGTAGTTGCTAAATCCTAAATTCTTTTACAGGTTTAGCTTCAGTGTACCCTGAGCCGAAGGATCTTTCCAAGCACGTACATAACCAAATGTACAACTTCCATTACGAGAGCTCTATGCCAGTCGTCTGGGATTGGAAACCAGAGGAGAAATTTAATGTAAGACCTATTCAACCAGTCCCCAAAAACATTTAAATCAGTATTAGTTTCGTTTGGGTTATGTGTCAAATGTACTAGAAAAATTAGCCCGTTCAATCGTAAAAATCTATGTGGTATATGAAGTTAGAACTAAGGAACATGTATGTTCGTTGCTTATTATTGAAATATCCCAGTGATAAAAATGTCCCTAAAAGTACTATAGTACATCAAATATGACTAATGACGTCATCGGTTATTGGCCACGCGAATAAAGGCATGAATGTTGTTAAATTTATTTTTTATTAATCATAGAAAATTAAGTACATTTATTTATGTTTCAGTGAAAATATGTTTGCTCACAAAATCATGAATAATTATTATATTTTTTGTTTTCGTACACATTTGAGTTTTACTATTGAACAATCGGGCTTTAAAAATTGGTTTACATCGACGTAGCGTAGTGTGTTGCCACACGAAATTATCCTACAATAAACATATTTAAACTCGTAAACAATTTTAATAGAAATTCATTATAACACAAGACACAAAATAATAAAATGCAGCACACCACACTACAAGAAAAATCCAACTTATATAAGTTAATTTAAATTATGCAACGTTCGTTTTGGAATGTTGGTAGTTATGCAATAAACGATGCGTTCAGTGCACAACGCCTTTAATGGGAGTGTTCATGTTGTCCATGTATTACTGTTACAATAATTATTTTACACAAAGTATTTTATACCTCCGTAATTTACATAGTAAATATTTAATGTTCAAACTAGAAAAATCTTTATTACTACACTTAGGTTTAATGTCCAGTTACTTGAATCTCTTTTGGTGTATTTCTCTCTATTGTTAGGCGTATAAGTATTCTTTTAAAAGTATTACATATAAAATTTATAGATCCTTCATGGAATATTATTAACAAACAATATTTCTGGATATGTTCACAATAAACTCTTGTGAGTAACTGGACTTAATCCATGTTTAATGTAGTGTGTCGACTGTATCATTGTGTGCAAGTAGCTTGTAGTTGAGCAATTTTAACATTGTTATCGTATTCAGTGTGAAAATAATAATAATGGTGGCCTTTTAACGTTGTTTTTAGCTTTGCTCACTAAATGTTACATAGCTGCATTTCGGAATATTAGATTCGGACAATATTTAGTGCGGTGTATAAAATAACATTGGTTTTTTCTTTTCACATGGTTTTTAGTAACATTTGCCAATTAGTTTACTGCGACTTATAATACAATAGTTATTTATTGCTTGTTTTAGCTATCATTTTCATCATAGTGACATGCCAAGCTATTTATTTAGGACAATATTTTTCTAACATTATTTTTAAGCTGTAAATGAATTGTTTAGCAAAATGAATGTACCTACTTAAATGTTGTGAATATTTGAATTAAATAACACGTTTTATGGAATGGAAGATAAGAAAAGTCTAGTCACCGCAGCATTAAAATGCAGGTCATCTATTTAATTTGCATTTCACATCATTATAATTATTATAAGCATTAGGAAAGAAATACAAACATGAATAATTATAAAGACATTTACATACTAATCGATTAGAATGTCTAGAATTTATTGTGGAAATGTTGTAAAGTATGTTTACAGTTTTAAAAATGTTAACATGTTTTAATCGCGTTAGTTCTGATATTTCTTTTAATCAATGACCACACATTTTACAAGCATTTATTTTATATTAAACGAAAAACGATTCGGTAGGTTTTTGATTAAAATCTGTATATATCCATAGTGGTCGTGAATCGAGGAAACAATCTTAAATAATAAATATAATTAATGTTGCGTATCTCTGCAACTATAACGGACGAATAAAATGTAACTTGCTACCTAGTAGTTTTTTTATCATTATTGTTTTGACTAAGTATTATTTTTGAATTCAGTATTTTAATAATAGTGAGACGAACTTTTCGCTGAGCGAATTAAATACAATTTTTATTTTAGGTAGTCAGTTATTTATGTTTCTATATGTATCTGGTGATATTATGTGATTTTACTTGCTGTGACGATGTATAATAAAATTTATCCCACTGTACATGTTTGTTATTTTTTGGCTTAATGTTGTACGAAATAAAACCGCTAACGTAATGAAAATATCTTCTGTAAGTTGGTCAATTATACGGCAATACTTATAAGCAGGGTTTTATTTCATTTACCTCTACAATGGTTGATTTCATTACGTCAATTAAATGAGTACCACCTTTATTGTAATTCAGCTTGGCAAAAGATAACATTATTGTGTTAGTTAATGCGATTGTTAAAATGAAAATTATAGATGTTACTCATTAAACATGTTCCAAAGATAAATATTTTTGTTTTATTTAACTTTTGGTATACCCTTTACAACTTGTATTTGTAGATATTGCGATATCGAAAATATACTTACCTAATTTATTTTCTGCAATTGAACTATCCGAGGCCCATAGCACACGATGTATCTATACTAATATTATAAAGAGGAAAGATTTGTACCTATTTTTGTATGTTTGTAATGAGCGTATTCATTCAAAAAGTACTGGGCCGATTTAAAAAAATCTTTCACCAATAGAATGCTAGATTCTTCCAATTTGACATAGGCTACACTTCATTTTGAAAAAAAAAACATTGTCTACCCCGTGCGAAGCCGGGACGGGCTGCTAGTTATTTATATGCGCAGGCAATGCACAGATGACTTTATACTAGATTCAAACGCAACTTAGTAATCGTAAAACGCGGCTCTACTGCGCGTATACGCACTGTAGTCGCTCGGGACCTCGTAACGTACAATAAACCAATTGAAAACGCGCAGTTATAGCGCTTTGTACGCCCTCCAAACGCACGTATCCACGGTTCATGATATATACAAATGTACTCTGTGGCTTCATGTGGGCGCTTGTGTCATCAAACTTATTATACTTTTTGGTCACCAATGCCAACGCAACAATCAGCGTCTACGGCGCCAAAAGCAAAAGATGGGTGAATAGATACTATACAGAATTTCCCAATCTCTCTTTTGTCTTTATCTTTTAAACTATATATAATATATAGTACATATTTTTATTTATTTATTTTATTTTCAGCCATGATCGTCCCACTGCAGGGCAAAGACCTCCCTACCCTCCTTCCACTTCTCTCTATGTAAAGCTTTTTGTATAGTACATAATATAATACATCTTATATCTTATCTTATCAGTGGTCTTTATGCACCTCACAATTCACATTCATCCTCTTTTATAAGTTATCAGAACCAAGGACAAGAACAAAATAAATAAATAAAGTAGGGTGGAAATTGTTGTGTGTATATAATGTCAATATTATTTTGATTAATATTAACTATAACTAAATGAAAATATATACAACTTAAAATATAAATAACTATGAACTAAAATATTTACATCTTAAAAAAAGGTAATAATAAATAAATAAGCTATAATAAGGCATCAAAAAAAAAATTTTCCTCATCATTATCGTGAGGTAGGGTGCCCAAAAGACTGGCAGCATTACCACGTTGAATGGCAATGCTTAACCTTTGTCCAAGGTAGAAGCCAGCCCTTCGATCACCTGAAGTGTCAACCATCCTCTTTACAAGATCTTTGTAAAGAAGATGTGCACTTGGGCCCCACCGCCCTAAAGTTTCAACCCCAAACGGTTCGAAAGCATAATTGCCAATCAGGCTATCATACTTTCGCCGTTTGAGGTTCTCGGCAGCAGCAGCGGCAGCACCGGCTCGACACGCTGAGTTTGGAAGATGGGATGGCGCCAGAGTATCAACGCAAGTGGCGTCCCATACTAAAGGCCTACCCATCTTCCAAGGGAATAATGACATACCGTCGGGTCTCTTGCCATCGTTGCGTACCAAGCCATTAGGTTCTAAAGTAGCTGGCACGCCAACGGAGACAAGAGCTCGACGAATTATGTCATTAATACTCGCGTGTCGAGCAAAACGACCCGCACTACGGCTACACGACAAGCCGTGGTGTCCAAGGCTGTTGACATCTTCACCACAACGACAACGATGAGGTGAACAAAATGAAGCCCCAAGCCTTAAACAAATTGCAGCGCGGAATGTGGTGTCGTCCAACAAAGTACCTAAGTTGGACGAAGGCAAAGCAAGAAGCCATAACCCTGACTCCCACTCACCCACAGCCAAAAAGCGAGCTCGCTCTGCAGTTGAACAAGCGGAGTTCAATAGATTTTCGCTCACTTTCCTGCAGAGCGGCTCGTCCCATTGTCTCTGGGAGAGTGATTTGACGGGGGGGTCAATATTTGGGCAAGCGATTTTCCAAGTTTTCACAGCTTCCACTAAAAATGGTACATCAAAATTAACCAGTGATTGAGAAAGAATTTTCCTGGTTAATTCTTCAGTACCATGGGCGGAAGATATGAAAGCTGGTAGGCTTACACTGGAAATTTTACGGACGCCAAGCCCACCCATGCGGACAGGCAGAGTAGCTTGTGTCCAGGCTCGGTCGTCGAGAGCCACATTCAAAATTAAGGATAAAGTTTGTCTAATGCTTCGGTAAATTTTTTCTAAAAGAAGGGGTGCAGACCAGAAGTGGGTCGAGCGCAAAAAATACATAAATTTGGGACCAAAACAACAAAAACGAATAATAGTATAGGCCGAATGCATTCTAATGTGATACAGTCTTTCTGAAACGACAGAAAAATTTTGAATTTTTTCATCAATAAAACTTTGAAAAGAGTCCTCGAAGACGGGCGCACCTAGGAGGCGAAGCGAACATTTATCGACAACCGAGATATTAGGCGCAAAAGTAGTAAATTTTGATATGATCTGTCTGTCGGTAGAGTCATGTAAAAATATCTCACACTTGGAATAATTTAGGTCAAGGCCAATAGCATGAAGTTCGTTTTTTAAAAATTGGAAATCATTTAAAACTGTATCTGCATCGCCTCCCAGGGTACCGTCATCGAGGTACCACACATTAAATTTAGAATTTAGCTGTCGTATAATAGGATTAATGGCCAGGCTAAAAATCACTGGCCCAAGGGGATCGCCTTGTTGACAGCCAACGGCTGATTCCAAAAGGTTGTCCTGATATAATAATTTTGTAGGGTGTCTATAACATTGCCAGAGAAAACTAAAAATTTGGGGTACTTCCTTTTTAACTTCTGTCAACAGAGTATCCCTATTGACCGAATTAAAAGCATTCTTAATGTCAACCTTCAGGATGATATCACCTTTCCTGGAATTCAGGTAGGTCGACAACGCATGCACGGCAGCCTCGCAGCTCCCTCTAGATCCATACCCGAGTTGAAGGGGCTGGAATTTTTCCGAAAGAAGATTATTATAAAATTTGCAACAAATCTTGGCTGCCATGCGACGATAAGTTGTTCCCACGGCAATGGGACGAATACCGCCATCCTTCTTGCGTAGGGCACATAGATTGGCCCCGTACAAAACGTCGATGACGGATTCGTGCACATTGCCGGAGAGCATAAGATTGATCAAAACCGTAAGCTCCTTCAGCAGCGTCACGCCGGACTCCCCGGCGCTTGAGCTCGTCAGATCTTTGAGATGCTGCGGCGTCAAAACGTCGAGGCCTCCGGCAGAACCGCTCCGGAAGGAGCCTATGGCAGTGACCACTTGTCGACCTGTAACAGATAGGGTATGAATATCTGCTTCTGGAGGATCCGGAAAAGAGAGACCATCTACTGGGGCCGGGTGTTTGCTCTCCAGAGCTTTAAGTGTATCTGGAGAACATGGAGCCAGTACGTCATTGCTAAAAATAATTCTGGCTGCGCCGCTAATATCACCTTCACCTATTTTGGTCTCAACTAAATCAGCTAAAGTTTTGGTTGAGGCATAGCTGCAAGCCGGTAATTTTGGGTCGAATTGGGAAGCCGAAATGCAATTTTCTTTGATTTGTTTTGTTAAAAAATTTTGAAAAGCCGAATTCTTTTTAACATGTAATATTTGGTAAGGGAAGGTGAGGAGTTGTTCCCAGGCGCGTAACGAGTTCTCCTGTGCTGCCAGACGGACACAATTTGCTAACTGTTGCGCAACTAAAGGTCTGGCACCACGGGGAACTCGTTTAAGTACAGGGATAGATTTTTTAAATTTTGATAATCTTTTCCAAAAGGGATCTGTCGAAATAAGAGGAGTAGTATCGGTAACGGGGCTGAATGTACTTTGAGATTTGTGAACACGTCCAATGTGTACATTCAGCCCTCGCTTACCTTTAAAATAGCGAGGCTGGGAACATAGCGGGCATCTTTCCAAAGAAAGCTGCGACGCTGAAGGGTGACTACCGAATACACCACAGTCCGCACTCGCTGTTGTGCTTGACATAGACCAAAAAGATAATTCACCGATAATTCACTTAATATACTAAATAAGAAAAAACTTACAGATAATTAAATATAAAAGTAAAGAAATAAAATAAAATAATAAAAAAGTCGACCGCTGGTCACACGCCGGCGACGTAAAGCGCCGCGCCACGCCGCCGTTGCGCCGCGCCGCGCCTCCACGCCGCCCATGTTCATAGAAAGCTAATACGCGTAGTGGTAGCTGTACTTATAGATCAAAATCCAAAACCAATATATACTTAGTTGAAGTTGTGCTGCAAGAAATTGGGGCTACCAGTGCCTAACTCACTGCACTTTCTATTTTAAGACGACACAAAGATAGGTTCAAAGTATGCAACAGACAGGGCACTTGTATTTCAAATATTTTTTTATAATCACTATCACGACCCGATGTATATAATACACTTTTCATGTACAAGTTTATCAATAATTTACTATTTATTTATATATTTTAGATAGAAAATCACAATATCAATATCAATATGTTGTGTGTTGTGTTAATTTGAATATAGTTAGTATAAATATAAATAAGTTGGAATGGAGTAAGAAAGAGTTTGCTGTACAACTAGCATTAACCAATAAAACAAGGCAATACAAAACATGTACAGAACAGAACTATTCTTGGTAGGTACCAAACTTTTTGCGTTCATGCGTGTTGTGATATAAAAATGTTATATCAAAATAATTATTCTTTGACAACTTCATTGTCAAGGTGTAAAGTTTTATATAATGGATTATTGTACAAAAACTAAAGCAGGTGTTTATTTACTTATCTTCTATGTTAGTGGTAGCTCTCTTAGCAAAATATTAAATTAGAATATTTGTATTATTCTTTTGGAAAGTTCCTGCAGTCACAGGACAGGTTGGGTAGCTACACCTGTGACCCACCGTTCAAAGTTGCATTATACAATACACCATTTATCCGTGGTACTCCCAGTTGTCCGCTTGGTAGGTACTTTCATTACTAAGTAGGATCTACCACATCCAACTTTGATTGTTCATATGATTTGCCATAGTTAAGACTGGTAGAATAAACCCGACGAAGAAAGACTGAATGTGTGCCCCACCTAGCGAGGCTCTGTCTACTTATGAGCCCGTGGTACTCGCATTAGTAGGTACCTACTTGTTCTCTGTCGATTCGCTCTTGGCAGAGCGGTCGTGGTCACATTGAGGCTGCTCGATCTCACGCCACCTCTCACTGTTTGTGAAGCGTTTGGCGCAGTGTGACACAGGGTTTCCTATTACTGATTTGACATGTCCAGCGCATAGGTGATCTGTTTCGTGCTCTGGTTCTCGCTCTACTTTCCCCTGCATGACCAGCCCTTCTATGGAGTTGTTATCGCACCTGGAGACAGCAAAGAATGCGCGTCTGTACTGGTTGATATACGCTTTGTGATGCTGAGTTTCTGGAGTAGGTACGGATACGGTGGTGCGGAATTGAGTTCACGATATGCCAAATATTTTCCTCCAGCACCACATCTCTAGAGCAGTTATTTTCCAATTGACGTACTGTCCACATCTCTGCCGCGTAAAGGAAGATGGGCAATAACAGCGTTAGCCACCAAAACCACCAAGGACCGTGGGTGGATTGTCTGGCGCAGTCTGACACTGGGTTTCCCGTTGCATTTGACTTGAATGCCTCTTACAGAATAATTTACCTGAATTCTTCGAGAATAGCTAACCAAGATAGAAACAAAAAAAGACAATTATTCACGCGTCCTGCTATACAAAATTGTGACACTGCAGGCTGCTGGCTCGACGCGGGCACGATTATTATTTTCGTCTGCTATGCATGGTGATAATTTGTGATTTGTTATAAGTCATTGAATATTAAATTTTCAGTTTATTTTAAGTTTAAAAAAGAGTCAACTTTGGTAAAGTAATCAAAATCTGTTAAACAGTTGTTATATAGTTATCGAGCTATATTATTATGTGTCTAATTTTAATGTTTTTCCCATAGATTGAATATGAGGTCTGTAAAAGCAAATTTTCTAGTAAAAGAATACACAAACAAAAATCCTCTTAGAGTATTAGTTCGTGCATACAGTGACGAGGAGATTATTCCAAATTCAATAAGAGGTTTTGATTACATAAGACACCCGAGACTTAATAAGGTAAATGGTAAATATAATTATTTATTATATACTTATTTAATTAAAAAAGAGTTATTATTAGTAGTGATGTGTATAACTCCAAAGACAGCTACAACATACTCTATTTTTATAGGGTTTAGCATTCACATTAGAAGAGCGACAAACGCTAGGAATACATGGATTGTTAGCAAGTACCGTCAGAACACAAGAGGAGCAACTTGAAATCTGCAAGTACTCATTAGAACGTTACGGAAGTCCGCTTAATAAACATCTTTATTTGGCGGAGTTGCTGGTAATCTTAAAATGTTAAAAGAAAATTTAAAACTAGGAATAGTTTCACGTCCATACAAATAAAAAGAACAGAAATATTGTAACAGAGGGTTCTTGTTGCGAGTGTACCTATGTCTGACTATGTGCGCCTTCGTCGTAGCAAACACTGCTTTACGCGCAATCACTGATGTGGCAATTTATTGACATAGAACGATGTGTAGGTACTCATGTAGTTAGTATGTTCAAATTTTATTAACTCGATGTTTGATTTGATAAATTCCTCAATGTTTACTCGAATTAGGGAACAACTACCTACCTGATTGGTATAAGTTGAATTATTTTCTAGGATACCAATGAGAAACTGTTCTACGAGTTAATGAGTACAGACGTGGAGAAATACTTGCCTCTTGTTTATACTCCCACCGTGGGTTTGGTTTGTCAAAGGTTCGGCCTAGTATACAAGAGACCTCGTGGTCTCTTTATAACAATCCACGATAAAGGAAAAATTGACAAAATTCTTCGGAATTGGTGAGTTGATTTATTATTCATTTATTCGTTGTTTAGATATAGAACTTTGTTATTAGAGTACTGTAGCAGTGTTGGTAGATGCAGAAAATGAAGTAGGCATGTAATACTTATTTTTTTAAACGATAAGTACCCCTTACAGTAAGATTTTCTCTTGTGAGCGTGCGTGCGAGGGTGCGTTTCCAAACTTTCCAAACATGCAAGTTTATGCAAATACTTAACACCCAGATTAGGACAATTTGTTGGACAATTATATAAATTGTTAGATAAGGAATCGAATTTAATTCGTTTTTTATAAATATTTTTAAAGGCCAGAATCACACGTGCGCGCTATCTGTTTTACTGATGGTGAGAGAATATTGGGTCTGGGTGACCTTGGTGCTTTCGGTATGGGTATACCGATAGGCAAACTGTGTTTGTATACTGCACTAGCTGGAGTCCCGCCTGCGCACTGCTTACCTATTACTTTGGACGTGGGCACCAATAACCAGGTAGGTAGCTTCTGAACTCATGTGTTAGGTCTGACTTGACAGCTTTGTTGGTTAAGTGGTTGTAAACTCCAATGCCACAAAGGTCAAGGCAGCCAAAAAATTCGACACAAAGGTTTGGTTGAAATATATTGGGAATTCGATTTATTAATTTATCCAGAAGTAGAATTTTACCCGGTATAAAAAAAACTGACCCCTTGTTATAATTAGGTAACTACTTATTACATAACTGACAAAAAGTGGCTGCTACACTTAAAATGTTAGCTCTCTGTTCGGGGTATAAAAAAACCATCGAAATTTTGTCTCATAACTTGCTTCTTATTGTTGTTTAAAAACTTATGTTTCAGTCGCTACTAGAAGATCCCATGTATATAGGAGTACGACAGAAACGAGTAACAGGCAGTGCATACGATGAGTTGATCGAGGAATTTATGGTTGCGTGTGTGAAACGATATTCTCAAGACGTGCTTTTACAGGTATGTTATTGGTTAATTATTCGTTTAGTTTAATGTATATTTTGATGATAGTAGGTTTTTTCGATAAGGATAAAAACCTTTCAATTTGATCAACTATCTTATTATGTCAGTGAACTTAGCTGATCATTGTCCAGCAGATCAAAAATAAATGAGAGTTCTCATTGCATGCAGCTGAGTTCTATAGTTCCTGACACCTTTTAGAAATAGTTCCGGCGTTTTTACCTTAAAAAAAGACAATTAAAAAAATGATCTGCCAACTTCCGGCAGCAGATCAATTTCTAGCAGATCATAAATAAACGTCAGTTTTTACTACATATAAGTTAGTTCTACAGTTCCTGATAATTTTTAGAAATAGTTCTGGCGATTTAACCTTAAAAAATTCAATTGAAAAAAAAATCCAGCATACCAATTTCAGCACTTCAAATGATATTGTAAAGGGCTACAACTGGCCCAATCCCTAGAATTCTTTTGTTTCTCACAGAGTCGTATCAGAACTACAATTTGAAACTCTAATCGAGTCCAGAACTCCCTTTAATGTGCCAGCAGAGCATGTCTGAAATTGCACAAAATCGAATTTTATCAATTTCAGCACTTCAAATGATATTGCACAGGGCTAGAACGGTTCCAATCCCTAGAACTCTCTAGTTTCTTACAGACTTAAATCAGACCTAGAACCTAAAACTCTAATCGAGTCCAGAACTCACGTTAAAGTGCCAGCAGAGCATGCCTGAAAGTGCAAAAAATCGAATTTTATCAATTTCAGCATTTCAAATGATATTGCACAGGGCTAGAACGGTTCCAATCCCTAGAACTCTCTAGTTTCTTACAGACTTAAATCAGACCTACAACCTAAAACTCTAATTGAGTCCAGAACTCACGTTAAAGTGCCAGCAGAGCATGCCTGAAAGTGCAAAAAGTCGAAATTTATCAATTTCAGCACTTCAAATGATATTGTATAGGGCTATAACTGCTCCCATTCCTAGAACCCTCTTGTTATTCAAAGATTCGTATTAGAACTACAATTTAAAATTCTAATCGAGTCCAGAACTCTCTTTAAAGTGCCAGCAGAGCATGCCTGAAAGTGCAAAAATTCGAAATTTATCAATTTCAGCACTTCAAATGATATTGTATAGGGCTAGAACTGTTCCGATCCCTAGAACTCTTTTGTTTGTCACATATCCGTATCAGAACTACAATTTGAAACTCTAATCGAGTCCAGAACTCTCTTTAAAGTGCCAGCAGAGCATGCCTGAAAGTGCAAAAAATCGAATTTTATCAATTTCAGCACTTCAAATGATATTGCACAGGGCTAGAACGGTTCCAATCCCTAGAACTCTCTAGTTTCTTACAGACTTAAATCAGACCTACAACCTAAAACTCTAATTGAGTCCAGAACTCACGTTAAAGTGCCAGCAGAGCATGCCTGAAAGTGCAAAAAGTCGAAATTTATCAATTTCAGCAATTCAAATGATATTGTATAGGGCTATAACTGCTCCCATTCCTAGAACCCTCTTGTTATTCAAAGATTCGTATTAGAACTACAATTTAAAATTCTAATCGAGTCCAGAACTCTCTTTAAAGTGCCAGCAGAGCATGCCTGAAAGTGCAAAAATTCGAAATTTATCAATTTCAGCACTTCAAATGATATTGTATAGGGCTAGAACTGTTCCGATCCCTAGAACTCTTTTGTTTGTCACATATCCGTATCAGAACTACAATTTGAAACTCTAATCGAGTCCAGAACTCTCTTTAAAGTGCCAGCAGAGCATGCCTGAAAGTGCAAAAAATCGAAATTTATCAATTTCAGCAGTTCAAATGATATTGTATAGGGCTAGAACTGTTCGCATCCGTAGAACTCTCTTGTTTGTCATAGATTCGCATTAGAACTACAATTTAAAACTCTATTTGAGTTCAGAACTCCCTTTAAAGTGCCAGCAGAGCATGCCTGAAAGTGCAAAAAGTCGAAATTTACCAATTTCAACACTTCAAATGATATTGCACAGGGCTAGAACGGTTCCAATCCCTAGAACTCTCTAGTTTATTACAGACTTAAATCAAACCTACAACCTAAAACTCTAATTGAGTCCAGAACTCACGTTAAAGTGCCAGCAGAGCATGCCTGAAAGTGCAAAAAGTCGAAATTTATCAATTTCAGCAATTCAAATGATATTGTATAGGGCTATAACTGTTCCCATTCCTAGAACCCTCTTGTTATTCAAAGATTCGTATTAGAACTACAATTTAAAATTCTAATCGAGTCCAGAACTCTCTTTAAAGTGCCCGCAGAGCATGCCTGAAAGTGCAAAAATTCGAAATTTATCAATTTCAGCACTTCAAATGATATTGTATAGGGCTAGAACTGTTCCGATCCCTAGAACTCTTTTGTTTGTCACATATCCGTATCAGAACTACAATTTGAAACTCTAATCGAGTCCAGAATTCTCTTTAAAGTGCCAGCAGAGCATGCCAGAAAGTGCAAAAAATCGAATTTTATCAATTTCAATATTTCACATGATACTGAAAAGGGCTAGAACTGTTCCAATCCCTAGAACTCTTTTGTTTTTCACATATCCGTATCAGAACTACAATTTGAAACTCTAATTGAGTCCAGAACTCACGTTAAAGTGCCAGCAGAGCATGCCTGTAAGTGCAAAAAATCGAAATTTATCAATTTCAGCAGTTCAAATGATATTGTATAGGGCTAGAACTGTTCGCATCCGTAGAACTCTCTTGTTTGTCATAGATTTGCATTAGAACTACAATTTAAAACTCTATTTGAGTCCAGAACTCCCTTTAAAGTGCTGGCAGAGCATGCCAGAAAGTGCAAAAAATCGAAGTTTATCAATTTCAGCACTTCAAATGATATTGCACAGGGCTAGAACGGTTCCAATCGCTAGAACTCTCTAGTTTCTTACAGACTTAAATCAGACCTACAACCTAAAACTCTAATTGAGTCCAGAACTCACGTTAAAGTGCCAGCAGAGCATGCCTGAAAGTGCAAAAAGTCGAAATTTATCAATTTCAGCACTTCAAATGATATTGCACAGGGCTAGAACGGTTCCAATCCCTAGAACTCTCTAGTTTATTACAGACTTAAATCAAACCTACAACCTAAAACTCTAATTGAGTCCAGAACTCACGTTAAAGTGCCAGCAGAGCATGCCTGATAGTGCAAAAAGTCGAAATTTATCAATTTCAGCAATTCAAATGATATTGTATAGGGCTATAACTGTTCCCATTCCTAGAACCCTCTTGTTATTCAAAGATTCGTATTAGAACTACAATTTAAAATTCTAATCGAGTCCAGAACTCTCTTTAAAGTGCCAGCAGAGTATGCCTGAAAGTGCAAAAATTCGAAATTTATCAATTTCAGCACTTCAAATGATATTGTATAGGGCTAGAACTGTTCCGATCCCTAGAACTCTTTTGTTTTTCTCATATCCGTATCAGAACTACAATTAGAAACTCTAATCGAGTCCAGAACTCACGTTAAAGTGCCAGCAGAGCATGCCTGAAAGTGCAAAAAATCGAATTTTATCAATTTCAGCACTTCATATGATATTGCACAGGGCTAGAACGGTTCCAATCCCTAGAACTCTCTAGTTTCTTACAGACTTAAATCAGACCTAGAACCTAAAACTCTAATTGAGTCCAGAACTCACGTTAAAGTGCCAGCAGAGCATGCCTGAAAGTGCAAAAAGTCGAAATTTATCAATTTCAGCACTTCAAATGATATTGTATAGGGCTATAACTGCTCCCATTCCTAGAACCCTCTTGTTATTCAAAGATTCGTATTAGAACTACAATTTAAAATTCTAATCGAGTCCAGAACTCTCTTTAAAGTGCCAGCAGAGCATGCCTGAAAGTGCAAAAAATCGAAATTTATCAATTTCAGCAGTTCAAATGATATTGTATAGGGCTAGAACTGTTCCGATCCCTAGAACTCTTTTGTTTGTCACATATCCGTATCAGAACTACAATTTGAAACTCTAATCGAGTCCAGAACTCTCTTTAAAGTGCCAGCAGAGCATGCCTGAAAGTGCAAAAAATCGAAATTTATCAATTTCAGCAGTTCAAATGATATTGTATAGGGCTAGAACTGTTCGCATCCGTAGAACTCTCTTGTTTGTCATAGATTCGCATTAGAACTACAATTTAAAACTCTATTTGAGTTCAGAACTCCCTTTAAAGTGCCAGCAGAGCATGCCTGAAAGTGCAAAAAGTCGAAATTTACCAATTTCAACACTTCAAATGATATTGCACAGGGCTAGAACGGTTCCAATCCCTAGAACTCTCTAGTTTATTACAGACTTAAATCAAACCTACAACCTAAAACTCTAATTGAGTCCAGAACTCACGTTAAAGTGCCAGCAGAGCATGCCTGAAAGTGCAAAAAGTCGAAATTTATCAATTTCAGCAATTCAAATGATATTGTATAGGGCTATAACTGTTCCCATTCCTAGAACCCTCTTGTTATTCAAAGATTCGTATTAGAACTACAATTTAAAATTCTAATCGAGTCCAGAACTCTCTTTAAAGTGCCCGCAGAGCATGCCTGAAAGTGCAAAAATTCGAAATTTATCAATTTCAGCACTTCAAATGATATTGTATAGGGCTAGAACTGTTCCGATCCCTAGAACTCTTTTGTTTGTCACATATCCGTATCAGAACTACAATTTGAAACTCTAATCGAGTCCAGAATTCTCTTTAAAGTGCCAGCAGAGCATGCCAGAAAGTGCAAAAAATCGAATTTTATCAATTTCAATATTTCACATGATACTGAAAAGGGCTAGAACTGTTCCAATCCCTAGAACTCTTTTGTTTTTCACATATCCGTATCAGAACTACAATTTGAAACTCTAATTGAGTCCAGAACTCACGTTAAAGTGCCAGCAGAGCATGCCTGTAAGTGCAAAAAATCGAAATTTATCAATTTCAGCAGTTCAAATGATATTGTATAGGGCTAGAACTGTTCGCATCCGTAGAACTCTCTTGTTTGTCATAGATTTGTATTAGAACTACAATTTAAAACTCTATTTGAGTCCAGAACTCCCTTTAAAGTGCTGGCAGAGCATGCCAGAAAGTGCAAAAAATCGAAGTTTATCAATTTCAGCACTTCAAATGATATTGCACAGGGCTAGAACGGTTCCAATCGCTAGAACTCTCTAGTTTCTTACAGACTTAAATCAGACCTACAACCTAAAACTCTAATTGAGTCCAGAACTCACGTTAAAGTGCCAGCAGAGCATGCCTGAAAGTGCAAAAAGTCGAAATTTATCAATTTCAGCAATTCAAATGATATTGTATAGGGCTATAACTGTTCCCATTCCTAGAACCCTCTTGTTATTCAAAGATTCGTATTAGAACTACAATTTAAAATTCTAATCGAGTCCAGAACTCTCTTTAAAGTGCCAGCAGAGTATGCCTGAAAGTGCAAAAATTCGAAATTTATCAATTTCAGCACTTCAAATGATATTGTATAGGGCTAGAACTGTTCCGATCCCTAGAACTCTCTAGTTTCTTACAGACTTAAATCAGACCTACAACCTAAAACTCTAATTGAGTCCAGAACTCACGTTAAAGTGCCAGCAGAGCATGCCTGAAAGTGCAAAAAGTCGAAATTTATCAATTTCAGCACTTCAAATGATATTGTATAGGGCTATAACTGTTCCCATTCCTAGAACCCTCTTGTTATTCAAAGATTCGTATTAGAACTACAATTTAAAATTCTAATCGAGTCCAGAACTCTCTTTAAAGTGCCAGCAGAGCATGCCTGAAAGTGCAAAAATTCGAAATTTATCAATTTCAGCACTTCAAATGATATTGTATAGGGCTAGAACTGTTCCGATCCCTAGAACTCTTTTGTTTTTCTCATATCCGTATCAGAACTACAATTAGAAACTCTAATCGAGTCCAGAACTCACGTTAAAGTGCCAGCAGAGCATGCCTGAAAGTGCAAAAAATCGAATTTTATCAATTTCAGCACTTCAAATGATATTGCACAGGGCTAGAACGGTTCCAATCGCTAGAACTCTCTAGTTTCTTACAGACTTAAATCAGACCTACAACCTAAAACTCTAATTGAGTCCAGAACTCACGTTAAAGTGCCAGCAGAGCATGCCTGCAAGTGCAAAAAGTCGAAATTTATCAATTTCAGCAATTCAAATGATATTGTATAGGGCTATAACTGTTCCCATTCATAGAACCCTCTTGTTATTCAAAGATTCGTATTAGAACTACAATTTAAAATTCTAATCGAGTCCAGAACTCCCTTTAAAGTGCTGGCAGAGCATGCCAGAAAGTGCAAAAAATCGAAATTTATCAATTTCAGCACTTCAAATGATATTGCACAGGGCTAGAACGGTTCCAATCCCTAGAACTCTCTAGTTTCTTACAGACTTAAATCAGACCTACAACCTAAAACTCTAATTGAGTCCAGAACTCACGTTAAAGTGCCAGCAGAGCATGCCTCAAAGTGCAAAAAATCGAATTTTATCAATTTCAGCACTTCAAATGATACTGAAATGGGCTAGAACTGTTCCCATCCCTAGAACTCTTTTGTTTTTCAGAGATCCATATCAGATCTACATAAAAAATCGAATATTATCAATTTCAGCACTTCAAATGATATTGTATAGGGCTATAACTGTTCCCATTCCTAAAACTCTCTTGTTCTTCTTCTTGTCCTAGGGATCGGAACAGTTCTATATCATTTGAAGTGCTGAAATTGATAAATTTCGACTTTTTGCACTTTCAGGCATGCTCTGCTGGCACTTTAAAGAGAGTTCTGGACTCGATTAGAGTTTCAAATTGTAGTTCTGATACGGATATGTGAAAAACATAAGAGTTCTAGGGATTGGAACAGTTCTAGCCCTTTTCAGTATCATGAGAAGTATTGAAATTGATAATATTCGATTTTTTGCACTTTCTGGCATGCTCTGCTGGCACTTTAAAGAGAGTTCTGGACTCGATTAGAGTTTCAAATTGTAGTTCTGATACGGATATGTGACAAACAAAAGAGTTCTAGGGATCGGAACAGTTCTAGCCCTATACAATATCATTTGAAGTGCTGAAATTGATAAATTTCGAATTTTTGCACTTTCTGGCATGCTCTGCTGGCACTTTAAAGAGAATTCTGGACTCGATTAGAGTTTCAAATTGTAGTTTTGATACGGATATGTGACAAACAAAAGAGTTCTAGGGATCGGAACAGTTCTAGCCCTATACAATATCATTTGAAGTGCTGAAATTGATAAATTTCGAATTTTTGCACTTTCAGGCATGCTCTGCTGGCACTTTAAAGAGAGTTCTGGACTCGATTAGAATTTTAAATTGTAGTTCTAATACGAATCTTTGAATAACAAGAGGGTTCTAGGAATGGGAACAGTTATAGCCCTATACAATATCATTTGAAGTGCTGAAATTGATAAATTTCGACTTTTTGCACTTTCAGGCATGCTCTGCTGGCACTTTAACGTGAGTTCTGGACTCAATTAGAGTTTTAGGTTGTAGGTTTGATTTAAGTCTGTAATAAACTAGAGAGTTCTAGGGATTGGAACCGTTCTAGCCCTGTGCAATATCATTTGAAGTGCTGAAATTGATAAAATTCGATTTTTTGCACTTTCAGGCATGCTCTGCTGGCACTTTAACGTGAGTTCTGGACTCAATTAGAGTTTTAGGTTGTAGGTCTGATTTAAGTCTGTAAGAAACTAGAGAGTTCTAGCGATTGGAACCGTTCTAGCCCTGTGCAATATCATTTGAAGTGCTGAAATTGATAAAATTCGATTTTTTGCAATTTCAGACATGCTCTGCTGGCACATTAAAGGGAGTTCTGGACTCGATTAGAGTTTCAAATTGTAGTTCTGATACGACTCTGTGAGAAACAAAAGAATTCTAGGGATTGGGCCAGTTGTAGCCCTTTACAATATCATTTGAACTGCTGAAATTGATAAATTTCGATTTTTTGCACTTTCAGGCATGCTCTGCTGGCACTTTAAAGAGAGTTCTGGACTCGATTAGAGTTTCAAATTGTAGTTCTGATACGGATATGTGACAAACAAAAGAGTTCTAGGGATCGGAACAGTTCTAGCCCTATACAATATCATTTGAAGTGCTGAAATTGATAAATTTCGAATTTTTGCACTTTCAGGCATGCTCTGCTGGCACTTTAAAGAGAGTTCTGGACTCGATTAGAATTTTAAATTGTAGTTCTAATACGAATCTTTGAATAACAAGAGGGTTCTAGGAATGGGAGCAGTTATAGCCCTATACAATATCATTTGAAGTGCTGAAATTGATAAATTTCGACTTTTTGCACTTTCAGGCATGCTCTGCTGGCACTTTAACGTGAGTTCTGGACTCAATTAGAGTTTTAGGTTGTAGGTCTGATTTAAGTCTGTAAGAAACTAGAGAGTTCTAGGGATTGGAACCGTTCTAGCCCTGTGCAATATCATTTGAAGTGCTGAAATTGATAAAATTCGATTTTTTGCACTTTCAGGCATGCTCTGCTGGCACTTTAACGTGAGTTCTGGACTCGATTAGAGTTTCTAATTGTAGTTCTGATACGGATATGAGAAAAACAAAAGAGTTCTAGGGATCGGAACAGTTCTAGCCCTATACAATATCATTTGAAGTGCTGAAATTGATAAATTTCGAATTTTTGCACTTTCAGGCATACTCTGCTGGCACTTTAAGGAGAGTTCTGGACTCGATTAGAATTTTAAATTGTAGTTCTAATACGAATCTTTGAATAACAAGAGGGTTCTAGGAATGGGAACAGTTATAGCCCTATACAATATCATTTGAATTGCTGAAATTGATAAATTTCGACTTTTTGCACTATCAGGCATGCTCTGCTGGCACTTTAACGTGAGTTCTGGACTCAATTAGAGTTTTAGGTTGTAGGTTTGATTTAAGTCTGTAATAAACTAGAGAGTTCTAGGGATTGGAACCGTTCTAGCCCTGTGCAATATCATTTGAAGTGCTGAAATTGATAAAATTCGATTTTTTGCACTTTCAGGCATGCTCTGCTGGCACTTTAACGTGAGTTCTGGACTCAATTAGAGTTTTAGGTTGTAGGTCTGATTTAAGTCTGTAAGAAACTAGAGAGTTCTAGCGATTGGAACCGTTCTAGCCCTGTGCAATATCATTTGAAGTGCTGAAATTGATAAACTTCGATTTTTTGCACTTTCTGGCATGCTCTGCCAGCACTTTAAAGGGAGTTCTGGACTCAAATAGAGTTTTAAATTGTAGTTCTAATGCAAATCTATGACAAACAAGAGAGTTCTACGGATGCGAACAGTTCTAGCCCTATACAATATCATTTGAACTGCTGAAATTGATAAATTTCGAATTTTTGCACTTTCAGGCATGCTCTGCTGGCACTTTAAAGAGAGTTCTGGACTCGATTAGAATTTTAAATTGTAGTTCTAATACGAATCTTTGAATAACAAGAGGGTTCTAGGAATGGGAGCAGTTATAGCCCTATACAATATCATTTGAAGTGCTGAAATTGATAAATTTCGACTTTTTGCACTTTCAGGCATGCTCTGCTGGCACTTTAACGTGAGTTCTGGACTCAATTAGAGTTTTAGGTTGTAGGTCTGATTTAAGTCTGTAAGAAACTAGAGAGTTCTAGGGATTGGAACCGTTCTAGCCCTGTGCAATATCATTTGAAGTGCTGAAATTGATAAAATTCGATTTTTTGCACTTTCAGGCATGCTCTGCTGGCACTTTAACGTGAGTTCTGGACTCGATTAGAGTTTCAAATTGTAGTTCTGATACGGATATGAGAAAAACAAAAGAGTTCTAGGGATCGGAACAGTTCTAGCCCTATACAATATCATTTGAAGTGCTGAAATTGATAAATTTCGAATTTTTGCACTTTCAGGCATACTCTGCTGGCACTTTAAAGAGAGTTCTGGACTCGATTAGAATTTTAAATTGTAGTTCTAATACGAATCTTTGAATAACAAGAGGGTTCTAGGAATGGGAACAGTTATAGCCCTATACAATATCATTTCAATTGCTGAAATTGATAAATTTCGACTTTTTGCACTTTCAGGCATGCTCTGCTGGCACTTTAACGTGAGTTCTGGACTCAATTAGAGTTTTAGGTTCTAGGTCTGATTTAAGTCTGTAAGAAACTAGAGAGTTCTAGGGATTGGAACCGTTCTAGCCCTGTGCAATATCATATGAAGTGCTGAAATTGATAAAATTCGATTTTTTGCACTTTCAGGCATGCTCTGCTGGCACTTTAACGTGAGTTCTGGACTCAATTAGAGTTTTAGGTTGTAGGTCTGATTTAAGTCTGTAAGAAACTAGAGAGTTCTAGCGATTGGAACCGTTCTAGCCCTGTGCAATATCATTTGAAGTGCTGAAATTGATAAACTTCGATTTTTTGCACTTTCTGGCATGCTCTGCCAGCACTTTAAAGGGAGTTCTGGACTCAAATAGAGTTTTAAATTGTAGTTCTAATGCAAATCTATGACAAACAAGAGAGTTCTACGGATGCGAACAGTTCTAGCCCTATACAATATCATTTGAACTGCTGAAATTGATAAATTTCGAATTTTTGCACTTTCAGGCATGCTCTGCTGGCACTTTAAAGAGAGTTCTGGACTCGATTAGAATTTTAAATTGTAGTTCTAATACGAATCTTTGAATAACAAGAGGGTTCTAGGAATGGGAGCAGTTATAGCCCTATACAATATCATTTGAAGTGCTGAAATTGATAAATTTCGACTTTTTGCACTTTCAGGCATGCTCTGCTGGCACTTTAACGTGAGTTCTGGACTCAATTAGAGTTTTAGGTTGTAGGTCTGATTTAAGTCTGTAAGAAACTAGAGAGTTCTAGGGATTGGAACCGTTCTAGCCCTGTGCAATATCATTTGAAGTGCTGAAATTGATAAAATTCGATTTTTTGCACTTTCAGGCATGCTCTGCTGGCACTTTAACGTGAGTTCTGGACTCGATTAGAGTTTCAAATTGTAGTTCTGATACGGATATGAGAAAAACAAAAGAGTTCTAGGGATCGGAACAGTTCTAGCCCTATACAATATCATTTGAAGTGCTGAAATTGATAAATTTCGAATTTTTGCACTTTCAGGCATACTCTGCTGGCACTTTAAAGAGAGTTCTGGACTCGATTAGAATTTTAAATTGTAGTTCTAATACGAATCTTTGAATAACAAGAGGGTTCTAGGAATGGGAACAGTTATAGCCCTATACAATATCATTTCAATTGCTGAAATTGATAAATTTCGACTTTTTGCACTTTCAGGCATGCTCTGCTGGCACTTTAACGTGAGTTCTGGACTCAATTAGAGTTTTAGGTTCTAGGTCTGATTTAAGTCTGTAAGAAACTAGAGAGTTCTAGGGATTGGAACCGTTCTAGCCCTGTGCAATATCATATGAAGTGCTGAAATTGATAAAATTCGATTTTTTGCACTTTCAGGCATGCTCTGCTGGCACTTTAACGTGAGTTCTGGACTCAATTAGAGTTTTAGGTTCTAGGTCTGATTTAAGTCTGTAAGAAACTAGAGAGTTCTAGGGATTGGAACCGTTCTAGCCCTGTGCAATATCATTTGAAGTGCTGAAATTGATAAAATTCGATTTTTTGCAATTTCAGACATGCTCTGCTGGCACATTAAAGGGAGTTCTGGACTCGATTAGAGTTTCAAATTGTAGTTCTGATACGACTCTGTGAGAAACAAAAGAATTCTAGGGATTGGGCCAGTTGTAGCCCTTTACAATATCATTTGAAGTGCTGAAATTGGTATGCTGGATTTTTTTTTTCAATTGAATTTTTTAAGGTTAAATCGCCAGAACTATTTCTAAAAATTATCAGGAACTGTAGAACTAACTTATATGTAGTAAAAACTGACGTTTATTTATGATCTGCTAGAAATTGATCTGCTGCCGGAAGTTGGCAGATCATTTTTTTAATTGTCTTTTTTTAAGGTAAAAACGCCGGAACTATTTCTAAAAGGTGTCAGGAACTATAGAACTCAGCTGCATGCAATGAGAACTCTCATTTATTTTTGATCTGCTGGACAATGATCAGCTAAGTTCACTGACATTATCTTATTGGCCGAGTAGTTGCAATGCAAAGATTTTTGGGTTTTCGATTTCGATTCGGTCGAGAGCACTATTATTAGTACAATAGCGTAGTTTTTCCGCTAATAGAGGCTACGATAGCCTATATTTTTTTACAGTTCGAAGATTTTGCCCTTGCAAACGCTACCCGACTTTTGGATAGATATAAGAATGCTTACTGCACGTTCAATGATGATATTCAGGGCACTGCAAGTGTTGTAGTAGCTGGTATGTATGCTGCATGTAGAATTACAAAGAGAAAGCTGAAAGAAAATATATATATATTCCTTGGAGCCGGGTCGGTAAGTATTCGCATACTTTTATTATTCTTTTCTAACTATCATTCTATCTAGACCAGAGTAGATAATTTTTGAAACCAAAAAATATTACAGTAGGATGAAACCCATTAGAAAAGCAGAGGAATATGATCAAAATGAGAGGAAAAATAAATTACGGTCGATCCGAGTTCGGGAAGTGGGAGGGGGTGAGCTTTTAAGGGTAAAAAATGGTTTTTCTTGATTTCCGGCAAAACTACAAGTCCTATGGAAAAAACTTAAATGGCAAAGTTGTAGGCAATAAAAAGATCTACAACTATTGAATTTGCAGATTTTTCACATAACCTCAAAATTTAGGTTAAAAATTGAAAAAACCAAGTTTTTGGTTTTTTATTAAATATTAACTTATTTGTTTGGTTTTTTCAATTTTTCAATTGGAAATCAAGATAAACCATTTTTTACCCTTAAAAGCCCCTCCCACTTCCCGAACTCGGATCGACCGTAATTTATTTTTCCTCTCATTTTGATCATATTCACCTGCTTTTCTAATGGGTTTCATCCTACTGTATTTTTTTTTCATTTTTTACCATTTTTGTAGGCTTTGACCCTACGGTTTAAGATTATAAGTTAAACATTTAAAAAGATGGATTAGACCAGAGTCTAATCCATCTTTTTAAATCTTTGAAATCTTTTCCAACCTTCCACATCTAAAGCACTTGCTTCATCACATAGCCTTCTCATTACATAATATCCTAGACTGCTAGTCGAAGGGAACCGACTATTTTTCAATTTCTCTGTAATCTGTGCTCCTTTCAGGCATATTCTAAAATGTTAATTTGCAGTCTTCTTCATTTACGTTTCAATAACCCGTCTTTCCTCTTCCACATTTTAAAATTGTGACATGAATTCTTTCAGGCCGGCGTTGGCATTGCATCTTTGTTATGTGATGCGATGGTCGAAGAAGGAATTTCTATGGAAGAAGCAGTAAAGAAAGTATACATGGTTGACCATGAAGGTCTCCTATCCACCAAGCGACAAAGTGGTATACCAGCTCACGCTGTTAAATTTGGTAAGGACATGGAACCGACAAAAGATTTCGCAAGCCTCGTGACGAGTTTGAAGCCGACTTGCCTCGTTGGTAAGTTCGTATTCCGATTATGCGACTGATGTTGTAGCTTACTATTATTACTAACTACCGTACTCAGAGGACTACGGAGGATTACGGTAGTTAGTAAATGTGTTATGTAACATTTAATGATTACATAATCTATTCCTTAGTAACGATTTTGTTCCGAAAACAATTAATAAGAATAATTATAATCTAGCAACACCACGACATGTCAAAGTATATAATTTTACCTTGTTTTTTTTTGACACATATTTTACACAATTTTTTCTCACATCCAAGATAACAAAACTTTTTTATAATAATATGTAGGTATATACCATAAATTCAACACTTAAAATAGCTTGTAACAGAAGTATAAATGAAGAACAAGGAAAAATGACAGTGATAGACTACAAAAGGAAGATTAAATGAAGCAGAATATTAAATAATGTTGATGTTGACGAGAGCTCGAGCGACGACTATTTTTTCCCGCCGACGTTGTCGACACCTGTACTTCGGCCGGGGAGAGGTCGGCCACCGACAGGCTTGGGAGCCAGGGCCAACAGGCCCCGGGATGGGTCCCCGCAACTGGTGGTTGTGTGCGGCGCAAAAAACAGCGCGATGCACGGTCGAGTACGGACGTGTGTACGCTGCTCGCAACGAATATTATATTCGCGAATTGCGCGGCTATAGCCGCTGCCCGTGTACGTAGCAATGAGTTCTAAACCTCTCATAGCAAACGAGTTATTGGCATTCTTGAAACATGCCATTGATTATATGGACGAGGTCAGCATCTTGCAGATCTGCAAGTCTGCCTTCAAGGAAGCAGAGATATGCAGTGCTAAGTTGCTGCTATTCCAGACGCTCGGCAAAATCGACCAGATGCCGTCTCGCCGGAGAGATGGTACCGAGAAGAGTATCCAGGATATAATCATCCTGATGAAGGATACTGACCCGGATGACGTGCCTGATTTCGTGGTGAAGGACCTGCATAAACTGCCGCCCATCACGTTTGACCACGTCGACGTAACCAGGCTTCTTAAGGACATTACATCCCTCAAAGTTAACCTGGCCGAGCTGCAGTCAAAATTGGAGGTATCAAATAACACCATATGTGACTTACGTGCCGAGGTAGTGCTGTTACGCAGCGCTGTTTCGGTAACTGGGTCACCTGACGCCTCCAATATGAACACACGACATGGAAAGGAAAACGCTGCGATCAGCAGTTCGACGGTGGCGAGTGCGTCACCCATTAAAACTGCAAGCGTAGCATCACGCGCCACCGCCGCCTGCGCTTCTACACCGGTGCAAGTACAGGCTTGTGTAGGTACGTTGACCCCTAAACGTGCCTATGCAGATATCGTTGCCGCTATCCAAACTGAATCGTCGCAAAAAAAGCAAGCGGCCAATATAAAACGGGGTCAAGCAAACCAGCCTAGTCTGAAAAAGGACAAGCGTGACAATGAGGGCTTCATTAAGATAGAAAGGAAGAAGAAGCCTCTTTGCCGCAACCAGTGCGGTACCGCGCTGGCAGGACCCAATATGCTGCTGCGTCCAGCGACACCCACGACGCTGCTGTACGTGTCCCGACTGCATCACTCCACAAAGGCAGAGGATGTCGTGGAGTATTTGCGAGTGAAGACGAACTGGACCTTGAGAGTCGAGAAGTTGGAGTCGCGCCACAATACTAACTTCAAGTCGTTTGTGGTGCGGGTTCCAACACATTACCTTGAAACCTTTCTCAAGGAACAGTTTTGGCCGAAGGGTATCGTGTATCGGCGTTTCCGTGGCCGGCTACGTGATACCAGTCAGCGAAACACGACGCCGTCTCTTCGTGTGCAATAATTAAAATTATGAGTTTTGTTATTGTATATCTATTAGTTTATTGATGTTTTAATTTTTTTGGTATTTGTTATTTTTTAGTTTTGTATTGTATTTTTATTTGTGTATTATATTTTATATGGGCCACAGTTGCCTGAAATAAAGAAATAAATAAAAAAAAAAAAAAAATGGTTTCAAACCATAAACGAGAACGTCATACGCTCGTACTACGGTGCTACAGAGGAACGAACTTTACTGCGTGCCGTGAAAGGATGCTGTCTATGTTTCAGGCTCTTGAGCCATCTGCCAACGTCTCGGCCCAACGACGGGGATCGGATCAGGTGGGGGTCATCCAACGCAATCGCAGTTTGGATCAGTTCTCATGAATACTTGTCGCCTGTTACAGAGCGCATCGACTTCCTGTAGCAGAAAGTTTACGCATAGGCAAACCGTATTAGACCATATGAAAAACGAATGGAGCGCTATACTCAGAATCACATTTTCCAAAGAGACCAGAGGTTGGTATACAGAAATTGGGAACGATCCAACTAAGATGTGGCTGACGGGCGGCGACCTGATGATGATGCCACTAACACATTTTGGCGCAACATCTGGTTGGTGCATGGAGGACACGGAGGGCGACTGGATGTGTGATGTTGACCGAAGGTGTGCACATCTTCTGGATTAAATAGTTCAAGAGTTCACACGTTCACTTAGCATTACACTTTCAGGCAGCTTTAGAATTTGGGTCTTTACCACAATTTCTGACATCAGCAGTTACCCACCTGCTCCATATATCAGGTAGTTCCAGTGAGCCCAAAAATTATATTTGCATAGGCATAATCAAGTAGCCAAGATTATCCATCGGCAACTTGCTTTGCACTATCGACTTGTTGAGTCACAGATACCGTACTACAAATATGTGCCTGACCCAGTTCTGGAAAATGACCATATCACATTGTACTGGGACCGGTTTATCATCTCATCACTGACAAGACTATTGTAGCAAATAAACCTGACATAGTGGTGATAGACCGACAAGTGCGCCGCACGATGATAATCGATGTCGCCATTCCCCATGACGAGAACCTCGTGAAAGCTGAGAAAGATAAACAAACAAAATATCTAAATTTAGCTCACGAGGTTGTCGATATGTGGAGTTTGGATTCGGCTATCATTGTGCCGATAGTCGTGTCGGCCAATGGATTAGTCCCTAAAAGCCTCGACATTCATCTTAGGGGGCTGGCATTAAGTGGATGGATCAAGGGCCTGATACAGAAGGCAGTTCTCCTAGAAACGGCACGTATCGTGAGGAGGTTTCTGTCTCTGGAGCCTTAAACCACCGGTAGCTTAGACCATGATCCCGCTACTGGTCGGCTCCTATTTGTATATTTATTTTAAATATTATTTTTTATTTTGGAGGTAGTATTTAAATGTAATTTTAGAGAATTTTAAATAAATATATGAAATAATAATAATAACCTTCACTTGGTTGACACCCATGGAAGACATTGAAACCGGCCTTATGGCTGAGAAAGAGAATAATCTCTTAAAATAATAATAGTAAATAATTTATTTTCTCAACATCAACTAACAATGAAGATATATCAAACAATGACACAATAAACTTGAGACTGGTGTCGGTAGTAGGTAAAACCTGTATCACCAGGCCGCCAACCATTCGTCGCAGTGCATCACTTACTAAATTGAATGAGATATTTAAGAAATAACAATAAAACTGCTTACTATAAGATAATTAATATTGATACGTACATAAACCCTACAGTTTAGGTGGTATTATTACAATTTTAAGGTACAGTTGAGATCAATTAATTATTACAATATAAGTATTCAGTTTGTATTATATAAGGTTAAATTGAAATAAACTAACATTTAACATATTTCTGTTTATAACTAAAATAACAATAACGTTAGCAGTTAAAAATTAAATTTAAAAATTAACTTAATGTTTGAAACTAAATATGAAAGAAACTAAGAAGGCAAGAAGTATAATTAAAAAGTAGGAGTTAGAAAGAAGTAGGGCACGCCATTATAGCGGCGGTAAGTCCCGTTATGGAGGCGTGGATCGACAGAGGACATGGTGTCCTAAGCTTCCGGTTGACGCAGGTACTTACCGGGCATGGCTGCTTTGGAAAGTACTTGTGTCGCATAGGCCGGGAGCAAACATCGGCGTGTCATCACTGTGATGGTGGTTTGGAGGATACGGCGCGGCATACGCTCGAAGAGTGTACTGCATGGGCAGAGCCGCGTCGTGAACTCTTTGCAGTACTCGGCGGGAGTAACCTGTCACTGTCGACTGTTGTACGAGCTATGGTCGACAGCGAGAGCGTATGGGACGGAGTCGCTTCCTTTTGTGAACAAGTCATGTAGGAAAAGGAAGCGGCTGAAAGGGAGAGAGAGGCGTTAAGTCCTCTCCCCTCTCGCCGTAGACGCGCCGGTCGTCAGCGCCGTGAAGCGGCAGCCGATCTGCGTCCTCCATGAGAGGAGAGGCCTGCGGGCAACTGACCGGGGGAGTCAGACGTCCGCTATATAGGCGGGAGTAGGCGTTAGCGTAGTGTTCCACGCGCGCTATTCGAAGAAGGAAAGCAGCCTCCTAGGGCCGCTAAGGTGGCGGGACCTGCCGCAAACATAGCGGTAGGTCGAGGCCTGCCGGGTGTGGTGATTCCGTAAGGGCAACCCGGGTCACGGTCACAGGCAGTGAAGGAACACCGCGGTGGTTTTAGCCGGTATGAGTCCGGCACGCCCCCTCGTCGTCCCCACGACGCGGGAAGTCCATGAGGATTTCCATCGCGATAGAAAAAAAAAAAAAAAAAAAGAGTTAGAAAGAAGTATAATTAAAAATATTTCTTAAATAAATAAATTTTTTTTTTTTTTGCCCCACATAGGATTTTCTCCTGTGTCGTGGGTGCGTCACATACACAATGACATCCAGACCCGAAACAACACTTTGTGGATCACACAAAGTGTTGTCCCGTGCGGGAATCGAACCCGCGACACGTTGCACGGCAGCCGGTTGCCCAGCCACCGCACCAACCGTGCAGTCATGTGCTGAATGTAGCAGGTGGATGGGAGCGCGAAGCGTGTTTGGTAACTATGGATGCGTATGAATGGTTGTGTTCTGGATAACATAGATATAAATGAACATAAAAATGATATAAATACGTATGATTTGCTCCCTAATAACCGAACTATGTACGTATTTATTTATTTTATAGGTTTAATTAGGCATTCGGTTGTTTCATAATTAACATTTTGAAGCCATGTTTTTTAATATTTTCTTGCATTGCACTTTACTAAGATGATATATTACTACTACTACTACTACTCTGTCAATTTTATTCAAAGTCAAAGTCAAAGTCAAAATCATTTATTTCAATTAGGCCAGAATGGCACTTTTGAACGTCAAAATAAAATTAATATTAAAAGTGAAGCTATTTGCTCATTCCAAGGTGTAGATTCCTATGGAGAAGAACGAGCAAGAAACTCCAGAGGTTACTCTTTTTCAATCAGGTTCACAATACAATTTACTAGTTACATAGTTTTGCTGTTTGGATTGTGCGAGAACAATGTAACACCAAAATCCAGTCAAAGTGATCAAGAAAGAAAATAACCTTAAGAACAATAATACAGTCTGGAGCTGACCAGTCCCAGTTGACGGCGCCCGTTCACGAACATGACACGTACACCAGCACCGCCCAACTCAACCATATTGTAGGGAATCGAGCGATCCACTGCACGCGCCACCGCCAATGAGACCTTTGAGTGAGCATGACAACTCCAAGCTGACACAAATGACTTCTATTAATCTAATTTAATATTAAGTTAATTACAGGGCTCTCACATTTACATTGGTTATATAATTTAAAAAATATTTCATTAAAACAACAGTGTTTTTAGTTATCCTGTGGAGCCGGACTAGCCTGCATCCAAGCATTTTTATCCTCTATATATTCATTAAGTTTGTAATATGCTTGTCTACATAAAGTTTTCTTTATACATAATTTAAATTTGGATTCATTTAGTTGTTGTACATCGCCTGGTATCTTATTATAACATTTAACACAGAATCCCATGAACGATTTACTTACTTTCGCTAATCTCGAAATTGGCTGACTTAATCTATTCCCATGTCTAGTTTGATAGTGGTGTCTGTCAGACACTTTACCAAATAACTGTAGGTTTTTCCTAACATACATGATGTTTTCATAGATAAATTGACATGGAACGGTCATAATGCTGATCTCCTTAAACCTTTCTCTGAGAGATTCGCGACGACCTAGATTGTAGATAGCTCTGACGGCGCGCTTTTGTAAGATAAAAATAGATTCAATGTCAGCAGCGTGTCCCCACAGCAAAATGCCATACGACATAATGCTATGAAAGTAACTGAAATACACCAGTCTTGCCGTGTCAATGTCAGTTAACTGTCGTATCTTCCAGACAGCATAAGCTGCAGAGCTCAATCGTCCCGCTAATGATATAATGTGAGGACCCCATTGCAATTTGTCGTCTACAGTAATTCCCAGGAAAGTTGTCTCTTTTACAAACTCTAATTTCTCACCATTCAATAATATGTCACATTCGTTGCTTTTAACATTTGGCAAAACAAATCTAATACATTTTGTCTTTTTATTGTTTAGTACTAAGTTATTTAATGTAAACCAATTTTGAACTTGCATTAGGGCATTATTTACGTCGTCATAACTATTTGTGCGTCTATTAATTTTAAAAACTAATGAAGTGTCATCAGCAAATAATACCATCTGCGGTTCATTTTTAAATAAATGGGGCAAGTCATTTATGTACGCTAAAAATAAGAATGGACCTAGTATCGAGCCCTGCGGTACACCCATAGATATGCTAGCACCCTGTGAATTTACTTTATTTACTTGTACTTTAAGTTGCCTATCCTGAAGGTATGATTTCAACAGATTTAGCGACGTCCCCCGAATGCCATAGTGTTTCAGCTTCAGCAATAGCGTCTCATGTTCAACACAGTCGAATGCCTTCGATAGATCACAAAATATGCCGATGGCATCCCGTGCTTCTTCCCAAGAGGCGAACACCCGCTTAATTAGAGCTACTCCCGCGTCAGTAGTGCAGCGACCTTTGGTGAATCCGTATTGTTGATCATGAAAGATAGAATTCATGTTAAAGTGACGCAACATCTGAGAAAGCATCAGCCTTTCAAACACTTTGCTGAGCGCTGGTAAAATAGAGACCGGCCTATAGTTATTGGGTTCTGCACTATCACCGGATTTAAACAATGGAACTACTTTACTATGTTTCATTAAATCCGGGAAAACTCCGTGATCTACACTTTTATTAAAAATGAAAGCTAAATGAGGCGCTATAGTCTCTATAAAAGACCTACACACCCTAACAGACATTCCCTAGAGATCTTCAGTAGACTTAACTTTGATCTCTTTGAACGCTTTAATTACTGCTTGGGGGTTTGTGTATTGAAATCGAAACTCAGAAAGGCACTCCTTGATATTACTTTTAAGAAGTTCGACGGAAAGAGTCGGAGATGATTTCAATGCTTCCGTAGTTTTTATCGGAATATTTTTAAAGAAACTTTCAAATTCCTGGGCAACTTTCAAATTTGAATTGATGTGTCCATTCGCAGTATTTAGATTAAATTCAGCATTACGGGATTTATTTCTACCTGTCTCGTTATTAATTATATTCCAGGTAGTTTTTATTTTATTTTCTGCAGTCTTAATTTTATTAGTAATGTAAAGTGCTTTAGCCTGCTTGCAAACTAATTTAAACGTTTTCGAATATTTGGAGACATAAATGTGAAAAGCCTCACTATGATTAAATGGTTTCATACCGTAAAGCTCAAATAACCTTTCCCTACTTATGCGTATACCTGGTGTAGCCCAGTCACAGAATACCAACTTACATTTAATGTTTTTGCGTTTTACAGGGAATAATTTATCAAATTGAGTTTTAATAATTGACAATAGGTTGGCGTAAATCTCACTCGGGTGTTCACTATCACGCATTTGACCGCATAAATCATTTTTTAAATTATGATTTAATGACTCAATTTTTTTATTTGAGATCTGTCTAAACATAATTTCACTTTTTTGAACAGTTGTGATGGTGTTAAAGGTGACTGTCAGCCCACTGTGATCAGATGATAATTTATTAACAACATCTTTATGTAAATAATCACAGTTACAAAAAATATTATCTATACATGTTGCCGTGGTGGATGTTACACGGGTGGGCTCAAGGAAAACATTAGATAAATCAAAAGATTTGAAGAGACTTAATAAGTTAGTACAAATAGAGTTATTTTCCAAGAAATCAACATTAAATTCGCCACATATTATGGTACATTTACTACTAGAACACGTTTTGTGCAGTACATCTTCCATTACGGAGCTAAAACTATTAAAATTTTGTAACATAGGAGGTCTATAAACACAGACTACAATATGCTTATCCAGCTCAACACAGGACAACTCTATTGTGTGCTCTATTGACAATAATGTAATATCTTGTCTTTCTTTATATTTCACTGAATTGTTAACTAAAATTAGGCTACCACCATGTATCATTGTTTGACGGCTAAAATAGTTTCCAACACAATAATTTTTAAAATTTATAGATTCTACTTGATAATCCTTCAGCCAATGTTCAGTAATACAAACAATATCATAATTAAATTTTTCTAAAAATAATTCAATTTCTAGAGATTTTGATGAAAAGCCCTGCATATTTTGATTAAACAATGTTAACAACTTTTCTTGTTTTTTCTTCTTATGTACTACTTTCATAGATTTAGACTTAAATATATTGCCAGAAGATACCTTTACAATGCATGGAACATTTGTAGTATTTAATTGTTTATCCTCTGTTGTCTCATTATTCAGTTTAAAAAGTTATCCAGAGTACCCACATTTGTCATCAAATCATGAGTCTCTTTCGTACTATCATAATAAGTACAGCTAATCTCTATATTATTAGATTGTCTACATAATATAGATCCGTCACTTAAACTATTATAAACTAAATTAATACTATTTGCTAGCAAACTAGCAAGTAAAACTTTACATTTTCTAGGAATAAACATGTATTCCTTGGTCAAATTAAAACCACTAACAAATTTGTTAGTGTCAAAAAATAATAATTTGTCTTTATGACAACATGTCAGCATAAATATTAAATTATTTAAATAATGTATATTTTTATTTTGTGATTGTATAGGTAGGGGCCCAGGAAACCGTAAATTTGTTGTGTCAGACTTGTTCTATATCTAATTACATACTTTGCAAATCGTAGCGTTTCTTTTACTTTGTATTTGGATCATACGTTAATTCTGAGTTTTTTTTAGTAGGTACTGCAGTGGCGTGCAGTCCATATAGACGAAAAGGCTTTGCCTACCTATAAATATCGTGAATATATAACATACATAAAATGTACAAACGCGTTTATTAAAATTCAATAATATAATAAAAGTTTGTAAAAAAAACGGCTAACATAAATACGCGCCTTTGTAAAACAATGAATGCGGCCCGCACGCACCACGCATGCGCTGCTATTCCTTAAATCTTGGCTGCTAGTTGTGACGTCACGAAAGTAATGTACCAAAAGTATGCACCGCGCATGCGTGAAGTTCACGACCATGGTCACGGTACAGAATAACCATTCATAATTATATTACACGATTCCTTTTGCTTGACAAAATGTTTGCAACTAAAAAATTAGAGGACCGTTTGTTCATCACTTGGAAAACGATCGTATTTTATTAAGAATTCTAAAACAATAAAACAGCAACAAGTTATTGTATTTTTAAAAACAATTAAATCATAAAAGGATTTAAATTGATAAAATCTGTATATCGTAAAGTACTGATGAATGGAGTACACCAGCGCCATCTATTGAATTTTTTGTTGAAACTTCTGAACTCGTTCGATATAATGCGAATGTATTTTTATAATTGCGTATTTAACAAATATGTTTTAAGTGTTTTAATTTAAGCTTAAATTTTTTACGCTTTGTCGGTTTATAGAAATTTTAAACGAGGAGTTGTCTTTATTATTATAAAAGTTAAAAGGAAGTTATTGAAACTTCAAGATGGCGCCATTTACAACGTTTCAAATTATATGAATGAATGTTTTTTAGTATGAATTTTGACTTACTAAATTAACCTTTGTTTTTTTGAAATTAAACGCTGCATTACCTTAATTTTTAAGCTACATTTTTATTATAATAATCACTCAATCGACTATTGGTAATGACTTCAATTCATTTCCAATGTTTTCGGCCATATTTTTTTCATGTGATGTGCGATCGCTTTGTTTATGTTTTCGTTTAAATTATTAGGAAATAGTTTTAAACATAAAGTTGCATAAATGTGTAGTAGTAGTTAAATATATGTGTAGGTTTTTCAAATAGTGTATTTGTTTATCAGTTTCTAGTACAAGTACCTATATTATTCGATTGTGAAGTTTGTGTGAATAATAGATAATTTTATGTGTTTGTTGAAAGTAAAAACAGTAAGATTTCGCAAGAAAATGTCCTTTATAGGACTAGATTCAGGTAATGACCATAGGCAGAGGTGTACTCGAGTTACGAGAATTGACCCAAGTAAAAGGTAGGTAATGTAAATATGTACTTACTATAATGGATCTGTTATTTGATTTCTTGTTTATTGTTTGATAATTCTTAAAAATATCAACTTAGACTTCGGGTTGTACTGATTCACATATTAATTCTTATTAATAATTATGTAATGTAATAATAACAAATGTACCGCATAGACTCAGGTCGGCCACAGCCGGCCGCGCTTGTTATTGTTTTGTTTGTTGACATAATGTAGGTACCTACGCTCTTAAATTCGTAATATATTATGATTTTGAACAGATTGATTAAACTTAACAATTCCATAATGAAATTTGGTTCATCAAATTTATGCTTCATTATTAAAATAAATAATAGATCCTTCATTATTTGTAAGTTTTGTTGACTTAATAGGTGATGAAGTACTTCACAAAAAATACGCGAGATGTCAGTGTATGTAATTTGGCGAAAGAATACACCACAATATTCTTGAACGCATTTTTCAAAATGTATTATGTATACATGTACCTGTCTTGTGTGAGTATATTGTATGACCGGCGGGGGGGGGGGGGGTTAATCATACGATATTTAGTTGCCTACCCTGTCTCGAAAACCTGTGCACGCCACTGAGGTACTGTAAAGTAGGAACAGAAAGAACTGTGCAAAGCTGTTAACACCGCACAGTGTTGATATAATTTAGATGTAGGTGTAGGATGACGTATGGGTATAAACTTAATAATTATGTTAAATGGAATGGATATGTTATACGGAAAATGATGCTAGCTAAGGAGGGAGGAGGCGGGGTGCGTGAGGGAACGAACCTCCTCACGCCCCAGCCGTCACGAGAGACACCCTGGGCGTCGGGGATCGCGAAAAGATCGCCGGCCACCGTAAGCACGGGCCTGCGGACGGCGAGCACGGATACCTCGCCGCCCGTCCAGAACCATGATCGAGCGTACGGCACGTCGCGTTCCGCGCGCGCCTCAAGGAGCCATTAGACCACCACAGATGGGGCCCAACAGGGCTGATGCCGATACGGAACCGCGGAAGACTTAACGGTTTACCGGCGCTCCGGCTCGAAGGAGTAGGAACGGAGTGGTTTTTAGTCAGTAAGAGTCTGACACTCCCTCTCGCCCTGACCCGGGCGGGAGAAGTCATTGGATTATTTTGCCCACTTAAAAAAAAAGCTGGTGGTCTGCATCAGAAAGGTATTATGAAAAATTTTTAGAACAAGAAAGTATGAATCTGTGGATTTTCAATCTTCTTCTCGGTTTGATATTTGTGCAATATACTACCACACCTTCGTTTTGTGATATGTTGTTATTAGTAGAGAAAGACTTAGAGGTATATCCGTCTATAATAGGTATAATGGAATTACGTGCCAGCCAACACTCGTGTTAATACAATGATATCCCAATCAATACCCGGTCTAGTCAACAACGTCTCGAAACTTGGTAGACTACATATGTATATATGTTGTATTTTATTTTGTGGAGTTTTGTGTAATTACAATTACATGAGACTAAACTTGCTGTTGAAACAATTGTCGAAATTGTCCTTCTCTTTTATTTGAGTTCAATAATAATAATTAAACGAAATTTTTCGAATTTGAAAGCTCACCAGTCACAATGCCTTTTTAGTTTTTTATCACAGTCATTTGAATTAGCGTATAATTTTTTTACTTTCGTCCACATAAGTTAGTTTAATGATAAATTTTATCACACTTTGACTTAACAATCATATTGTTATAGTTCCTTACGTGATTTTGACTATTTAAACTTGTGAAAACTATTCCTCAAAAATAAAATTTGCAGAGCACTTGAAAACGCGTCTTCACTCGGCGGGAGAAGCTAAGTTGCTAAGGACTGGGTTAAGTAACCATTGAAAGATTTGCCACGGTGGCAAGGCTGGACTATATATACTGCGGTCTCTGAGCGTCAGATATTACACTGACGACACGCGGTAGACAATTCAAGGTTACCTAAAGTTTGCACTCAGTATTTTGTTTTTCTAGGTGCTTCAACTGTAGGTGGTGCCTTTACACCAGCTATATTGCAACAAATGGCAAAAAATACTGAAAGACCACAAATATTTGCTCTCTCAAATCCAACGGTAAAAGCTGAGTGTACTCCACAGCAAGCTTACGATAACACAGAGGTAATATAGAAAACACTTTGTAAGTAAATCTCACCTCAATTTACAACGTCGTAAATATTTATCAAATAAAATCGATTGCCTATTCTTTAAATTTGGATGAAGACAGGTTTCTATTTACATTATATCTAATCAAGGTCACTTGATTAGACACTACTTTTCGAGTGTCGGAGAGCTAGAGATACCACAGCCTCACAGAAAACCATAGTGAAACAACGCTTGCGTTGTGTTTTGTCGTGTGAGTGAGGTTACCGCAGGCCCAATTTGGAACAGTCAGTGAGAAAGCGACTTAATTTTACGCTATGCAGTGATGATGATTGTTTGTTTTAGGGTCGATGCATTTACGCATCAGGTTCTCCTTTCCCGCCAACAAAATATGGGGGTAAGACGTACTATACAGGTCAAGGTAACAACTCCTACGTATTCCCCGGAATAGCATTGGGAGTAATCATTTGCCACGCCCGTCATGTACCTGACTCCATGTTTCTATCTGCGGCAAAGGTAATATACCACTACTTATTAGATTTCTTCTTGGTTATAATATTGGTACGTACTGTTTGCGTTCCATTCCATGCTATTGTGTAACTTAACCAAAGAAGTTATACTATATAAGTATATTTATAAGTTATATAGTTCATACCCTATCTGTTACAGGTTGACAAGTGGTCACTGCCATAGGCTCCTTCCGGAGCGGTTTGACGCCGCAGCATCTGAAAGATCTGACGAGCTCAAGCGCCGGGGAGTCCGGCGTGACGCTGCCGAAGGAGCTTACGGTTTTGATCAATTTCATGCTCTCCGGCAATGTGCACGAATCCGTCATCGACATTTTGTACGGGGCCAATCTATGTGTTCTACGCAAGAAGGATGGCGGTATTCGTCCCATTGCCGTGGGAACAACTTATCGTCGCATGGTAGCCAAGATTTGTTGCAAATTTTATAGTAATCATCTTTCGGAAAAATTCCAGCCTCCTTGAACTCGGGTATAGGGGTATAAGGGGCTGCGAGGCTGCCGTGCTTGCGTTGTCGACCTACCTGAATTCTAGGAAAGGAGATGTCATTCTGAAGGTTGACATTAAGAATGTCTTTAATTCGGTCAATAGAGATACTTTGTTGACAGAAGTTAAAAAGAAAGTACCTCATCAGTTTTCGCTGGCAATGTTATAGACACCCTACCAAATTATTATATCAGGACAACCTTTTGGAATCTGCCGTTAGCTGTCAACAAGGCGATGCTCTTGGGCCAATGATTCTCGTTTTTCAACAGATAGGTACAAAATTGTTTAGAACCTACTGTATGGTTATGCTATGGTTGGCTGGTAGAGAATGCCGTCCGGCATTAAGCCTGCCATTGTATAAACATTTGTGTAAGAAGAGTTAAACATATTTTTTTCTAAAATAAATAGTTTTAGCACCAGAGCACAAAGTACATTTTTATTTGCATATTAGAAAAGAATCTACGCCATGTAAAAGTAGAGCAAGTGGCGCGTTTTTTTATAGGTTGTTTATTCCTTTATAAAAAGAAAGAAGAAATCAAAATATTTATGTACTCTTGGGTACCATTCGAGACGTCACAAAGTCATTTATTTTAATTAGACCAAGAAGGCACTATTGAACGTCAAAAAAAATATTGATATATTAAAAAAATTCAGTCTCTCGTTCTGTTCTAAAGTGTAGATTCCTATAGAAAAGAACGGGGTATTTTCACGTGGTGTGGATACTGATAGTGATTATTTTTTTCCCCGGAAATTCCATAGAAATGTACTTTGCGGTGCTCTGGTACCAAAACTATTTATACCTATTACGGAAAAGCTGTCTAGACAAATATTATGGAAAATTGTGAGTAGTTTATTTTGTATCCAACGTTTCTCTAGTATAATTCACATGAAAAAAGATATTGCTAAAAACCGTTATATTTCCAAGACGACGGCGCAAGCGGCGCATATACGGGGGTGCAAAATGGAAATCTACAAAATTACCAATTTTCAAATTTCCTGGAAACCTTTCCAGGTAAAAGAGCTTAGGGTACCGAAGTATTTTCTGCTCATAATATTTAATCCCTTAATTTAGTAGTAAAAATCGGAGAGTACTATGAAAACTGTTTGTTATGAAAGACAAGCTTCTATTATTTTTGTGTTTTCCAGACTTTAGCGCTTTGTGTCACTGAAAAAGATTTGAATCTCGGACGAATTTATCCACATCTTAATGAAGTCCGAAATATATCCAATAAAATAGCAGCTTCTATCATTAACCGTGCTTTCGATGAGAGTATGTGTCAATTATGTTTGGTATTTTGTTATTTTTGATATTTATGAGGGTCAAACTGAAAGTTCTTAGAAAATCAAAAACAAAGTAAACAAGCAATTTATTTGTTTTATTACATCTTTTCACAATAGCGTCCGTTCACATCAATACATCGTTGCATCCGATGTAACCACTGACAAAAGCAAGTTGCCCAGTCGGCTTGAGAGGTCTCTTCGATGACCTTTTGAAATGCAGCCACTGCTTCATCGAGATCCAGAAAACGTTTTCCACGAGGATTTTCTTTTATTTTCGGGATTAAATAAAAATCACAGGGTGCGAGGTCAGGGCTATATAGCGGGTGACCCAGTACCTAATTTCACATCTGAGGTCGCCAAATCAAGTCAATTGTTTGGCGGCGTGCGACGAGGCATTGTCATGATGAAAGAAATTCCAGCTGTGAGGCCGTTTTTTAGAAATTTAAACTTACTATTTCAATATGATGATTTTAAGTGGCCAATTCTAGAAACTTTCAGTTTCGCCCTCGTAACTCGTAAGCGCAATGAAGGTAGTAACAGTGACTCTACAATTCTCAGTTGCATGTTTGTTTTGTCGTAGAACTTGCTGGAATGTACCCTAAACCAAAAGATGTGGATTGTTTAGTCCAAAAGTATTTGTACAACACAAAATACAATAATTACATGCCAGATTGTTACAATTATCCAGGCAGCGACTCTGGAATAAAAGTCAAGACGATAGAAGAAATGATGGCTAAGTCGTGAGTTACTTTTATATTTTTGTAATAACTATCGTGGGACATACTAAATTACCTAAAATACGTGGATTACTTGCGTGAATAGAAATTAGAAAAGCTCTACTAGTTTCGAACCTTAGAGGGGTTCTTCCTCATAAGCAGCGTGTGCGGTCGCGGTGATTGTATCGATTTTTTATGCCATTTGCTTCAAGTTTTTTGTTTTTTTTTTTCTATCGGTTAGGCCGGTGAACGAGCAGACGGATCACTTGATGGTAAGCAATCGGTTCCGCCCATGGACACCTGGAAAACCAGAGGCGTTACAAGTGCGTTACTGGCCATTTGGGTATTAGGAGTTTGAGGATTGTTGTGGATTCAGGGATTGGGGAAGGGGGGGGGGATTGAGCTTCCTGTAATCTCACTCACACGACGAAACACAACACAAGTGTTGCTTCACGTCGGTTTTTTGTGAGACCCTGGTATCACTCCGGTCGAACCGGCCCATTCGAGCCGAAGCGTGGCTCTTCCACACTTACAATTTGTCCACTAATATACCATGGTGCACATAATCAAAAGCCTATGACGTGTCATAATATATTGAGAATGCATATAGCATATAAGAGATGATTTTTCTTCATGAGACGATATATTAGTTTTGAATTCATAAATTGCTATATTTATAGGCTTGTTTTTTCGAAAATCTTTTTGTTCATTGCAGAGAATATAATTTTTTTCAAAATATGTCTTGATTCACTGTAAGAACTGCAGGGCAACCTATTACTTTGTGCTAAACTTTTTCAACGTCATAATTTTGGTATAGAGTCAAAAATCGCAGTATCCACCAGATTTCCTACTTAATTATCGAATATACCTATCTATTAGGACGATTATTATTCCATATATTTATTTAAAATTCTCTATAAATTACATTTTTAAATACTAGGTACTTACAAAATAAAAAAAATAATATTTAAAAATATAAAAAATAGGAGCCGACCAGTAGCGGGAGCATGGTCCAAGCTACCGGTGGTTAGGGCTCCAGAGATAGAAACCTCCTCACGATACGTGCCGTTTCTAGGAGAACTGCCTTCTGTATCAGGCCCTTGATCCATCCACGTAACGCCAGCCTCCTAAGATGGATGTCGAGGCTTTTAGGGATTAACCCATTGGCCGACACGACTATCGGCACAATGATAGCCGAATCTACACTCCACATGTCGACAACCTCGTGAGCTAAGTCTAGATATTTTATTTGTTTATCTTTCTCAGCTTTCACGAGGTTCTCGTCATGGGGAATGGTGACATCAATTATCATCGCGGCGTACTTGTCGGTCTATCACCACACCACTATGTCAGGTTTATTGGCTACAATAGTAATGATAGACCGGTCCCAGTACAATGTGATATGGTCATTTTCCAGAACTGGGTCGGGCACATATTTGTATTACGGTACCTCAGACTCAACAAGTCGATAGTGTAAAGCAAGTTGCTGATGGATAATCTTGGGTACTTGATTATGCCTATGCAAATTATTCACTGTTGTTGTCGCGGAGAACCTAACGGGTAACCGGGACTCCGACTCGACGTGCAGGAGAAGGAACGGGGTGGTTTTTAGTCAGTAAGAGTCTGACACTCCCTCCCGCCTCACCCAGGCGGGAGCAGTCATTCGATGATTTTCCCCCCTTAAAAAAAAATATTCACTGTTAGCCAAACGACCACAACCAGAAATAATATGTCTAATGGATTCACCAGGACTATGACATGCCCGACATATGTCAACCGTCCCATCCTTAATTATATATTTCCGGTAGTTGTTTGTAAGGATAACTTCGTCCATAATTGCACAGACAAATCCTTCAGTTTCTCCAAATAGATTACTGAATCGTAGCCAAGACACGGACGTTAGAAAATCTACACTGGGACCATGAAGGGCCCGGAAGAAGCGTCCGTGGAACTCCTTGCTATGCCATACCTCCTTGCGATCATTGACGCTCAGTACCACAGGTTTGCGCCAGTTCTCTTTTGCCAAGGATAGCGGAGTGAATCCATTGTCCACCGCTGGTACTCTTCTAGGGTCTTAGCATTTAATAAGCCTCGACCACCACACTTCCGCGGGATGTACAACCTCATGACCGACGAACGAGGGTGATGCATGCGATTTGCAGTCAGCAGGGTCCGGCATCTTCACTCGCCTATCCAGGGTGTCAAGTTCAGTCTGAGTCCACTTGAGTATACCAAATGAATACATTAGGACTGGCATAACCCAACCGTTAAAGGCTCGCACCTTGTTTACGCCTGATAAGGAACTTTTCAGTACCTTATTCAGGCGGCCAAAGAAGCGCTCCTGTAACGATTGCTTCATGTCCGGTCCATTAATGCCTAATCCTTCTGACATACCCAGGTACTTGTATGTATCGTTTGCGGAGAGTGATCTCAGCTTTGTGATATCTGAGAGTTCTAGTCCCTCAGATTCCACAATCCCTCCTCGCTTTACATGCATGACCGCACACTTGTCCACTCCAAACTCCATTCTGATGGAACTACTAAATTTTTCAGTTATATTCAGTAGTTCCATCAATTGTTTCTTGTTTGGAGCAAACAACTTGAGGTCATCCATGTAAAGTAAGTGGGATATAACTAGACCCCTTCTCCGCAAAGGACGATTATTATTACTACATCACCAATTTATATTTTGTTATAAGTATTATATTTTGTTTCAGTACGAAGAAAACCGGTTCGAACAAAGGTTGTAAGAAATAAATAAATGAAACTGAAACGTCAAAAGGACTTGTTCTTTATTCTTTAGAAATTATGGTTGAAGTAAGGTTCGTAGTTTCATCCAGGTTATAAATATAATAGTGCTTATGAACATCATCAATATATTAGCTACAAGACGGTCTGGACTGAACATAGGCCTTTCCCAATGACTTCCAGATAGGCCCGTTGGAAGCAACCTAGAGGTACATTCATACAATGAATATGCTATGCCGTAAACTCTTCATCATCGTCCTAAAACATCCATAGCGAAACAAAAATGTTCTAGAACGGACCAAAATTCCTACGCTTGCCTTGGCGGCTTGGGGATCGCAGTTAGATCACCGAAATTTTTTCGATGGCTCGTCGCAGTTTTAGGATATATCTCGTCGATAGCAATTAATATTTTCAAATTATTTTTTTTTCAGGCGTTGAGTATAAAACGTGCTTCTACTTTTTCTCTTTAAACAGTTGTCTGTTTACCACGAAGATTTTATATGGTATATAGTAACTATTATTAATTTTTTGCTGTTTTAAAAGGATCTAATCAAGATAATATTGTTCTGGTGAACTTTATTGATGATATTTTATTTTATTGATTTATTACGTTATCTTCGTCTTTGTTTATTTACAATGGGAATCCATCTTTTATTATTTTTTAAGGTTAAATAAAAATATTGTTTGTTTATATCACTTATTTTTGGAAAATAAATATTTATTTTTTGTTTTTATCTTAGTTTTACTATGAAATAAGAAATAAATTATGTTTTCTCTTGTTCAAGTTTGACAAGCTCATAACCATGAGCAGCATTGGGCGAAAAACAATGCGTCGAACGAATTTTATTATTCGAATTTTATTATAAAAGTGGTATATTTATCCCATACGGTAGGCACAATTCACTAAGTAAGTTTATATCTACTTATTTGGTTTAGAGACATCTCTTAAGACCGAACACGATTGCTACGTAATCAATTTAAATCCACAGATTTTGGATTGAGTAAATATTAATTTGGGCCGGTAAGACAGCGCTTTCAAAAAAAATTGTGTATTTGGCGCCCTTCTAGTGTGTGTGTAAGGTCTCTGCCTCAAATTTTGCGGGCAGCGCGACGGCGGTGCGGGCGGTGATGCGGAGGCAGCGGCGCGGGGGCAGCGGCGCGGGAGCAGCAGCATCTTAAACGTAAATTCTCGAAAACAGCGACGGGGCAGCGGCGCGGGGGCGGGTACAGAGCGGTGCACTCCAATCAGTGGCGCCGATACCGCCGTGCAAATAATTCGAGGCCTAATTAGTACCGATACCACCTACCTAATAAAATTTTGATTTTCTATTTTTTTATCTGTTACTTAACGAGTTCGGTGGCACCTCAATTCAAACTTTTAGATTTAGGAGCCATGTTTGCATTAAAATAACTAGGTAGTGATATATTTTGCTACTATATCTAGAATTCGATTTTTTTATGGCATACATAAGCCGGTAAACGAGCAGACGAATCACCTGATCGTAAGCAATCGGCGTCGCCCATGGACACCTGGAACACCAGAGGCGTTACAAGTGCGTCACCGGCTTTTTGGGGATTAGGAGTATCGGTAAATGCCACATACCGGGCACAATTCCAGACTCCGTGCTACTACTGAGAATTTTTTTAAAACCCAGTAATACTTTGCCCGACTCGGGAATCGAACCAGAGACCCCTTGCCTGGCAGTCGCACTTACGGCCACTCGGCCAACGAGGCAATCTGAGATAGATATTAATAATATTTAAGAGTAATTTATCAAAATATATTTGAGTAAATAAATAAAGAATACGTTTTACCTAGGGATAAATCGACACGAGAGGTCTTTATAAATACTTTTTCAAAATAAAACGAAGTGATATTATTTATTACGAGTCTATTATTATAATATGGGTACCTAACCTAAATATACACACCTCACAAATACATAACACAAGATAATAATATAATACCTCATGAATACAAGAGAAAAGTTCCCTGAAAAGACTAGACTAGGCAGTTTTTCTAAGTATTGTCTTTAAAAAAAGATATTAATCATTAGAAACACGCCCAATGTTAAGTTTTATTGCTTGCAATCGAATCTTTTGTCAACTTACTTCGGGATACGACACAGATATAAAATGGAGCCCACCGCCAGTTAAAGTACGTCAGTTTAGATTAGCTCGCATAATGAATAATTCAGTCAGTTTTTGTGGGTATATGTGGCATAGTAAGCAATGGACGTGCATATTACGCATACTTCTACCTTTGATAACCATAACGGAGGTAGTTGTAAAAAAATGCTCAAACCTTCTCCGTGCGAGAAGAGGCTTTGCTCAGCAGTGGCAGTGGCCACTTATAGGCTGTTGATGTGTGGTATTGACCCGTCATCAGGAAATTTCAATTAGGTACTAAATTTGACCCAAACAAGAAATAGACGGAGCGAGATATTTATCATGTATTTGGGTTTATTTAAAACTATTTTACAAACTTGCTTAACTCTGCGAATTAAACTGTCAAACACCGCGAGGACACCAGTGACCGCAACCTATTGTTCTTTAATTGTGTCTATAATGACGGTACTCAACGAGTTAACCTGAACTATGTACTTATAGCGCGTGCGGCGGTAGACGTTCGCAATATGAGCAAGAAGATTTCAAATCATTCACGTAGTGTCAATATAATCCCGCACTTGCTTTATTGTCGATGTATTTTTCGCCTTACTGTAAATAATGGAAAAATAAGAAAATTAAGCATTCACAACTTTTATTTGATACAAATATGTCTGTTATCTGTAATGTATGATGTATGGTCATGAAAACTTGGCTAAGTAAAAATATAGTTACAAACAGCAGCACATCAAGATACTCTGCACTATTAAACTTCTTCAATTGATTTTAAACTCTATTACATGGTGATAACACATTAGAAAACTACTTACAATGCTGCTATCATGTCATGCATTGTTTTCACTTTTATCCCACTTCCGTCTTCAGGATACTTGTATATGTCTGGCAAGTAGCTCGAATACTTTGTGTCGTATACATTATCTTTAATAAATTGTGGCAAATCTTTTGGTTTAGGATATTTGCCGGCAAGATCTATAGAAAGAGAATCCGTTATCATTAAGTGGTATAAAGTAAAAAATTATGAGCATCCAAAGGACTTCCAAAAATATTTAGATTTACATCTGTATTTGTATTTGTACATTCTATTTAATATGAAAAACTATGTTTATATTAAAACTTTCGTGAAATATACTAAATTAATTATCATGTATACGGCTTATGTAACTGTTTGACGAGGAACTTGACTAATGTCAAGCCATGCTAGAGGCTCATATACATAAACAGCATTTCGCGGCACGCGACGCAGTGCGCTGTAATGCCGCTCTCGAGTAGGCAGTAGCAGCGCGACAGTCGAATTCCTCGTCAAACAGTTACGTGAGTAAGCCGAAAACATAATAATTAATGAAAGACTATCATTGACTTCAGATTGGTGTACTGTATGCTGTGTACGCATAAGACATAAATAAAAAAAAACACATCAGACATACTCAAACAGTAGGCGCGTTCAATGATTACTTCTGCTATTTTACATGATAAGTCCCGTATATTATTGAGTGGCGGATAAATTCGTCCAACATCTAAATCTTCTTGAGAAACGTTACTAGCTAAAGTCTGAAAATCAATTTAAACGTTAAAGCATTCCTAAAATGTTTTTAACCGACTTCAAAAATGAAAGAGACTCTCAGTTTGACCTAATGTACGAATGTGTGTACGCGATTATCTTACGAATGGGTGGACCGACTTTGATGCGATTTTCAGAAGAGTATTTGTTATACTTAGGAGAAGGTTTGGTATATTAATAAACCGACTTCAAAAAAGAGGGGGGTTGAAGCATTTTTTTAAATGTAGCTTATAAAAAAATATTTTTAATTGGACTTTACCTCGGCAGCAGTCAAAAACATGGTATCAGGAACATGATGTGAGTAGCAAAGGAGCGTTCCCAACGCTACTCCCGGGAATATATAGGAGTTGTTACCTTGTCCTGTGACAAATTGCTTCTTCCCATAATTCACAGGCGGGAAAGGAGAGCCTGATGCATAAATACACCGGCCCTAAAATAATACCAATAAATATCGGATGACAAAACATATATTTTTTTATACTTGATGTGGCGACGTTTGACTACTATCTCGCCTGGTGGTAAGCGATGATACGATACAATGGAGCACGTCGTCCCATAGGCAATCTATTCACTCGGGCCTTGAAGACTCCTTATATGTTGATAAGTATACGTAAAAAAGACATTCAGACTAAACTTGGTTTCATTAATGCTCTGTCGTTCACGAAGAATTAATATAGATTTTCCTTACCTTTGTGTGTTCATAAGCCTGCTGTGGAGTACACTCAGCATTTGACGTTGGATTTGAGAGAGCATAGATTTGTGGTCGTTCAGCATTTCTTGCCATCTGTTGCAATATCGCAGGTGTAAAGGCACCGCCCAATGTTGATACACCTAAAATAATATGAATTAATGCAGAACTTTTTTTCAAGGATTGTCATGTTGAGGATCTAATTATATTTTGTTTACTTGTACATAAAAACGTGTGTGTAGTAATTATTTGATTGCTTACCAATAAGACAGGTTGGCTTCATAGTCTTCACAAAGCCCTCGAAATCGTGCGTTGGTTCCATATCCCTTCCATATTTAGTAGCGTGAGATGGTACCCCACCCTGGCGTTTTATAGAAAGTAAACCATCAACATCGAACATGTAAATTTTCTTTATAGCGTTCTGTCTGGAAACGCCATCTTCTACCATCGCATCACATATTAAGTTTGCTATACCAACACCTGCCTGAAAGCCTCAAATAAAATAAGTTGATGGTCTTTTGAAGTCAAATTTCAAAGTTAAAAAATGGCTAGGAAGCTTACAGAGCCAGCTCCGAGGAACAAAAAAATATTGTCTTGTAACTTTTTCTTAGTAATTCTGCAAGCTGCCAACATTCCAGCTACAATGACACTAGCAGTACCTTGTATGTCGTCATTAAAAGTGCAATATGAAGTCTTGTATTGGTCTAGAAGTCGGCCAGCGTTATGAAGAGCAAAGTCTTCGAACTGAGAAATAATCAATTGGGTAGTTTCCAGGGTATCAAAATTAAAAATATTCAGTCAATTAGATGATGAAAAAATATTAGACACGTTTTTATTTTTTCGTATTGAGTTGCAATACTTAGATAAAATGGCGCTTAGTTTAGGAGTTGGAGGTTGTTACGTCATAACGTGCTACAAAATGTGGCACGCTGTGACGTCACACGATATTTCAAATTAATATATCGTCGAAAGTATTTAATTTTATGAGAAAAGAAAAAATATATGTCTATACTTTTAAATTAATGTACGTACCAGCCGGATATTAAAATTAAATTTAGGAATTTACCCTATTGTGCTTAGATTATAATTATCTTCAACACAATCACTCACGAGTTCAAGCGGGCAATGTTATATTATACACTTATCCGATGAACCGCTGTACAAGTATTTAAACCTTGACTCTATCTGTCTGGAAGTAACTTGTTGTCTCCTGCGTACTTTGTGTCTCAGGCCTCGTACACAAAACTGCGATGCGATTCGATGCGAAATCGCAACGCAGAAAATTACAACACAAATTGCTGCTATGCGTTTTCCTGCGGTAAGGCGTCTTCCAGGGTGATCATTCTTTCGACGACCGTCAATCGTACTAATCGTATTTTAAATTGAAAACTAGATCATGACATGGATCGTAAAAAGAAGTATGCACTTTTGTTATCGCTTAGGAGATACAGGAAAACAGAAAAAACAGAAAACACAGAAGATTTGGGACGATAAGATTTTGATGCGCGATGCAAATCAAATCGCAAGTTCTCGTGATGCGTAGAGGGAGTTCGCACATTTTTGCGATGCAAAGTCTCGTCGCAGTTTTGTATCCAAGCCTTTACTCGGGTGTAGGATTATTTCTTATGTTATGAAAGGTACACTTAAATACCGTAAACAAATAAAAAATATTTTGACATAAGTACTTGTATCAGCACATTCTGTGAATACACGCGCGTGCACGCTTCCATAAACTCTTGAATAAATTCGTCGTATTTTTTACCGGTAACTCGTTTCCTTCGTAAACCTATGTACAACGGGTCTTCTAGAAGCAGCTGAAAATTAAAAAAGAAATTGTGGAAATTGGAGAGCTTTCACACAGATGATATAAACCTATCATATCAACCTACTACAATCTGTCAAATTTATTCATTGGATTTTCGACTTTATGTTGACATAAAGTCGAAAATCTTACTATAAAGTTAAAACATTCTGAAGCAATATGACCGTTTTTATTACATATTGTGCATTGTTTAGAGCGATTAGAAAGTTTAGACAAATTGTATATTTTTTCTTCCATAGGTTAACCTGCTGGCCACCGTAACTAAATAACCTATTTATATTTAAGCGTTTAGAAATGCATCACGTTCGGTCTACTACCAATACTTACTGGGTTATTAGTGCCTACATCCAAAGTTATTGGTAAGCAGTGCGCAGGCGGGACTCCAGCTAGTGCAGTATACAAGCACAGTTTGCCCACCGGTATACCCATGCCATAAGCGCCAAGGTCACCCAAACCCAATATTCGCTCACCATCAGTAACACAGATTGCACGTACGTTTTTTTCTGGCCTTTAATAAAATGAAACAAAATGCCGTAAATATTATGACTAGAAATTATAATTTATTTACATCACTGAAATATAATTTTCTACAATGATTAATTTAAATTATACACAATATAGAAATTACTTTAGGGATTTGGCAATGGTTAAAACGTTAAACGAAACTCTTTTTTTTTTAAACGTATCTCCGCACTATTATTTCTTACTGTGTCGTGGGTGCGTTTACAAACATAAAGTTATATACACATGACCCGGACTCAACAATTTGTGGATCATACAAAGAGTTGTCCCCCTGCGGGAATCGAAGCCATGACACGTCGCGCGAAAGCCTGTTTGCCCAGCCATCACGCCAACCGTTCAGTCAAAATATTTGGTTTGACTCAATGATAATTTGCAGCAGTCGTAGTAATAAGAAAAGCGTATAGGTAGCGTAGAACTCACCAATTCCTAAGAATTTTATGAATTCTTCCTTGGTCATGTATTGTGATGAAGAGTCCTCGTGGTCTCCTGTAAACTAGACCGAACCTTTGACACGCTAATCCAACAGTTGGAGTATAAACTAATGGTAAATACTTTTCAATATTAGAACCTAGTAGTTTGTAGAACAATTTTTCATTTGTGTCCTGAAAAATAACATTTACAACTACAATATTATCTATACATGTAATAAAATCCTAGGAATTATAAATAAAACTTAATCAAATGATTATTATTTAGATTCTGAAATATTAAAATACTAACTGATCCTACAAATTTCGTATTACCTAAAAAATGTTTTCTTGCCTTTTATACCTTCCCTGAAGTTTCACAAATAATTCATGACCAACATTAGTTAACTCGGTCCAGCCGTTTTCGAATTTTAAGCGAGACTAAACAGTAATTAATTTTTATATGCAAGAAGATAAGAATGGAATGAAGAAAACGTTTTGGTTTACGGTTTACAATAGCTTACTAATACTCGTTGTTGCTTACGCCGTAGCCCTAGTCTACGTCGTAGGCATGCGTAGCACTTGCGCTACGTTTTACGTATTTTGCATAAAGTTTAATCTGACTTTACTTATTAATTTTTCAACTTACCAGTAATTCTGATAAGTAAAGATATTTATTTAGTGGGTTTTTATATCTATCTACGGAGTAAGTGCAGATTGCCAGCTGCTCTTCTTGTGTTTTGACGTTAGCTGCTAATAATCCTTGTATTCCTAGCACTTGTCGTTCTTCCATTGTAAATGCCAGACCCTACAAAAGCAAGAAGCTGTTTCAAAACATATTTTTCTGCAAGACAATTTTACAAGATCAATATTTGTCTTGTCTTACCTTGTTAAAATGTGGTATTCGAGTGTAGTCAATACCTCTCATTAAATTTGGACACACTGTATCGTCATCGGCATTCCGATGTTTTCTAGTAAAAGGTCTGAGCTGGTTAATATTGTAGATTTGTTTTATATTTATAAGTCGACTCAATTGAGGACGTCCTATATTGAATCTGCATTTAGGAAAACAAAATTGTATTATGACAAATATAGAAATTTTTGATAATTAAATAATGTGTTGATAAAACTGCTACTTACAAATTTCTTAATACGTTGTTGTCGATTAACATTTTGTGTGGTTATTAAAAACCAACATCAAATTATTTATAAATTAATTGTATTTAGAACTTTCTATTACTTCCTTATCAATAAGTTTAATTGTCAATTGACAGAAAATTATGTTGAGAACTATTTGTCATTTATTGACATGTTTTTGAAGACCATTTTCATAGTTTATCTTCGACCTCCTTCGGGTTCTATACTAATTACTTATTTACTACAACAAGGTTCTGCAATGCAAGACCGAAACTGAAAGAAGGTACATTCTTTTGCATTATCTATAGTATAATTACATGCTCTGTGATCTATAGCTCTGTTACCAAGACAGCAAACTTGTTTTTGAAACTTCAACCGAATTTTGTATTATTTAGTTTGATTTTATTTCAGAAATGATTCCTATTATGTATAGGAACATTTGGTACGTATTATAAATTTTATAGCGCTATGCAATGTTAATACTTTACATTTTGCTTTTTATCCAGAGCTGTCTATTTATCTGTCTGTCTTTATATTTTACTTTCGCAATACTCTGTGCTGAGTAGCTCGTCACTTCATTAGCAATCTGAGAACAAAGAAATGTCGAGACAAAAAGAATTGCCTTCTTATATAAAAATGCTGTTTTCAGTAAGATCAAGAATACTAGTACTAACTTAAACAAAAAGATGAAGTTACACCAAGTTGCACGATTCTCAATCAGTGCATTAAATTGTGGGGTACCTGGAGATGTAGTTACAGCAAATTTGACGAAAGACATTGATCATTTAAGAAGTCCGAGGCTAAACAAGGTACTTGACGATATAAATAAAGCACTTATCTCTCCTCGCTTACTGTGGTCAAAGTCAAAGTCAAAGCATTTATTTCAATTAAACCATAGTTTGGTACTTTTGAAACGTCAACAAATACAAAATAAATAATAGTCTGTCAGTCAGTCCGTCAGTGAAATTAGGTGAAGCTAGGTGCTCATTCCAAAACGTAGATTCGAATGGAGAAGAACGAGCAAGAAACTCCATTCGTTACACTTTATAAAAAAGTATGTTCTACAATGTCTCTACAATGTCTCCGATACATATGTGGTGTGGTGGTCTTTCTTCATAACTCGTTTGAGAATACTTAGTAATACTGTAATACGGCTAAAGATTATCCATTCCCCTATCTGCATAGTCTAGCCTTTACAATTTTAAAGAATGCGGTAAAAGCGAATTGCTGTAGCGACTGTGTACAATAAAGTACCTATATTGTTAGTCCTGATTTCTGCAAGTTAATTCGGATTTAATAGTTACAATTGGAAGTTTATAGTTCGAATTAAAATGTTTGGACTTGTTCTGTGTTACCATGTTTGTATAATTTCTTCTTTGGACTGTTTCTAGGGTCTCGCATTTACTTTAGAAGAGCGTCAAGCCTTTGGGATCCATGGGCTATTGTCAAGTGAATTCAGAACCCTTGAACAGCAATTGGCGATATGTAGATTGTCTATCGATAGATATAGAAGTTCGTTGAATAAATATCTCTATTTGTCGGAGTTATTGGTAATAATATAGCAACTATGGTATAATAATAATAATAAATTAATATGGTTTTTATAGTAATCTGATTTGTAAATAGACAATTTTATCATTAGCAGGTTTTTGGTAGTGAGGACATAACATCATTTCTTTTATCCCCGAAGAGTAGGTAGAGGTGCACATTACAGCTCTTAATGCCGCTGTCTAATTAATAACCACTTTTCACTATTTATGATATGAGTCCCATGTAATAGGGGGTGAGCCTAAAGTCATATACTTTCGGCAACAATTTCAGACTATGTATTACTACTGAGATTTTTTTTAAAACCCTATAGTACTTAGCCCGACCCAGGAATCGAATCTGAGACCCCTTCCCGCAGTCACACTTGCGACCACTCGGCCAACAATGTAATGAGGAGTTGTACAAATATAATTAAGATTATCTATGCTGTTTTAAGCTCAATGGAAATGGGTATAGTGACAATGTCACGAATTATGAGAGTTAATAAACTCTTCAGTTTAGTTACAAAATCTGAATACCAATAAAATACTTGTATCAGCTTTACTTAGTATCATAGTATAAAGAGCTTAAAATAGTGTTTCATTTCTATTTTGTTGCAGGATACGAACGAGACATTATTCTATTGCTTACTACACGATGATATTGAAAAATACATGCCTCTGATTAATTCTCCAACGGTAGGGGTTGCCTGCATGAGATTTGGCCTCGTGTATAAAAGGTCCAGGGGTCTCTTTGTGACTATACACGATAAAGGTCATATTATTGATGTTTTGAAAAATTGGTAAGTTATATTCATAGATTCACAAGAATGGTCAGATATCTGATTTTAAATTGTATACATATTTTCAAATGACCGAGGCGAATAATATGTATTTACTTTTTACGATTTGCTAAAGTAAAACTTGAAGAGTAGTGACATCTACGACAGTTTTCAAAGTCTCTATCGCAGGCTTTTAGGCGAGGTAGTACGTGTACTAGAAACCAGATGTCGTTTTATCCTAAATTGATACATTCATGAGAACAAAATGCACTCCAATTTGTCAAAAGTATTCTTGTGAGTAGATAAAATACAACATAGGATAATCGTAAAGAATTCTAAAGATGACTGACTAACTGAAATTGTAGTTGAGATTGTAGTAGTTGGCGCTCTGTATTTTCTGCATACCCTCATAAAGTAAAAGGAAGTTGGGTTTATATGTGTAAAAGAAAATGTTTATTTTAGGCCAACACGAGATGTTCGTGTGATTGTTGTCATCGACGGCGAAAGAGTTATGGGTTTAGGTGATCTTGGGCACATGGTATGGGAGTCGCTCAAGGCAAGACAACATTGCTAACTGCTCTTGGAGGAATTAAACCACATCAGTGTCTGCCAGTCTGTTTGGATGTTGGAACTAATAACGGAGTGAGTTACATTATAATTTTATTTATGAACAAGTGCCTGTTTTCTTCACCCTCTCCTAAATTTTAAGGAACCTCTAAGCTGAGGTAAGTAACATTTAATATCATTTTAGTTTCCACCTATCTATAAGTGTCACTTAACAATTACAGGTAAAGGGTTAGTTTATGTGCTACGTCACGCTAAGTGACATTTCGTTAAGAGATGGTAAACCATCTAAAGGTGTGGTTGATAAAAATGGCATTGAGAGATCTCTCACCGAAAATTGTGAACATTTTGATTTTTAAGCACAATTTCAAATAATTTGCCTAGAATAAATAGAAGTACTGATGCTAGCATATTTTTTATGAATAATTTATTTATCTTCAATTTAAGTCGCTTATAGAAGACCCTCTGTACATTGGCATCCGAGAGGAGCGGTATCCACGCAAGGATTATGATGACCTCTTGTGCGAATTTTTTGCCGCCTGTAAGAAATTTTATGGACCACAAACTCTTATCATGGTAACTACCTACTCATATAATAAACCTTGATTAAACCTAAATGAAGTAAAAGTTATAGTTTAAGACTAACATCAAAAATTTTGTCAAAATTGTGAGATTATAAACAGCTCGTATTCTTCCATTGAGAGATGTTGGCAACATCAAACATTATTACATTGTTTTCAATTAAAATGTATTGAGTTCTATAATTTTATTAATGGCTCAATAGCAACTTGCCAGAACATTTAGGACATGATAAAAAATTAATAAATCAGATATTTGTCATCACGTGCGTCTACGTCACTAGCCTACCATCTATACCACCGTCAGGTGATCCGTAGGCTCTTTTACCGGCTAATCCTATAAAAAAATCCTCATTCTATAGATACGAAGAATAATAGAAACTGTTTTTATAATAAATATCGTGAGACATACTAAATTAACTAAAGTCACTCACGTGAATATTCTGAGAAAAGCTCTTCTAGTTTCGAACCACAGAGGAGTTCTTTCTCATGAGCGTGGGCGGCCGCGGCGACATCGCGCAGCTCACAGAAACTAGTAGAGCTTTTCTCAGGATATTCACGTGAGTGACTATTGAGATGAAACTATTTGGTAAAGTTCACATACTTCGTACAATAGGTACATGATCAAATGATAAGATAAATATTTTTTTTTTTAATACAGATGGAAGACTTAGCAATGCATAACGCGCATCGTCTTCTGACTAGATTTCGAGATGATTATTGTGTGTTTAATGATGATATCCAGGCCACTGCAGCCACAGTGCTCAGTGGACTCATGGTAGCTTGCAATAAGATCACTAATCAAAAACTTAAAGACAATACTTACTTCTTCTTTGGGGCTGGCTCTGTGAGTTACCATTTCATATTTCTATAGATTGCTTCATGTATATTTTTGCTTAAATGCTTTTTGGTTTGCTATCCTTACTAATATTATAAATCGGAAAGTGAGTTTGTTTGTTTATTTGTTTGTTCTGCTTTCAAGCCGTAACTACTAAACCGATTGCTTTGAATTTTTGCAGACGTAAAGTTAGAAGTCTGGATTAAATAATAGGGTACTTTTTACCCCACAAAAATTTGATATTCTCGAGGGAAAACGAAATTATTGGTATATGTCACGTAGGCTACTTTTTATCCTTTTGTGACGCGAGTGAAGCCGCGGGTAAAAGCTAGTTATAATTAATAAAGGAGAAAGTGTGTTGTAGTCTTTCGTACAACAAAATCATAGGATGTGTTGAATTCATCAGACAGTGTACCTATAATAAAACTGATTGAGTTGTTCATAATAAATAATCGTGTGTTACTTGAATTAAAATCTTACGTCTCCTAGTTGGGACAGAGGGCATCCACAGAAGTTCCCTATCGCGATCTGTTTGAGTATAATATAGTCAAATTATCGGACACAGACAGATTCCCAAAACGTCCTTAACCGTGGGAGTCACGAGAACTTGGACGTGAAGTAGCTCAAGAACTTTGAAAGGTTTTATTTCACTGGAATAAAATTCATTCTTATAAAATTGGTCTGTAGTGTAATGCTTATTAAGTTGATATTTCTTTGTTTATTAAGACGGGTGTTGGGATAGCGAATTTGTTATGTGATGCTATGATGGAAGAAGGACTTACAAGTGAAGCTGCTAGAAACAAATGTTATCTATTTGACATTGACGGTTTACTATCACGGAACCGAAAAGCGGGAATACCAGCTCACGATAGAGACTTCGCTCGTGATTTGGAACCCGAAATAGATTTTCAAACTTGTATTAAAAGATTCAACCCGACTTGCTTAATCGTTGGCCGAGTAGTCGCAAGTGCGACTGCCGGGCAAGGGGTCTCGGGTTCGATTCCCGGGTCGGGCAAAGTATTACTGGGTTTTTTAAAATTCTCAGTAGTAGCACGGAGTCTGGAAATGTGCCCGGTATATGGCAATAGGCTCACCCCCTATTACATGGGACTCATAACAACTAGTGAAAAGTGGGTGTTACATTGTACTGTGGTAGAATGTGCACCTCTGCCTACCCCTTCGAGGATAAAAGGCGTGATGTTATGTTATGTTATGTTGCTTAATCGGTAAGATTTTAATGACATTTCTTGTTGTAAGTAACAATATCTGTCCTAAACGTGCTCCACACGTCGTCGGCGGATGCGTCTACAGACGTCATCTGCAGATGCGTCGGGGGTGATTTGTGCATCTGTTACGATAACTACCTACTATTTATCTGTGACGATAATTGCCGCAGATGCATCCACCTCGATGCCTCTTCCAGACTCCGCGGACGCATCCGCCGACGTGTAGAGCAGGTTTTAGTTTAATATTCAAATCAGATGGTGTATTGAGTTCTTTGATTTTGAAAGACCCTATCTACTGATCGCAGATAGCTTACCATCAGGTAATCAGTTCACTTGTTTGCCTCCAACAAAAAAATACAATACTACAAATGACCGCTAATAACAAGATTATTATAAGCCTAAAAGGTAAGGTAAGTGAATTATGTGATCAAATATTAATTGCGCTTCAGGTACATCAACATCCGGAAGTGCATTTACATCGTCCATATTGAAAGAAGTGGCTAAAAATACCGAAAGGCCACTAATTTTTTCGCTGTCAAACCCAACCATTCAGTCTGAATGCTCTGCTCAGGAAGCTTACGACTACACGGAAGTAAGTGCTCTGTGTCCTATAAAGACTGTGACTTCTTGCTTGTTTGTAGTTTTTTCTCAGCCTCAGTGTTGAGAATAAAATAAATAGGGTCTTGCCATTATATTTTTATGTTTTGAGACTATTAATTAATGACACTACCAACGATGGGTTTTGGTTTTTCAGTGTTCACATAAACCTAGAAAATTATAATTATGTACTATGTAGTACTTAGGTTCAAAATACTAATTTAACAGTTTTTTTTTAATTTCATAGGGTCGTTGTATCTTTGCTTCTGGATCTCCGTTCCCTGCAGTAAAATACAAGGGTAAGAAGTTCTGTCCTGGTCAAGCCAACAACTATTACATCTTCCCCGGAGTTGCGCTTGGAGTTGTCGCTGCGAACGCTTTAAGGGTTACTGATGACATGTTCGTTGTAGCTGCTAAGGTTAGTCCATTCTTTTGTTGTATGTTATAATATGGGTTTAATTCTTGGGTTAGACAAAGATTTATGTAGTTGTCTAGAGTCTGGAGTCTGCAGATTGATGAATAGTATTAAACTTAGCATATGCCCCTGCTTTAGTATTAATGGATTGAAAATTATTACAGACTTTAGCACGAAACCTGACTGAAGAAGATATAAAAGTTGGTCGCATTTACCCACCCGTCAATAAAATGAACAAAATATCTCTGTCTATAGCTGCTGAAATCGTGTCACTCGCATATGATCTAAGTAAGAATACGAACACTTATCTTTTATTTATTGTAAAACTGTACTTTAGATTTAGATTGAGTTTCTGTTCGATTCAATATTAAGAACTCCAATCGACTTAAACAATGAAATCCCAAAATCTTTGATGACTTAATAACCAACTAGCTATATCCGCGCTGTTACACCCACTCTGCTCAGCGCTTATTGGTCATAGCGTGATGTATTATAGCCTATAGCCTTCCCGGATAAATGAGCTATACAACACAAAAATACTTTTTCAAATTGGACCAGTAGTTTCTGAGATTAGCGCGTGCAAACAAACAAACACACAACACGCAAATTCTTCAGCTTTATATATATATTAGTATATACTATAACATTACCTGTCCTTTTTATAGATCTTACATATCTATGCCCAAGACCAAATGACTACGTAGAATTTGTACGGAATCAATCGTATAAATTTAAATATTCTACTAATATTCCGAGATTTTATTCCTACCCGGAAAAGGCAATTATCAAACTCAAAAATATCGAGGTTCTTCACAAAGGTCTTCTGTAAGTATAATAAATTTGTCTCATTATTATCATGAGCCAAAAGACATCTCCAAAAGGCCGGTAACCCATTTGTAACACCTCTGGTATTTCGGGTGGCCGTGGATGGCGCCGATTGCTTACCACCAGGTGTTCCGTCTGCTCGTTTACCGGCTTATGCCGTAAAAAAACAGTTCTCAACCATCTAATTGTCCAAAATCTTTTCAACAACTTCAAATATGTCAGAAAAGATCCTATCGCTAAAATTGGAAAAAATGTATACAACTATTAAATTGTGTTTGAATTTCAAGTGTAATTCAAATAATATTATTATACTTTTTGTTTTCAGTCCACGCAAGAGAAGACCGCGACCAAAAAGTGATCCGCCAATATTACTATAATTTTCTATTAGGTACTTTGTAAAAGAAACGTTTTTAAGAATTTCATGTCTATCATGTCAACTATATTACGTAGGTACGTATCTTCTGGATGACAGTGAATGTGAAGACTGAGTATAAATAGATTTCATTGTTGTTAGTTAATTATCAAATAATATTATACGTTGCATATAATAACTTTATATTTATTCTGTAGTGAAAAATAAATAGTTTAATGAAATTGAGTACTTAAGGTTTATTTTTAAAGTTCACGATCATCTACTTACCTCATCTCGGGTAGACTTATATACACTAAACGCTCCCGAAACTTTGACAAAAAGTAATTGTTTTTGCAATTTAATCGTTTTTATTTTCGTGTTATTCGTTCAGCCTTGAGCAGTTGATTACAACTACATATTATTACTTAAAAGTAATATTTAATTCCTTACTTTTATGAAAATAAAACTAGTTTTTTACCATCACCTGTCGGCGTTATGTATTGTATATAAGTTGAGCGATTGTAAACAAATAGAATTCTTCAGTTTCAACCAATAATTTAATCCAAGCGAGATTAAGAATATTGCAAACAATTAAAAAAAAACTTTTTGAGCAAAAAACTCCAAAAAAGCAACATGAGTGTAGATGTAGACTGGCTTTATGAATAAGATTTTCAAACGCTAAACGGGTACTTGAACGATACCCAACGTCAAACAAGTATCGATTGAAGTTAAAATAAAAGTCGAGTATTCTGACTTGCACGTCATGTATCGGACGGGCGTCCGAAGTCGGTCGTCTAACTGGCACAATATCCGAGGGTTATCACATGACACGCCAGCTGCTACAGCCTCGATTACACTGGACCGTTGCCACCGAAAATGTTTGCTATACACACTCCGTATAATCGTAGCATATGTAGGTGAGCGTATTCGGTTGTTCATACAAATTGGAGCGCTAAAAGTTTTGGGTCGCATTCGATTATGAGACTCGCCAGTTGGAATTTGCAAGTTTTTTAATTGGCAATACTCTGAGGAGCGGTACATGTATGATGATGTTACAGAATTGTGTTCATTTATTAAAAGTACCTTCTTTAGTGGAGTGGAACCGTTTTGGACGAGGTCCAATGTTAACGAATTCATTTTAAAAAGAATGGGTTAGTTTAGTTTTTATATCGTTTGAAGTTTTACGGTATTGTACTTTTCAATAAAGTTTGAATTCTAACAAAATTTTTTGTAGCACACTGCTGAAATATTTTCAAATCCGATTCTTATAGTAGGTATAAATATTTGTATATATTTGAGTCCCAGTTGGATTTTGACGTGACATTTGTTTGGTTCATAGGTGGCGCTGCATTCGAATAAGGCAGCTTCTTTCCAACTCGGTAGTGTAACATCGAAATATTTACCTTATACATTTTAATACCACATGTGTGTAGTAATATCCTACATGACATGCGCCTTTATACCTCAAGGATTTGTTATGCGAAAATTGAATTTACGAATTCGCGAATGTGGAACAGGGAACATGTAATACTCATACATCACTTCCTACCTGTCTCGGCTTGCTTCACGCTGTGAACGTTTATTTTACTGCATGAATACTAAACCCCTTTTTGGCGAATGTGTATAACAGAACACAAACAACAAAGTTTGTCCAACTATTGTCGGTCAGATTACATAAATGTCTTATTTATTTGGGATACGGCATTTCTTTTATTTCTGTGTTTTGAACTAAAATAGTGTGTGAGTGGATATTTTACAGCTAAATTACTTACGTCATCAGTTTAAAACATATTTCATTCAAGAACGGCCTCTTAAAATTATGGTAGTTTGAATTTTATCGAAAAAAGGTATTATCTCCGGATTAAACTAAGGTTTATTATACCCATATCAATGCTAAGCTCTTGAAAGGCTAGTCCTATATACTAAGTAAGTTGGTATTTAACTCTCTCCGTCTATGAACTTCAAAGCGATTTCTTTCTATATCGGGTTCCATCGATTGTTTCGTAGAAGTCTTTCTATTTATATCGGTATAAGCCGAGTACAATCACCTTATTCAGAGTGTTTCTCAACATTTTGTATAATACAGACTCCTGACATGGAAAGTATTTTAAGAGTCCTATACCTTGTCCTATTTTTACTTAACTTTTTGCTATCAATAAGAAACAACGTCTTAAATTAAAGGCGTTTTTCAATCCCAACTTGTTTGAATTCTTTGTCCCTAAATTGAGACTCAAAAAAAGATCGCGTGGAAAAAATGTTGAAAAACACTGACTTATTGCGATCGATGTCAAGAAATATCCAAGTCTGTCGCTGTGTTGATACCACTGATATGATAAGAGTATGGATAAGAAACAACTACGAAAAAATCTTGTCTACATAAACTTCACTTGGTCATCTGTAATGGCGGATAGAACTAGGGATGTAACTTTTAAAACTGTAGTAATATCGACATTTTAGTATTGGTTTTAATTGACTTATCAATAAAATATCATTATTTTATGATTCATCTGGATTTAATTTTTATCTAGCTACTAAAGATTACCAACATATTAGCGAAATATATTTAGTAGTTGCTGCGTGCACTATCACTCCAGTCGATCGTGTCCATACATTCACATCATAACTTTCACGATACATATGTATTGAAATTTATGAAAAGGAGTTTCCATCAACTGGTCATCATTTACATACTTAAGGTTAAGTAATTTTTGAGGGTTGAATAGAATCAAGATTTATAATATACAATATCTTCGTAAATCTGCAAAACCATCTTTCGAGAAGACTCCAAAACTGGTTCCAAGTTCATTTTCATGCACATATCTGGCTAGAGGCTGCAACATAAATAGTATAATTTAACTTACTTGATCCAATCGAATATAGATTTCTCTATAGACTCTATAGGTACTGTACTAAGCTCTGAACGAAAATGTTTGTACATTACAATGATAGTGCTAGATAGCGGAGGAATACAGAAACATATTCAAGAACCCGGTTAGTTATGAACTTAAAATAAATGTTAAATTTGCACCTCTTCAAAAAATACTTCCAAAACACATAATGAATAGTTTACATTATAATTTACCAATAGAGCTTGTAGCGATAGGGCCCCATCACGTAGATTTACTATTAATTTATTGTTCGGTTAAAACATTAATCTTCAAAATAAAGTTAACAAACAAAGATATGTTTCCTTCTAGTATCTATATTTCCCACATTATTTCCAGCCAAGCACTTCTGCGTGGTTCAAACACACGTGGTTTATAATATTATTAAAATTATTGGCAGAGTTCGACACATTCTAATAAATACTCTAAAATACCCTAAAGTTATATTTCATTTGAATCCCTCGAGCGGTATTTGATAAAAAATTCAATTTTGAAAAAAAAAATGCATTTCCCACAATATTTTTCCTTATCTCATTTTGTACAAAAATTATTCCTCTATTGTATTAATTATTTATTACATTACGTAGGTATTGACGATGGTGGAATTTTGTCGATATAATGAAATTTTTGACGAGTACTTAATGTTTTTTGCATTTTGTCATTATGTCAAATTAATGCGCTTTATCATTCAGAATTTAATATAGTTCTTTGTTCTACTTTTGATGCATTTATTATGTACGATAAAATTATCGATACGGGAACAATCATGTACATCACTATTTTTTAATGAAAAATGTTTTAGACGTATTTCAACTAAAATTAATGAAAATAAGCACTGCATTAGTTAGAAAACTATTGTATTATTTAGTCAATTTGCAGCAACCACACTTGAATAGTTTAAAAAACAGAGATATTTTAATGAAAAATAACAGTACTTACCGATGTAATGTTACACCTGCCGGTTTAGTAATATTTTTAGTGCTACATCCAATAACACTGCACCCGGGCATAGTTCTTCTCACTAACCAATAATTTCTCTGTTTACCACGCACAAAAACAACAGGAATTCTACCTCTACAAATTTTCGTAACAAAATATTGTTGACCAATGCTTTGACAGCTGATGTACCACTGACATGCACTGATAACAGGGGACTAAGATGGCCAATTCGGCACAACTTGGTTTTTCTGATGACGTCAAAAAATTATGGCCAGAATGACAATAATGTGTTGTCTCTTTCTGCATAAGCAAAGAGACTAAAGTAAAAAAGAAACAACAGTATGTTTATGAATTTACCGTCAAGTTGGATCCTAAATTCTACCCGTAGACAATAGCCAGACATCTATGTTATATTTATAAATCTATGGACACAACTACGTATTTTTGATGACGTCAAAAAATTATTGCCAGAATGACAATAATGTGTTGTCTCTTTCTGCATAAGCAAAGAGACATAAGTAAAAAAGAAACAACAGTATGTTTATGAATTTACCGTCGAGATGGATCTTAAATTCTACCCGTAGACAATAGTCAGACATCTATGTTATATTTATAAATCTATGGTTGATACCGTTAGCAAACTTTTTGACAGTAGCTGATCAATCATCTTTTGTTACGTATTACGCTGAAGAGAACAACCGATATTGACGTCATTACGGCCTGTGTTAAGCAACATGCCGCGAATAATTGCCCAAGTATTTTTTTTTATATTTCGGAGCTTATTATGAAATTCTGATTGCGGCCATTGCACACCACAATATTTTTTATTCCCAAACCTGAAAAGTTTAAACATAATACTAAAGTATGTACACAAACTAGACAACAGGCGTGTGTTTTTTTATAACTTTTCTCTGTCACGCACATACCCTGCGTGCCTATGCCCTCGCAGTCGTTGTGGTGCGCCCATATTAAACTTTAAAATTAATGTTCTACTCTCCTCGGTGTAGTGTATCAACATAGAATCCCACTTAAACGGTCGAAGTCCCGTTGTATCCTGTTTTTCGTTTAAAAGGGAACCACAAAAGAGCCTTTTTGCATACAATCTGGGAGACCTTTAGATAAAGATAATCAGTGTTCCTGGTGTTTTCGCAACCACATTTTGTGAGCGTAAATGTCCAGCGCACGGTGTAATTAATGCAGTAGGTGAACTACGGTGTGCTGCGGTCATATGGAGAGGTTGAGAGCAAAATAATTTTATGAATGAATATTTTTACATGCGCTTGTGTTGTGGTCATTGTTGTGCTGTGTTGAATAATAAAACAAATCAGAATTGGGGATTTAAAGTAGATACTATTGTTATTTCCTGACTATCTAGTGAGCAATTTCCATTGAAATATTACCACTACTGAAAATATTGCGATTATTGTCATTGCATCTAGTTATAGCTCTACCATGGCTTTCCCATACTAAACATTATTATATTTGTTTTGAGTTTCCATTCCCACTTAAATTAAAAGTAGGTACCCTATACCAACAAATATGCATGAAAAGACCGATGACTGTTGATGAAGCAAACGATTGGCGTTCCACACTCTTTGCTTACCCCCCATGGGAGACAGGCGTAAGGATCTGTATGCATGTATGTTTTCACTCCATTGCAAACTCCGATTGAATAATAAAGCCTTGTATTCAGCAGTCGTGCTTGTTACCTACAAACTTAATTGTAGGACGGTACTTAATAAACTCTTCTAGCGTTGAAAGTAGACATTTATTCTGTATTCACTGACCATTTTACGTAGTTTGCTTGCAGGTAATACTATCTAAGCGTACTAAAGCTGATAAAATAGCTTTAGGACGGGAATTTTTGTTATAAAGGTACGTAAACTGAAGCGATTTTCTAGAATAAGAACATACTGAACTACTATGTGTACTGGATAAACGTAATGTTCTTCTTAGTTACAAATTACCAATGAATAGTAAACGTAAATAAAAATAAATGTGATACAGATCATTATTAACCGACTTCAAAAAAGAAGGAGTTATATTATCTTGCGATTGTTTGAACCGATTTTGATGCGGTTTTTAGAAAAATGTTTATGACACTAAAAAGAAGATTTTATTTAGTATATTAATTAAAATCATGATGAAAATGCGTCCTATTACCTACCCAATGATTCATATTATTGTGATGGCTACGTCTTGGTGAGTTATTGTAAAGTTAGAAAATTTACGTATAATTAATATTGTTTTTTTTAACAATATTTATGGAACCACACAATACATAAGGTCAACAAACGTGGTTTGCGCCTTCAAATGATCAAAACTGCATACCTTACAAAGTATATAACCGTACTGCATTTTGTTTCCCTGTTTTTGAGAACAGTACAACAACGAGCGCAGTCCTAATTACTGTGTAGAACCTTCGTGTTGCCTTCAATTTTTACACGAAAATGCCTTGTTAAAAATAAAGTGAGGTGCAAAATCTAGCCCGCGTACATTTTCTATACAATACATGTTTAGCGTTCACGTCACTACTGGCGTCTACGGTGAAATAATGGTGAATGCAAAATAACCTAAAATGCGAAGCTTATGGCGGCCATTGTAATTATTTCCCTCCATTTTTAACTTACGAACCATGTTAAAATTACTGGATTGCTATTGTGTTCAATTTTATTTTTATATTTGTATACTAACTTGGTTGCACGAGATAGTAACAGTTTTAATTTTCTGATACGTGTACTAATAACGAAGATATGCAAATACACTTAATAGTTTCATTAATTTAATGGCTCAAAGCAGAACACTAAGTAAAGTACCATGTAGGTAAAAAAAATAAAAAGTCAGACACGTTTCATTAATTAAAACTTCAGCTCGCTTTTTCAAACTCTAAATCGGTTCAAATAGTTAATTCCTTTGTCAGCGAGTGAGACGTTATTTTTTAGTTCAGTCGATCGGATAATACCGTGAGAGCTCACAAGCGGATTTAGGACTAAATGGTATTACGTAGGGACGTATTATGTTTTATATACACGATTTTTTTTTTAAGGGGGGAAAATCATCGAATGACTGCTCCCGCCTGGGTGAGGCGGAAGGGAGTGTCAGACTCTTACTGATTAAAAACCACCCCGTTCCTTCTCCTGCACTTCGAGCCGGAGCCCCGGTTACCCGTTAGGTTCTCCGCGACTCCGAATCGGCAACAGCCCTATTGGGCCCCATCTGTGGTGGTCTGATGGCTCTTTGAGGCGCGCGTGGAACGCGACGCGCCGTACGGGGAGCCACCAATGCTCGCCGTCCGCAGACCCGCGCTTACGGTGGCCGGAGATCGTCCCGCGATTCCCGAAGCCCGGTGTGTCCTTCGCGATGGCTGGGTTGCGAGGAGGCAGCACTTCGCTGCCTCACGCGTCCCGCCACCTCCTTAGCTAGCATGACTGCTTCGCAAAAGGAGGAGACGGCATCCCAGTCCCCCTCGCTCTGCATCATGGCCTGCACTAGACCCGGACGCGAGAGGTCGCCATCGCCGATCACTACCCTGAGGGCACGGCATTCTCCCACTGTCTGTTCCACCGTGTCCTCAGGGCGGTCCTCGCAATGATGACAGCCGGGTGTTTCCTCCCGCCCCATCAGACACAGGTACCTCCCGAAACTTCCATGTCCGGTGAGGACCTGCGTCAGGCGGTAGGTGAGGACGCCGTAGCGTCTCTCAAGCCACTCCTCAAAGAGGGGCTTACCGCTGCAATGGCAGCGAGCCCAGCCCTCGGTCGTTGCTGCCATTCCGCCATGAGATCGCGCCGGAGCTCATCCCGCCCCGCACTTATCTGGCGCGGCAGCGGAGTTTCGCCCCGGCGACGTGCCTCCGCGCGCATGCTATACACGCGCGCGAGCATCTTCGCCCCCAGATCCCACGGCGGTAATCCGGCAAGGAGGTTCGCCGACTCCCCGGAGATCGTGCGGTATCCGCGGATCATTCGGATCGCTATGACCCTCTGTGACATGAGCAGCGTCCGAGCGGGACGCCGCAGCAAGTTCGGCGCCCACACAGGGGCGCCGTAGAGGCCCATGGACCGCACGACCCCGGCGTATAACCTCCGGCAGGAGGCGTTTGGCCCCCCGAGGTTGGGGAGGATGCGCTTAAACGCAGCCTCCGCCCTCGCCAACTTTGGAGCCAAACGTCGTTTATATACACGATATTCCTTTGATTTATACCACTGCGTCATAGAGTATAACAACGGAACGGTTTAAAAATACCTATTATTATATAATGATAATGACAATTCATATTATGAATCGTCATCATCAGGTTTTTAGTTTTAAGAGCTTTAATGTTGGTTTTTATCAATGTCTGAGGCTAGAAAATTGTATAATTATTTTGTGTTTGAGCTTAAGGGCTAGTTAAACCTATAAACGGTTTAGCTGCTTTATTTTTTGTATTGAATTTTGTATCATATAATAGGGCTGACATTTTCTTCTTAGGAAAAAAACCCTTCTTATTAAATAAAGATTTAAAAAAAAATCGTCATCATCTACTACTAACACGTGCTAGACTTCAGGTTTAGACGAGGTGAAGTACTTTTACCTGCGTAAAACATTTGGAAGCTCTACACATAATAACATAACATCACGCCTTTTATCCCCGAATGGTTTTTTTTTTTTTTTTTTTAAGGGGGGAAAGTCATCGAATGACTTCTCCCGCCTGGGTGAGGCGGGAGGGAGTGTCAGACTCTTACTGACTAAAAACCACCCCGTTCCTTCTCCTGCACGTCGAGCCGGAGCCCCGGTTACCCGTTAGGTTCTCCGCGACTCCGAATCGGCATCGGCCGTATTGGGCCCCATCTGAGGTGGTCTGATGGCTCTTTGAGGCGCGCGCGGAACGCGACGCGCCGTACGCTCGGGTCTGTTTCTGGTCGGACGGGGAGCCACCCATGCTCGCCGTCCGCAGGCCCATCCCCGAATAGGTAGGCAGAGGTGTGCATTACGGCATTTAATGCCACTATAATATGTAACACCCACTTTCCACTATTTATGTTATGAATCCCACGTAATAGGGGGTGAGCCTATTGCCATTGACCACACAATTCCAGGCTCCATGCTACTACTGAGATTTTTTGAAAAAACCTAGTAATACTTTGCCCGACCCGGTAATCAAACTCGAGACCCCTTGCCCGGCAGTCGCACTTGCGACCACTCGGCCAACGAGGCAATCGGTTGCAATGTGGAGCAATGAGGGAGACGTGTTGTTCTTAGAAATAACTTTAATTGAGTGTCCTAATAACTAACTTACACTACTTACTTATAGGGCGAGGTGTCACACACACTACACCTCCCCCGTTTTTTTAGATTCAGCTGTAAAATTATTTTTATATAAAATTATTCATTATCATTTTCCTTTATCCTAAACCTTTAATTTTTTTTTATAACTAGGTACACATAGACATAATATACTTTATTTAAAACTTTTTACTATCATCGTAAGGTACACAATAACATTATACACATGTAAGCACATTATATTTATACAGGACTCTCCGGTACCTGTTCATTTATTTCATTATTTCTTCTCATATCTTTATCATCTCATTATTATTTATAATTGTGCTTACTTTATTTATTTATTCATAACATATGTTGGAGCTGATGCTCTTGTCTTGATTACTGATAATCTTGATAAATAAAACTTGTTGAATTATAGAAATTTATTAAAACAATACTTGATATTAAAATGACTTGTGTGCACACTTGTACGGTCAATCGCGAACTGGTCTAATAAGTAAAGCGTTGAATGCGCAAAGAGTAAAATTGCAATTAAACAAATTCATGTACTTTGTACATATTTCCCGGGCGGGAGATGATGAGGCTGTGGCGCACTAATCAAATTAATAAAATATGTTCACATGTCAAATGATTAAAACTAATAAACATCATGATAAAAAACAGAAAAAAAATAAAAAATACCAAATCTTTATAAAAACATGTTTCACTAAAATCAATCCATCTCTATCCTCTCAGTCTGAGGTCTTGTCCCTGGCATTGTTGGACGCCGTGTGCTCGGCAGCGGTGGTGTACTCGATGTTTCGGCTCTTGCAGCCGCTAGCGGTACTTGCCATCGACAGCGTACTCGACGAAGTGCATATATTACTCCTGAGATAGCAACTATGGCAAGCATCACATATATCATAACATAGTGATGTATGTCATGATATGATATCTCCTCCGATGCTGTCGGTGTCTGGTCTTCTTCTTGCATGAGCAACTGAATCCTGTCTCCAAATTGCTCTGTATCTTGATACAATTTTGTTTGGGAATTATTAGTCTGGTTTCTCGCAGACCATTGCGGTAGGGTAATCTTAATGATGTCATTGATTGGCGCGATAGTCAGGTGCTGGCAGATCAGGCAAAATCTTGATTTCGCTTGAGTGAATCTTGGACGGGTAAATCGTGATCTCGTTTGTCTTTAACAAACAACTTTGTCCAATGCTGATAAGTCCAGAACCTGTTAGTTGATAGGTTTTCATCTCTTCCGTGCAAATCGTGCGAACGGTGCAAGTGTCGCAACAAAAATATACGTATGTATTGATTGCATAACTTTCTGTCCAATAATTGCGGCATTGTTCAATTACTGTTTTACATTCCGATATTCCCATCTGACATAAATTATCATTTTCTTTCATTTTATATTCTGGCTTGTGGATGTGATAGAAACATGTTCCTGACTGCATGACACATTGGTTGATATCATTTTCCATCATGGATATATATGTGTCCTTTCTCAAATTGATTGAAATGTAATCTGAAACTGGAACCAATGTTATCATTTGTCTATCTTGATATTTAGGTATTTTAATAACCCTAAAAATCTCAAACTTATCCCTGCTGATAAGCGGTAGGCTTATTTCAAACATGACGTAATCCTTCAGCATTCTTGTTTTTACTGTGATTAGATTATAAATCTTGCTAAGGTCTGAATGAACGTTGTCTATTGGTAGAGCAACTTCCTTTGGTAATTGACTTGATATCGTGCTAAGTTCATCGCTAATTTGGGTAGGTGTCAGTAAATGTAAACTGATGCGTCCATGATATACATCTGTTATTGTATCTAATAATGTATTTTGCATTGTCTTTAAGTTGTTCATCATATTGCTTGCTATTATGGCCCCTAATGCAAAGTCATTAAGAACCATATTTCTTTGTACGTCTTCTTTCAACATATTAACGGCCTTTTCTAATGCAACTATATGTTGATTTAATATTTTATGTTGTTGATTCATAGCGACTTCGGCCCTTTTCAGTAAATTATTTTCGGCTTCAATTAATGAAGTTTGGTTTTTCCATAAACTTGTGATATGTTTTTGGTTAGCTTGTATCATCCCGATATCTCTTTTGTATTGCTGTGCAAATCTTTCATCTAATACACCGAATAAATCTCCTGCTATGTTTCCAATTACATTGATAAGACCTCGACGGACGCGCTGTCTGAGTCCGCGCTCGCGAAACTGATTAGTCAGGAACAGCTGATTATAATGTTCAAGTTCATTGAGCTCGTGACGTAATTGGAGTAGCACCGAGTTGCACTGTTCGTGTATGTGCGAGCATATTTGTTCTAATGATTTGGTGTAAGCTATTACGGCTTCTGTGCCTTGCCAATAGGGTTTCATTTCGTAAAACACGACAATCTTCCATTCGTCTTTGATTAAGTTCATGTTGGATAGTTTATCGAAATAGAAACCTTGATTTTCTCTAAATTGAGTGGTGTTGACTTTGCATTCTGACGTCGTTAATAAAGTCAGGAAGAATAGTATAGCTGTACATACGGCTGCTAAGCTCTTCTTGCTTTTTGGTAATGGTATTTGTTGTTTCTTGTTATCTTGATCATTTTGTTTACTGTCAGGAACTTCTTCATACTCAGTAAGTATAGACAACTTGATGACAGGACGCCGTATGTAGCCATTTTTTGTTTTTAGCGTCACTACGCGAACAAACCCGTCTTGGCCGGGATGTAGTTGCACTACTCTTCCCATTGTCCACTTGCCTGGGAGTAGGTTCTCATCATGTATAAGAACTACGTCATTTGTCTTGATGTTTTGATGCGGTCGTCTCCACTTACTTCTTGAAGTTAGTTGAGTTAAGTATTCGGTGCGCCAACGTTTCCAAACATCTTGAATTATCTTTTGTGTTAACTGCCAGCGGGTTCGCATGTCTCTTTCACTTTCAACCAGGGTGAGGGTTGGACCGCCGGTCAAAAAATGCGATGGAGTAAGATAATCAAGGTCCTCCGGGTCTTCTGATAGAGCACATAAGGGCCTTGAATTCATACACGCCTCAATCTGGGCAAGGACGGTCGAAAATTCTTCGAACGTGAGCTTTTGTTCACCAATTACTCTTTTAAAATGAAATTTAAAGCTCTTGACTGCTGCTTCGAATAATCCGCTCGCGGAAGGCCAGGAAGGTGCATTAAAATGCCATGATATTTCCATGTCAGTGAGCTCTTTCATAAAACCATCATTAAAAACTTGTTGTACTTGTTGGTACTCTTCTTGCAATACTCTACTAGCTCCAACGAAATTTCTTCCATTGTCGCTGTACAAGTGACGTGGTGTTTCGCGACGTGCTGCCATCCTGCGAAGCGCAGCAATAAATGCTGAAGTTGACAAGTCCGAGACCAACTCCAAGTGGACGGCCTTTGTCGCCATACACACAAACACCGCCACGTAACCCTTGGTGGTTTTTATTCCGCGTCCCTTGCTGGCCTTGACAGAAAAGTGTCCTGTGTAATCGACTCCAGTATGTAAGAATGGGCGTGATTGATTGACTCTTGAACTTGGTAAATCTCCCATTATTTGTTCTTGTTTTTGCGGATTTTGTTTCTTACAAACAACACATTGACGAATGTGCTTTTTTGTTGCTCTATTACCACATAAGATCCAGTATTTTTGCCTGATAAGCGCCAAAGTAACACGTGTGCCGCCGTGAAACGTGAGTCGGTGAGCGTGGTCGATTATTAATTGTGTTAAACGACTGTCATACGGAATAATTATAGGATTTTTCATTTTCATGCTGATTTGAGCATGTTTTAATCTACCACCCACTCGCAGAATCCCTTGTTGATCTAGGTAGGGTGTAAGACTCAACAGCTTGCTTTTCGATGGTAATTTCTTATTATCCATGAGGCTTGACAGTTCTTCTTCGAATTGTTTACCTTGTACTTGCTTGATAAGAACACCGGTAGCTTCTCGTATTTCCGATAACGTTAAGTATTTTTCTTGATGTCTGTCTTGTTTACTAGTAAGAAATCGGCGTACCCATGATAATACGCGAACAAGTTTCATATAAGAGCTATATTTTTGAAGCAATTTTTCTATTAGGCTTTCTTCATGATTGGCAAAATTTATTTGTGTCAATGACCTTTCTTCTTCATTTGTTGTATATACCTCTATAGGTACTTGTTTGGATTCTTTCTGCCACGTAAGTAGCCATGAGGGTCCATGCCACCACAAAGGATGAGTGTTCAACTGTGTCATCGTGAGCCCACGGCTCGCGCAATCAGCTGGATTTTCAGCTGATTTGATATACCGCCAATTTTTCGGTGGTATAACTTCTGTTGATTGACGAACTCTGTTCGACACGAATGTTGTCCACCGGTCTGGGTTTCCTTGTAACCACCCGAGGACCGCTGTAGAATCTATCCAGCCATACGTAGTTAAACGATGATCTCTTAAACATTCCTTGATTTTAAGCATCAATTTTGATAATAGATGCGCTCCGCAAAGTTCCAGCTTTGGCAGCGAGATGTGTTTATTCTTTGATACTATCCTCGATTTTCCGGCGACCAGAGTTATTGTTGATTTTCCGTCTTCATATAACTTGCAATATATAACACACGCAAAAGCTTTTTGCGATGCGTCGCAAAAACCATGTAATTGTATATCAGATTCAAGTTTTATACCTAGCCAGCGTGGAATCTGTATTTTTGAAATATTTGCCATATCTTGTTTTATTTTGATCCACTCTGAATTGATTTCCTTTGGAATCTTGTCATCCCATTTTATATCTGTTTCCCATAGTCGTTGAAATAAAATTTTCAAAGTGGTGGAGACAGGAGTGAGCCAGCCCAATGGGTCAAATAACCTTGATATATCTGAAAGTAGTTTACGTTTCGTGTACAGTGTGTTTTGATCAGATGATGTTTCATATCTTGACTGAAACACGAAAACATCTTGCTCAGGTTTCCAATGAATGCCAAGTGTTTTTGTTGACTCCTTTTCCTTGAAAATGTAGTTTTCTTGATTATTAAAGTCCATACTGTCTTGTAGTAATTCTTTGTAATTAGAATTCCATTTTCTTAGATTGAAACCTCCAGTTTTCAACATCTGAACTAAACGTATCTTGAGAGTTTTTGCTGACTCTATATTGTGAGCACCGTGTAGCAGGTCGTCCATATAGAAGCAGTTTTCTACGACCTTTGCAGCTTCAGGGAACGATTTCCTTTCATCCTCGGCCAACTGACGCAAAGTCATCATTGCAAGAAACGGTGCAGCCTTGGTGCCGTAAGTAACTGTGGTCAGTTGATACTCGTGTAGTATGTCTGACTGATTGTCGCGCCATATTATTTTTTGAAAACATTGATCGTCTGGATGTACCCATATCTGTCTAAACATTTTTTCTATGTCCGCTGTGAATGCAATCTTGTATTGCCGCCATCTCAAAATTAGTTCCATAAGATCTTTTTGTAAATTGGGTCCCTTATACATGAAATCATTTAGGCTTGTTTCTTTTGACGTAATTTGAGATGCGTTGAAAACAACTCGAAGGACAGTTGTCGAAGAATCTTCACGAATTACGCAATGATGCGGCATAAAATATTCCAGGGGAGTACTTGCACCGTCGGCGCATATCATATGACCGAGCGCTAAGTATTCTCTAAGAAATAACTTATAGTGTTCTGCGATGTCTGGATGTCTCATTAATTTTCTTTCAACTTGGAAAAATTGTGCTGTGGCTTTACGTTTTGATTCGCCGATTTCAGAAATATTGGGCTTCAGAGGAATTCTGACTTGATACTTTCCGTTGTTCAATCTGGTTGTAGTTTCCTTGTAGTGTTTTATATATTCATTCTCGCCTATATTCTGCGATATTCCGATGTCTTCTATTTGCCAAAATTGCTCGATGCCTTCTATATCGTTCAGAACTAAGTTGCATTGCATAGTTTGTGCCCTGCCGCACAGTATCCATCCGAGCCTGGTCTGTTGGGCGATTGGGCTCATGTTACCAGAGCTTGCTCTGCGTATTCCATCCATAATAATAATTGAATAAATCTCCGCCCCCAAAAGTATGTCGATAGGGCGACAAATATTGTATTCTGGATCGGCTAGTTTAAGGTCATATAGGTGATCCCATGTTGGACTTGTAAAAGTATGGTGTGGTAAATTTAATGCTATGTTCCTCACGATAATAATATCTGTGTTGAATGTATAGTCTTCTGATAGTGAGAAACAGTTAATGTTGATTTTCCCTTTACACGAGGTAGTTTTTGCACCAATTCCTGTAATGGTACCGCTGCATTTTTCTCTGGTTAGGCCAAGTCTCTGAGCAGCATTTTCCGTTATTAGGGATATTTGTGAGCCTTGATCAACTAGCGCCCGCATGTTTTGATAAGTGCCATCTAATCCTTGAACGTTGATAACAGCCGTTGCTAATAGTATTTCAGATGTTTCTTGTTGCTGAGCCACGTGCGCTTGCCTTGTTCTTGTCTCGCTCGTACCTTGTACAGTGTTGGGCGCGGTATCGGATGTCACAAAGGCGTCGTGTAATATCGAATTATGAGACCCGTTGCAATTGCGGCATCGCTTGTTAGAAGTACAAGGTTTTCCATTATGCTTATATAAACAATTGTAACATAAATGTAATTTCGCAACTGTCTGTTTTTTCTGTATAGGCGACAATTCTAGGAAATGCTTGCAAAAGTATATGCCATGTTCGTTGCTGTTACAAATAGCGCACTTCAATTTGGCATATTTCGATCCTTCAATGAATTGCGAAGTAGCCTTATTGCTTGAATAATTGCTGTATTGATAAGATCGTTCTTGTCGATGAGATGACGAAGAAGTGCTCGATCTTGATTTTTGGACGCTGCCGCTATCTTGCTTGCGGCGCGATGATTCTAAAGTGGTAAACTTGTTTTCTAGAAACTCTAGAAATTCGCTAAGCTTTGGTAGCTCTCTTGGTTGTTTGAGTGACGCCATATATTCGTTGTGCGTTTCTATATCCAATTTTTGGGACAGTATATGAATGAGTATAGGATCCCAATTTTCGGTGTGAATACCCAAATTCTTGATAGCATTGAGACATTCAGTAGTAACGTCGTGAAGGCGCTTGATTTGGTTTGATAACGGCTGGTTCATGATTGGAAGATTCATGATAGTGTTCATGTGTGCGGTGAAAATCAGCTTCTTGTTGCTGTACCGATGTTTTAAAATCTCCCAGCTTGCCAGATAGTTTTCCGAACTTATCTGCAGGTGTTGAATAAGACGTTCGGGCTCCCCACGCAGCTTTCCTTTGAGAAATTGCATCTTTTGTGCGTGTGAGAGAGAAGGGTTGTTGTGTATCGCCTCACAGAAAAGATCCTTGAAAGACACCCACTGCTGGTAATTACCACTGAATACGGGAATGTCTAACTGGGGTGTTGACTTTTCTCTGTGAGCCACCGACCATAACTTGTTATTAATGGCCTTCTTGATGTCGGTATATTTACGTTCATAATGCGTAAACGTTTGCTCGTACTCACTGTTTGAACTCATTAGTTGACTATCTAACTCCCAGTGTAAGGTGTCTACAACCTTCCAACGAGCCTTGATAGAAGTCAAAGCATCTTCGAACTCCCATTTTTCATGAAGTTCTGCTACCTGAATGCTCTCTAGAGTTCTTAAAAATGCTCTAAAATTACTTGATTGCTTTTTAAGCATCTCATCTATTTTAGTATTGTCACCTTGAGATGAGTTGGTATTGTGAGACCTTGTAGACTGGGACCCACCTGCTGATCCTGTATTTTCTGCACCTTGTTCATGCCATGCTTGTCCGGTTGCACTTGATTGCATGCCTATCTCACCTTGCAGTGTTGACGCAAACGATTTTTTGATATCCGATAAAGTAGCTTGATATAGTGTTCTTGCCTTGTAATAAAACTCACGGGTTTGTTCAAAACTTTTCGAATTTGTCGCAAATTCGCATTCGACAGAGGGAGGTATATAGGACGCTACGCGATCTGGACGTGAACAAGGCCAGTGGTCCCGACGGAATCCCAGCCCTGGTTTTAAAAACCTGTGCGCCTGAGTTGTCTCCAATCTTGACACGTCTGTTTCGCCTTTCCTTGGAGACGGGTCTAGTACCGGTTGCATGGAAGCTGGCCAACGTACAGCCTGTGCCTAAAAAAGGTAGTCGTGCCGACCCTAATAATTACCGTCCTATTTCGGTCACGTCCATACTCTGCAAGAGCATGGAACGTGTACTCAACAATAGACTCCTGGCATACCTTGAAGGTAACGATCTCCTCAGCGATCGGCAATACGGGTTTCGACGTAACCGATCGACTGGGGACCTTCTTGCGTATGCCACTCACATATGGAGCGAGGCCATAGAGGGGCACGGGGAGGCATTAGCAGTCTCCCTCGATGTCTCGAAGGCCTTTGACAGGGTTTGGCACGACAGTCTAATCGGCAAGCTTCCTGCATATGGACTTCCTACTGGTCTGTGCAGATGGATAGCAGACTTTCTGAGGGATCGGTCAATACGAGTAGTCATCGATGGCTGCTCGTCTGACCAATTCGGTATTAATGCCGGCGTCCCTCAGGGGTCAGTACTTTCAGCGACGCTCTTTTTGCTCCACATAAACGACCTGCTTAAGCCCGGTATCTTTGGGTATGCAGATGACAGCACAGTTGTTGAAAGGTATGTGTCCAGTGCGCGGACTAGCGGAACACAGATCCAGTCTTTAAGAGAATCCATGGTCGATCGTTTGAACTCGACCTTGAAGGCGGTCTCCGACTGGGGTGACGCCAACTTGGTTAGGTTCAACGCTAGCAAAACCCAGGCGTGTCTATTCTCCGCCAAACGGAGTCAATTTCCGCTGACTCCTACTTTCCGGAATGTGTCCGTACCGATGACCGATCATCTTGAGCTTCTTGGTGTAACTCTGACGCCCACACTCAACTTTGGCTCCTATATAGAGTCAAAAGCGCAACTGGCTGGTAGGAAGTTGGGTATCCTATGGAGGGTGAGACGGTACTTCACGCCGAAACAATTGCTGAGCCTGTACCAGGCACAGGTTCGGTCCTGTATGGAGTACTGCTCTCATCTTTGGGACGGCTCGGCAAAATATCAGCTGGACGCGTTAGAGCACATTGAGAGGCGTGCCAAGAGGCTCATCGACGATGATGCGCTTGTGAAGGCTCGGCTTCAAAGCCTCGAGCACAGGCGTAAGGTTGCAAGCCTTTCGGTTTTCTACCGGATACATTTCGGTGAGTGTGCAGGGGAATTGCACAACTTGATTCCCCCTAGTCCTTTCCATCATCGTACCACAAGACAATCGGCGAAGCGTCACCGTTTCATGGTAGATGTTCCGCCCACACGCACGAAGCGCTTCGCTTCAAGCTTCCTTGTGCGTACTGCTAAAGAGTGGAATTCTTTGCCAGAGTCTGTATTTCCTGAAGGGTACAACCTGGGAGTCTTCAAGGCCCGAGTGAATAGGTTGCTTATGGGACGACGTGCTACATCGTAGACCGCATCATCGCTTACCACCAGGCGAGATAGTGGTCAAACGTCGCCCCATCAAACATAAAAAAAAAAAAAAAAAAAAAAAACTATTAGTGGTTAAATAGTCATGTTCTGGACTCAAAACATTTAGGAGAACATCGTGATTTTTTCTAAATTCTGCCCAGTAATTGTCCAAAGCGTCGATTCGTTTTTCCATATATTCAATCGTCTTGCGTTCTTTTCCATCCTTCTTAAAATTTGTAAATTGTTTTTCAATTTCTTCCTGGATAGTGGCTTGTCTATTCAGGGTTTCCATGATTAACTTGATATAATAGGTACCTTATTTAATTTCTTGAATAATTGTGTAGCGCTACTCTTGATGAAATATATTCTTGTAACCTTTTTGTTGTTTATTGTATAATTGAGTTCTACGATGTAATGATGACCGTATTCTTGATAAACTTGATATGACACGTACTTGCTTGATAGACTTGATGATGTACGTATGGGCTTGATGACTTGATGATACCTTGCAGCTGGTTTTCTTCTTGTTAGTGATTTGACCTGCACGTGGTGCCACGTGGATCACACGCAGTGTAGTTGCGCCTTCTCAATCCAACCGGGGCGACCCGCTTGTGGGAGACCGGAGGACCGATTCGCTACTCTGTGTAAACACACAAAACACTCAATCGTGCAGATCCGGCTCGAAGGACCAATGTTGGAGCTGATGCTCTTGTCTTGATTACTGATAATCTTGATAAATAAAACTTGTTGAATTATAGAAATTTATTAAAACAATACTTGATATTAAAATGACTTGTGTGCACACTTGTACGGTCAATCGCGAACTGGTCTAATAAGTAAAGCGTTGAATGCGCAAAGAGTAAAATTGCAATTAAACAAATTCATGTACTTTGTACAACATAATTTAGTGTTCATATTTAACTAACCTTACATACTTATACAAACAATATCAAAATCTAGCTAATACTAAATTTCATTCATCTAATCTATTTATTTCACAAGACAAAACCAAAGTGCAGTTGTTATTGTTAATCGGTGTCAAGTACCTAACACGATTCTTTTAATAGAATTGTCACACATACTACACGGTCAACGAGAAGCTGTACACAATCGTAAGTAAATCTCTCGATCACAGATTTTGTACTGTTTCACTATCAAATCTTCCACATTAGGTACATTCCTACTTAGTTAAAAATTGTGCTCTATTGCAAAGTCTGTCTACCTGTCCAGGTAACAAAGTGCAGTTTCTGTTATATCTAGTGTTTTGTATAATTGTCCTATGTTCCCCATGTTGTATTTAAATGGCTGAGAATGCTAGTAACAGTTCAGTAGTACACCCATAGCCGTATCCTATGAAGCAGGTGATATTATGTTGTCTTTACTATTGGTGCTCGAAAGAAGTGGATGAAGTTTTCGTCTTTTTTTTAATGGGACATGCCCGCCACAACCTCCCAAAACCGCTGCAACTCCTGTACGCCAGAATCTACAGTAGATACAACCATGAAAACACCGGAACACTGAAGTCCGGCGCGTCTCAGGGACATGAATAACTGTTGGTTCCCGCAACGAAGTGAATCAGAAGATATTATAAGAGGAGAAGAAAAAAATAAACGATTGTTTCCACTTCCCTCGGTGAATTACTGCAGGAGACAGAGTGAATTGAGCCTAAAGGCACAAAGAAAAAGTTTTCGTCTTGTAAAACGTAAATAATATTTTAATATGAATAATCGATGGACTGGATAGTGCTGATATTTTTTTCTAATTAGCTATGTTAAAGGGTCCCCATGTAAGCATAATCTCTTACGCTGAATACAATGCTGGACTTTGATCAATTGCAACTCGAAAACTGGCGCTTTAAGGATGTTATGGAAAAATGTATCTTATTTATATCCAGTAGCTTGACTTAGAATTCCTTGTATAAGCATCTTCCAATTGGGGTTTAAGAAGATTCTGATAATTGAGTTACCGAATCAACGATGTCGAGAGACTTTATGTAAATAACTTCAGAAGTACGATAAGTGCTACGTTTACCAACAAATTATAAGAACACGAGTAAGTTACTACTCTGTCGATCGTGCTATTTACTAAACTTCTGTAATTACATTTGGTATGTTCAACTTAGGAAATTTGGCAATACAGTGAATCAGTTATGGATTCAAAGAATTATGATTGTTAATGATGAAAACACAAAGATTATTTATAAATAAAGGAATGTTCAACTTTGGCAATGCAGTGAATCAGTTATTGATTCAAAGAATTATGATTTTTAATCATGACAACATAAGGATTATTTTTAAACAAAGGAGTACCTGCATCGGCTTATCAAGCCTTAGTTTGAACATACCTCTAGAATTTTATTCGGAAATCTGTCGTGTCGTGAACGCTTGGTAGGGGAACGTGACCATAAACTAGAATGAAAAGGCTTTAAAACTAGGTTTTCTGAGTTTTGGAACGCTCGCAAGAGATTTTACATGTAATCTGATACTATTTTGTTTTTTTAATGGAATAGTACGCAATCGAGCAGACGGATCACCTGATGGTAAGCGATCAGCGCCTCCCATGGACACAGGGATTCACAGGTGGAGGATTCACACAATGCAACACCAGAGGAGTCACAGGTGCGTTGCCGGCCTTTTAAAAAGGAACATGTTCTCTTCTTGAAGGTTTGTGGGTCGTATCGGTTTGGAAATACCGCCACGACAGATCATTCCACAGTAGGTTCCCGTTCTTAAAGAGAAAATACAATAGATGTATGCTGATAAGATGTTAAAAGTATAACAATAGATATTATTTATGTATTGGAAAACCAACAGCTACACATGGCAAACAAGTAGTGGCAAAAAACAACAGAAAGCTAATTATAGGTTTCACGGATAGATATTACATTATTCAATTAGTAAAATCTCTTTCAATCTAAACAAATACATGTTTTAGAAAAAAACATACAACAAAAAAATAACAAGAACCAACCCATTAAAAAAGAAATAGACACCAAACTACCAACAATAACAAGTTAATACTAATTAATAATAATCAACTACGTTACACAATTTACCATTGAATTAAAAAACTGTTGGGTAAGCATCCTTCGCACCGTAGAAGTCCTCGTGACAAACGGATCTATTGTATTAATATAATAATAATAACATATTTCCTTTCGCTTTCACCACGACCTAATTACAATAATTATGTTGTCCTCAAAATATTCATGAATAGGTATTATTGTATAGCAGATTTTCACTAAAAAAAAGATTATGGCAGGTAGTTCAATTTAGAGGGTCGCTTTAAAAAACAATTTCTTACCAACATTTTGATGATTTTAAGTACTTGCTGCTCATATCATTCTGGTTATCGTCTGATTTCTTTTTATAGAAAAAGCTGGTAGGTAAACGAATAGTGGATCTGACCTGATAGTAAGCAATCGGCGCCAATCATGGACACCTGAAACACCAGAAGTGTAGCAAGTGCGTTACCGGCTTTTTGGAGATTAGAAAATTGAGAATTATTGGGGATTTGGGGATTGGGGAGATTGGGGAGGGGGTAATTGGGCCTCCGATAACCTCACTCACACGACGAAACCAAGGCAAGTATTGTTTCACGTCGATTTTCTGTGAGGCCGTGGTATCACTCCAGTCTAATCGGCCTATTCATGCCAAAGCATGGCTCTCCCATATTTTAAAAGTTTCAAGAAATACCATGATTATATTATGGAATTTACTTTACTTTGAACCTATCTAACACATACAACACATTGTTCTCAAACTATTGAAACATGTTAATAACTTGTAAAGTGCAGACAATATTGCGTCTACATTTAATTAAATTGTTGGCAAATTCAAAGTAAGTATGGAGTTCTTATGATATTCTCCACTTGCTCCGTTAAAGGTTTGTTTGTCAAATAAACCAAGAAATTAATTAAATTTTCAATGTTTATTTACTTTGTTAGCTGCTTCGTTTATTACAATAATGGTGAGGTTTTATTTGAAACTAACAATGACTGTAGTACTTTGTTTATTATTGTTACATTTGAATATCTTTTGATGCTTTAGGTATTTCTATCTGTGGATACGATCAGTTTGTTTGCTGCATTGCTCAACTTGCGACAGACAGACAGAATCTGAAGAATAAATCTCGACTAAGATTTCCAGTAACAAAAATACACATACCTCATTTATTCCTAGAGTCAGGACAGTAAAAATATAAAACAGTACTGAAGTATAAACAGGAGGAGTACTCATATACCTAACTAATGCATCTACTAAAGTCGTCACGACATCATATCATGAAAGGTTTACGCTCGGATTTACGCTTGCCACGTTAAAAGATCCTGCCATTTTGCTCGTGAATCATCTGGGAAGGTTCATATATCATGCAATGGGATGCATTGAGTGCGAAGCATTCACCGTCATCTTTGAAGCTCGTTTGTGAATAATGTTTGATATGCCTGAAGCCACATAATACGAATATGTGAATTGAGTTTCATTTCTTTAGCTATGAGAGATGTTATCTCTTTGCTTCAATATTTGCCTGTCGCTATAATAGGGATGACGACAGGGTATGAAAATTAAAAATCTAATTAGTCCGTTATTTAGGTAATTTAAAAATATTAGACACGTATTTTTTAATTTGTTGTATAATAAAATGATACTTAGATAAAACGAATCAAAGTTTAGGAGTGGGGGCTAAAACGTCATTTCTACGTATAAAATGTATGTACATAGAAGTGATGTCACACGACATTTCAAATCAATGTATCGTCGGAAGCATTCGATTCTATAAAAAATTTAAAAATACGTGTGTAATGCTTCAAAATAATCTACTAGACGGACATTAAAATAAAAATTAGTCATCTACTTATACCTACCTTACCTGTTGCATCCTTATTCTTATCTCGAGCGGATTCTTATCTCTTGAGAAGGCGCAGATCAAATTCTACTTCTCATAAGTAAAATTTACAGGCGTATACGTATAGAATAAATAAAGTATCCAAACTGCCCGGTATAATCATGAAGCTTTATATTTGCTTCACGTGTATAATAGGCACATCATGCTTGGTCAGAGGATTTTCCCTTTCACTGATGGAACTGTGGAAAGGCTTCACTTTATAAAAGTTTAAATGAAGAACTGGGTAACGTTAGTACCGTTAGGTACGACAGTTTTTTTTATAGGTTAAGCTGGTAGGTAAACATGTAGACGGATCACCTGATGGTAAGCCATCATATCGTCGCCCATAGACACCTGAACCACCAGAGGCGTTACAACCACCTTTTGAGGATTGAAAATTTGAGCACTGTGGGAGATTCGAGGATTGAGGAGACTGTTGAGGGGGAGGGGGGGTAATTGGGCCTCCGGTAACCTCACTCATACGACGGAACACAACGAAAAGCGTTGTTTCACGTCAGTTTTCTGTGAGGCCTTGGTATAATTTCGGTTAAGCCTGCCCATTCGTGCCGAAGCATAGCTCTTCCACACTTACACAGTTCATTATGTACATATATCTAGTTCGGAAATTAATATCAAAGATAGTTACCCTTTTACTTTAAGTACCGTATTAACTAAAACTGCCATCGCGTTTTGCGACAATCTCTTGTAATAATAGTTGAGTTTTTACTACCTTCTATGTATATAAAGTTTTTTATTGGTTAATTCTTTAACAATCTTTAATAACTGGGTGCTAAGTTAAGGTCTCTTTGAGTTGGGAGGGTTAATGATACATTAATTGGAGTTCGCGGTCACTAACCATGCATCGCGAGTGCGTGACTGAGCATGGCCCACGTAAACAAGCCAAAGTTTAAAATGTATAGCGAACACGCGAACCTATTTATATAATATTAAACTGCCTAGTATAAAATGTTGATTGTGTGTGTTTGTTTATCTTATAAGAAGACATTTGTCTTTGTGTGTTTCACAAATTGTTGTTTCGGGTCTGGGCGTCATTGTGTATGTGAACTCGTATGTTTATAAACGCAACCACGACACAGGAGAAAATCAATCCTAATGTGGGGCAACTTTTTTTTTTAAAAACATAAATAACAACAAAAAAAATGTGGTATCAAATGTTTATGTCTATATAGGTATGAGTTTTGAAAACTATTATGGTATTATTTATTTAGCTTTATTACATTGATCTTTACAAGGTTTCTTTTCTTGTTGCTTGTTCGTCCGCGAGTCACTTAAGGGGCCAGTATAATACTAGCGCAAGGCCCTGTCTTGCACACGCTGAACTGGTCTCATTTCACGGCAGACTTGGGACATGAACATGTATCTATCAGTATCTATGTACATATAATAGAATAACACCTCTGTACATGTCACTTGTTTATTAGCGTGAAATAAAGATGTTTTTCCTTTCTTAACTCGTTGAGTACCGTCATTATAGACACAATTAAAGAACAATAGGTTGCGGTCACCGGTGACCGCTCGGTGTTTGACAGTTTAAACTGTACTCAACGAGTTAAATCATATAAGCGTGTGCTGGATGATTTCGAGCTTTCATAAAATCCGTTCTGAGTAGAGATTGAACAAACATTATCTAAATTATACAGCAGCCAATATCAAAACCAGGATTACAATCTTAAAAAAAAAATAACACACAAGCAAAGCCTTAGATATATCTAGTTAAACATATCAATTAAATCTACGAGCAAATGAACTACGGGTAATATTTTGTTGAGGATTTGGAATAGCCTTCAGGGGACATAGGTATAGAGGTAATAATTTCATGTTGTGGTTTAGTTAATTGTCATACCAGTGATTATGTTAATGATATCACTGTGCCGTTGTCTGGGTTACATATGAGTATTACGTATTATAAAAAATCTCTTTTTCTTTTCTCTCGGTGTTAAAATTGGTTATTACAGAATTTAAAAATAACAAATAATTCTCAATAATACCTACTACGACCTTGACACTAAGCCCGATAGCTCTTACTTCGCTTACTCGTTACAAAATAATCGATATATACTTAGATACATAAAGTAATTAAAGTTTTTTTAATCCGACAATACTGTTTTTACTAAAATATTTCTTCCGTGGAAATCTACCAATGGATACTATCCAATTAGCGGACTGATTTACTATAATGGGCTTAGAGATTTATAACGATTATATAAATCTGTAATCTCTATGCTAGACAATAATAGCGATTTTCCTTTAATTTAAATTCGTTTATTGACTAACTAAGTAATAAGAATGTATTTTTTGTTAGAATTTTTTGGCTTTATTCGAGTAATATTCCATTATTGCCATCGTGGGTTTTTCTCCAAATTTTCCTTAATATTGATGTTATTTTCAATAAACAGGAAATATTTAAGTAGGTATATCAACATTTCTGAAGTGCTTACTGCTCTATTACGATATTCATGATCATTAGGTCTCAATAGCAAAAAATATAAAGATTATTTTTTTTGACTGACGTTTTGCTAAAATTATTAAGATTTTCTTTTGTATACTGACATTTTAAAGTCCTTTTTTATGTTATAAAACTTATTTGGTACAGAATTACTAAACTAAAATAGCCCAAATGAGATGGAACTTTAATTCACGAACAACTTTTTTTTAGGAAAGTTAGGCTTTTTCCTAAATTAGCATTTAATTTGTCAGTAGTTTCGGTCCTAATCTATAAACTTTGATAACGAAATTATAGCCTAGGTGTAGGTTGTCTTTTTTGTCGCTCAATAGATTGAATATTGCAGAAAATTACAATTTTAGTGCTAAAACCTTTTTAGAACGTTTAGGCCAAATAAGGCATAGACTTCCAGTTAAGTCTGTAATTTTATGTTAATATTAGCGGACCCGACAGACGTTGTTCTGCATATCCACTGGAATGTATAAACAAAAATTCATTCAAATTAGTTCAGTCGTTTAGGATAACTAACCTAACTAGACATCGACTGCAGCGCCATCTGCCGGACTGATTTGTGAATCTAAACCATACAGGGCAATACTCAAACGCGTACAGAAAAATTCATTTAAATCGGTCAAGCCGTTTAGGAGGAGTTCAATGACATACACACTCACAGAAGAATTATATATATAAAAATTTCAAATTAACCTCTTTCGATATAAATCAATTTGAGTACTTACGACTTAAATGGTACATTACAATTGTATGGTGTGGTGTTAAATGAGTGTTGTGATTTTGTCGTGGAAAAGCAATTGTTATATTTAAAAAATCAAAGCATCTCACTTAATTTCCTGTATAAATGGTTATTTGAAATATGATTTGTGTATATTTTTCTTCTAACATGACTTTAATTGTAACATAACATGACATCACGCCTTTTATCCCCGAAAGGTATGCAGAGGTTTACATTACGGCACTTAATACCACTATACAATGTTACATCCACTTTTCACTGCTTATGTTATGGTATTTATGCCCTATTATACTATTTATGTCCCATGTAATAGGGGGTGGGCCCATTGTCATATATCGGGCACGATACAAGACTCCGTGCTACTACTGAGATTTTTTTAAACCCAGTAAAACTTTGCCCGCCGTTGGAATTGAATCTGGGATCCATTGCCCGGCAGGCGCAGTTGCGACCGCTCGGCCTACGAGGTAGTCAAGTATTAGGCATACTATAATAATGTATTAAGGAATGTATAAAACAGTTATTATATGAGTGCTTGTTTACACTTAAAAAACACTATAGTTTAAAGGTACTTTTATTACAACAGACTTAGAGCCGAGTTTTCAATGAACAGTTAATTCTTGTCTGTATATTAAAATGAACATTTGACAGTTTTTAGTATAGAAGAATTATCAAACTTCAACTATGTTAATTTTAAAACAGCTGAATTAACTGATTATTGTAAAATCGGCCCTGAGTGAGATTTTAAATTCTTGAAGAATAACGGAACTAGATCTAACTAAGCTTAAAAACAGTGTAACCTATACTACAAAATATAAATCTGGTAAATATGAAGCATGATAGATGTTTTGTATTTATCTTATATCGTCATCAAAAAATGAAGCCTTTAATGTACTTACCTATGATAAAAAAAAACGATTTCTTTCAAGAGTTCAAAACTCAAACTCAAACTCAAAAGCATTTATTTCAATTAAACCATAATTTGGTACTTTTGAAACGTCAACAAATATGAGATATATAATAGTCTGTCAGTCTGTCCGTCAGTGAAGCTAGGCGCTCGTTCCAAAATGTCGATTCGAGTGGAGAAGAACGAGCAAGAAACTCCATTCGTTACTCGTTTAAAAAAAGTCTGTTTTACATTGCTCTGATACATATTCCAATATTGTACACACATGTGAGAATAATGTAAAAACATACCTGACGCAACATACCTCTACAAATAACAGAACATACTAAAATAGAAAAAAAAACAAAACCAAGAGAAAGCAAATATCTTAAGTCTGACATGGTCCTCACATAATGTATACTGACAATCCATATAAAATAGTGCTTCTATACAAGAAAAAAAATAAACTCTTGTTTAAATAAAGAAAGAAATGCTCGATGCCACAAGAAAAATAGATTGCCTTCATCGGAATCAAAGTATTAAATTACCTATTATCGTAATCTGAACTTGGTACTGACTACATTTGAGTATTGTCCAGTGGAGCCGAACCAACACGCTGCCAAGCATTCCTATCCTCAAGATAATCAATCACCCTGTAGTAAGCTTGTTTACATAATTCGCGCTTAATATATGTTTTAAATTTACTTTCATTGAGATCTAGTATGCTATTTGGTATTTTATTATAGCATTTAATACCTAAAGCAAAATATCAAAAGGATATTATTTTTTACCTGGCGACTATCTAGCGTTGATATTTATCTACCATTGTATTCAATAAAATAAACCAAATTTAAGGTTTCCCTTTATAGACTGAGCGAGACAGATTAGATATTTTCCGTTAGCAACCTTCATTATTTGGTTCAAATACAAAATAAGTACTTTAAAGCCTACTAAAAGGAATGCTTGTGGAAACTCATTCAGTTCGACCCGGTCGTTGTAAGCGTACGGACGCCTACGCCGTAGCCGTGCTACGCCGTAGTAGATTTTACAGCGTCGCGTGATAACTTCGTGCGTTTGTTAAAAAGTTAAAACTAATACAGTTTATGGTTATAGTTTAAAGTTATCTGTAGTGTTTTAAATATGTAGGTTGGTATATTAAGTGTTTTTTTTTATAAAACAATTTTCAGTGACATTAGAGGGGCAGTGACTGAATAGTGCACACGGTAACCTACTTAAATGCTTCGTCATAAAGGGGAGGTAAGTAATGACTTCTATATTTAGTTGCGAACAAATGTTTGAAAACGCGTATAAAGTTGTTGATATCTAGGGTTTATTTACTGATTTCTAACTTCGTACACAAATAAGTACATAGATGTAATAATGGATATTTATGAACGCCTAATTTGTTTAACCACAACTAAAATAATTACTTAATAAAATTGGTTTGGGTTCCTAAATATTATAATTACTCTAGTAATTAGCGCTGGCGGATGAAACAGACTGCGAAAGCAAGGTCTTTATAACAAATGTGAACGAGTAATTTAATTACTCAAAATAAGACGACGTAATTGTTCTGAAACGTGGTCCTTTCACGCATACAGATAATTTGTTACCTTTTGGTAAGATTTTTTTGTAGGATCTTCTACAAATAACTTACTGATATAAAAAAATGCTAATTCCTAAGAGTTATTGTCATTGTTAGTGTTATTATTATTGTTAGCAATAGAAGGAAATTTACAGTTTTTTTTAAATGTCACATTCCCATTTGTACTACTAAAAATGTAGCATAACTAGGTTACCACTATCACTTTCACTACATCCAACGAAAAACAATCTTTAATGACTCAGCATTACAGATTAGTTTTTAAAAACCGTGGCAAACTAGTGTTGCGTTCACACGAAGATCCTTGTATATCACCGCTGTATAAATTAGGGGCAATAAACCTTGTGAATTTGTATGTATTTATATATTATATGTCGTGACTTGAGATTTATATTTAGAGGTTATGGTTATAGTTGTAATAATCTAGGTCAGGTCAGGTATAAGTCTAGCTTGAAAATAGACTATTATTAATATTGGCGTTTTTTGTAATATTTTCAGAATTGTTGGAATTAATTATTATGTTTTTCAGTTTTAAGTCACGCTAGAGGCTCATATTCACGAGTAGCATTTCGCGACAATTAATTATCATGATAGTATGTCTTACGGAGGTTATACTATAAACACAATTGTTGTATTCATTATATCATTAATCCGAATGCCAAGTTTGGAGATTGTGGATAACTTTCACATAATTATATAGATATATGTCAAACTTGTCAAACGTATCAAATGAACCAACTCATGTGTGTTTTTAAGTAAAAAACATCGTTACTTCTATTTCTAACAATATTATCATATCATATACTGGTGGTATTCTCATGTATTTTATGTAGATGATAATATTTTTAATTTGAATAGAAAGGTTATCTTTGAAGTATGCGTAAAGAAGCTACACAAATATAATTGTACCGAAACTCTATTTTATCATCGTCACGTCATGTTACGTCACGGTCAACGAAGACGTGAAACAAGCTTATACACCGTAGTACGTATAATATAATAAACAGTTCCAAAGTCTGCTACAAAGCCATGAAACATTTCGAAATGGCTCTTCAAACTCCCATTACCTATAGTTAATTACAACCAGGTACACGCAACACATCAAGCTTAACAAAACCAGTATAAACTGATCTTCGTATATGTAGAAAGATAATACAAAACGAGATCTCAATAAACTGGTTGTATTGTTTGATGTGAACTCTTGTGTACGTTTCAAGGCCTACTTAAAGTATCATAAAGCTTTTTGTTCGAAAAGGTTAAAGGTCAACAGTGACAATAAACTGCCACATTGTTTTATCACGAAACAGAGTTAAAGTACGGCTAATTTATATTATGACAGGCGCAGAAGTCTAAATTTAAACCTAGAGGTAGATTTTACTCGAAGGGATTCCCGTTGAACATTGTAGATTTATTTTTAGAAGCCAAGTTACGTACATACGTAGGTATGTGTGTACCCAGATAATGTGTAGAGTATAGACTACACATTACCTAATATTTTGTTTTATGGAATAAGCCGGTAACGCTGACGGATCACCTGATGGTGATGATGTAATCGGCGTCGCCTTTGAACACCTGAAACACTTGAAGTGTTACAAGTTCGCTACTGGCCTTTTTATATATGCCCACGGGAACACGGGCGAAGCCGCTAGCAGAAGCTAGTATGTTAACGCATAGGAGAATAAACATGAGACCAGGCAGCAGTGCTCTCTGATAAGCCAGAACCTTTTTAAACAGCGACCTCCAACCTTTTTGGCCAAGTTTTGATTATGAAAAACCTTTCTCATGTTGAGGGGCCCTGTAGTAGCAGCAGTAAGTTGTTACGGACTGCTGATGTGACATTATCAGTGTGTCTACGTATCTCCCTTTGAGTACCGTCATTATAGACACAATTAAAGAACAATAGGTTGCGGTCACCGGTGTCCGCGCGGTGTTTGACAGTTTAATGATACTGTGTATATATTATCTCTAAGTATACTTCAGCACTAATGGGGTGGCCCTACTGGAGTGATTTTTTTTTTTTTTTAAGGGGGGAAAATCATCGAATGACTGCTCCCGCCTGGGCGAGGCGGAAGGGAGTGTCAGACTCTTACTGACTAAAAACCACCCCGTTCCTGCTCCTGCACGTCGAGCCGGAACCCCGGTTACCCGTTAGGTTCTCCGCGACTCCGATCTGGTGGTCTGATGGCTCTTTGAGGCGCGCGCGGAACGCGACGCGCCGTACGCTCGGGTCTGTTTCTGGTCGGACGGGGAGCGACCCATGCTCGCCGTCCGCAGGCCCGCGCTTACGGTGGCCGGAGATCGTCCCGCGCCTACTGGAGTGATACCACGGCCTCATAGAAAAAACCGACGTGAAACAACACTCGTCATATGAGTGAGGTTACCGGAGGCTCAATCACCCCTAATCCCCGAATCCCCAACAATCGACAAATTTCTATATACATAACACTAGCCTGTCTTATTCCAGACCATAATCTATGCCTGTTCGAAATGTCATACCGATCTCTTCAACCGTTTTAACGTGAACAAATAAACACATTTTCGCTTTTATTACCCAACTTCAAAAAAGATGAAGGGTTTCAGTTTGACCTTTTATGTATGTAAGTATGTTTGAGCGTGATTATCTCGCGATTGGCTGAACCGATTTTGATGCGGTTTTCAGAAAAGTAAGTGAGGTTACATATAGGAGAAAGTTTTAGTATATCCTCTCGCGTGTTTCTTGTACACATGAGTGTACGAGAGAGTTGAGTGCCTATTGCTGCAATTGTACACACGGGTGTACGAGAGTGACTTGCACCGATTGGAAACTTTTTCTGTGATGTATCTTTTCAAGTTGCAACCCGTTCTTTATTTGATTGAACAGTATAGTTCATTCGCTTTCTATTAAACCCGTGTACGAGACGCGCGAGAGGATATTAATTAACCGACTTAGTAAAAAGGGGGGGTTGAAGTCGGGTTTTTTAAACATACTTTATAAAAGACTTATAAAATTGGTCGACTTTTAAGCTTCATTCATATCTCATAATTCTATCTTCAGCAGTGCTAAAACTACAGACAGATCATTGAGAAAGACTGTAAATGTGTTAGTCGTCATTCAGAATTTCATATTTTTATGAATAGAAACTCAGCCTTTGTTCAAATACTACCGCAGAATATTAGTTTGATACACCCCATGACTTGAACATGAGCCTTATTAACAGGAGACCGCTTCAATTAATAGTTGTGGTAACTGAACAACGCTTCGCTTGCCAATTTTGGATTGGCGATTGCAACATATTGTTACTGGTTTACTGTTCATCCTTTAGTATAGACTATACGTAGGTATGAGTAATGACAACTACATGAATAAGTTCTGACAACATTGTATTCTGATGGATATGGAATGTAAAAATTAATAAACATAGTACAATACTTTCGAAAAACTTTATTTCTTTTACATATTTTTTTTCAAATCTACAATCAGCCGATACGGCTTTAATCAGATGAGATGACGTGCTTTTGGGACTTTGGAGAGTTGCACATCCTGTGACATGCTAACTCTATTTCTTTTTTCCGTATCAATGGGTTTTTATAGATGCTAGTTGCTTTCTTTTCAGTCGAGATAAACAGTTGTCTGAGTTAATGAGCTGTGAAGCCAGATGGTTAATGTGTCGCCCAAGGCGTTGTTTGTGAGACAAAAATGAACTCTTTATTTCTTCTTTGACTGTCGGAATCTGCAGATATTCGTGCACCTCCGAATATCTGCAGATTCCAAGTTTATAATTATTTTATGTTTATAAAGACAAATGTTAATCAAAAACAAATAATCACATTTTAGACAATTTTGCACTTAAAAACAGCAATTTTTAAAAAATTTATTGACACACGTGCATTTTTCACACAACTTTACACTACACAATTAAATCAACTGCAAATTGAATTTTAAAATATTGCGACACAACACAACGTCGATAGTTAAGTGTTTGAATAGGCGTGCTGTTCACCGTTCATTCATAGTAAGTCCATGTAAGCGACACACTTTTATCACAAATCAACTCAGACGTCGTGACAATGTTGTGTGCTGTGGAACATAACCGGTGAACACAATGGACTTATGAGCAGCGCGTCTGTTACACAGAGGTGATACTGAATCCGAAAGGTGATGCCATTGTGTAACTGGCTTTATAATATTATGAGTACTCTTTGTGTGGGGCTTAAAATAAATTTATCTTTAACAGTGCAATGAGGGTATTTTTTTGCGGATCAAGTTTTCTTTTGTGTTTGGTTATATCCAGATATTTTAAATAAAAATGTTTTTATGCTTGGAAGATTATCTTATGATCATCATTAAACTGTCAAACACCAAGCGGTCACCGGTGACCGCAACCTATTGTTCTATAATGACGGTACTCGACGAGTTAATGCATTTCAGAATCGAAGCTCCTCAAATAGGTATTTATATCGTCAATAGTTATAGTCTGCAATGTATACGAAATTTGTACAAATCTTGTTATCAGCAGGAGCCAAATTGTAAATTGTAGGAAAAGAAATACATAGTCAAACATTGTCATGTTAAACACACATGTCTACTTTTTTCAAACTTACACAACTGTGTGATAGGCATCCATCTCCCTACACTTCATTCTTTATTGACTTCCAATGTAGTGTGTATAGAACTAGAACAGTAGGTACTATGCGTACATTCAAGTTACATCCGTAGTGATTTTGTTCCCGATTCATGATTGAAATGCTTAGTGACATGGTTGAAAGAGGTTTCTAGTTACATACGAGGATTATGAGCTGTTTGAACTGTAGGTTCTATTTTCTATTGAACTGTTTTCTTAGTCGAGTAGTTACAGGCCTATAGATGTTACAGTGGAGTATTAGATCTTGGTTTGAGTTCCAGGAATGGGTGGATAGTTCTTGGGCTGTTCAATTTTCGGAAATCTGTGTATTTGATCAGAAAAGATTGTGTCCATTATGTATTGATACAGGTATGTAGATCAATAGGCTCTTCTATTTATCACATGGGACTGTGGCGATAGGTAAGTCTATTTTCTAAGCAGGTATAGGTATATCTGATATAGTGGGAAAATTTTAATGTTAAGTTTTTTAGATAGGACTAAGTAATATTATATCTTTTTTTTCTTTTATTCTCTTTTTTAAACAAAATTTTGCCCCACATTGTGATTTTCTCGTGTCTTGGGTGCGCTTACAAACATACAAGTTTTAGTATATTACATACACATGACAGCGAGCCCCGGAACAATAATCTGTGGATCACACAAAGAGTTGTTCGGTGCGGAAATCGAAACCGCGACACGTTGCGCGGCAGCCAGTTTGCCCAGCCACCGCGCCAACCATACAGTCAATATCATAAAACCTTTTTTATGATATTGACAGCATTAAATTTAAAATTAGTTTTAATTTTAAATTTAGGATTAAAAGCTGATTACGACATACCAACTACATACCGGGTAAACAATGTTTAAGATAATTAATTCTGACAGTACTTTGTGGTTTACAAGTCCGCCTCGGGATATTTTATTTTGCTCAGTTTCAGTCAAGTCAGATATTAAATTTTCCTTCGTGGCGATTAATAAATTAAGGGTGTTTTGATATACTTCTTGGCTGCTAATGTGTTACAGATAATTTGTACTGCACAGCTTTAATAATTTATTTATTTATTTATTTATTTACACTATAATGCACACAAAATAAGGTACATAAGGCGGACTTAATGCCATATGGCATTTTCTCCCAGTCAACCTTTGGGTTAAATGTAAGCTCAGCGAAAATGGGCCTGTGTAATATGAAAAAAAAAAGAAAATAAATAACTAATAGTAATAATAAATACTGTATAACATACTGTATAAAAATATATAATAAACACAAAATATGTACATACATAAATAACTTCATATATATAATTATAATATAATATAAATTGACGAAGACACGAACTCAGCGTTGTAGCGCCTTTAAATAGGCCTCACGAACACTACGTTTAAAAGCCATTTTGTTTGGAGCCATTTTTATACTAATAATCTACTTTCTACCGAGATACTGAGTTACCTACTTCTAAGAAAAAATAAAATTAGTGGTAGTGTACCTTTAACAACCTTTACTTAGGTACGCTGATCAATCCCCAAGCGTTCACCGGTGACAGCTCTCCACTAATGAAGTCATTATAGACCTTATTTTCCGATATTTAGAGACTACTTTTGTATGAACAAATTTTGGACATTTGTAACAAGTGATTAAAACAGAATTACAAAGTCATAGTAAGAGTAGTGTATGTATTGAGAAATTTATAAATGTATATAGACCTGTACTTGCAGTTGTGTTTTGCGTTCTTTTCATAACCAAATATAACCAAATAGGCCAAAAAATATGTCATTAACATTATGAATTTGTACTAATTAAAACGTAAATTCAATTCAAATCTGTATTCATTAATTGCAATTTGTGTATTCTATTATATCATTTAGTATTATGTTACGGGCTTAACTCAATTGTACTGAATAAGTTGCTCTTTAATTTATTTCACGTAGGTACATGCATATCTCTATTATCATTATTTCAGCGAAGGTACTTATACACAATAGAAGTTAAACGATTTTAGTATTAATCTGTCAAATATTGCAGTGACATCCATAAATTAAATGCGAACAGAATTATCATGACTGCCTCGTTGGCCGAGTGGTCGCAAGTGCGCCTGCTGGGTAAGGGATTGCTGGTTTTTTTTTAATTCTCAGTAGTAGCATGCAGTCTGGAATTGTGCCCGATATATGGGAATAGGCTCACCCTCTATTACATGGGACTCATAATATAAATAGTGAAAAGTGGGTGTTACATTGTACAGTGGCATTAAGTGCCGTAATGTTCCTCTGCCTACCTCTTCGGGGATAAAAGGTGTGATGTTATGTTATGTTAACTCATGACAGTCCATTCCTGGAATGTGGACCTCTAAATTCGAGGGTATTCTGGTCCTGTGTAAATAGTAAGGTAAAAACAGAGTAGGATATTTCTATCACCACTTCCTTTCTTTCCGTGGGTGACATAAGACCTGACTGAGAGGTAATAGGTGCTGTAATGTGCACGTGCTCGTGCGTCCATACTTATCCCATCGGGGATAAAATGATGCTATGTTATATACGAGGATAAAGATAAAAATAACACATAACAAACTTTGAATATATCGAATGTCTATTATTTACTAAAGTAAATAATAAGTACTAAAGTAAAGACTGCACGGTTGGTGCGGTGGCTGGGCAACCGGCTGCCGTGCAACGTGTCGCGGGTTCGATTCCCGCACGGGACAACACTTTGTGTGATCCACAAAGTGTTGTTTCGGGTCTGGGTGTCATTGTGTATGTGAACTTGTATGTTTGTAAACGCACCCACGACACAGGAGAGAATCCTAGTGTGGGGCAACGTTAAAAAAAAAAAAACACCTATTCTTTAAGTTCAGCAACAGAAATATTTAGTTGTAACTGTATCATTAAATTGACGACAACTTTCTTTCAAGTTGTTCCTTATAATGATACACGTGTTCCAACTAAATATTCTAGATAGCACTTTCCTCGAAAAAGTTCGACAACCAACTTATAACAACAAGACTTTGTGAATCGTAACGTGTTAATGTTTGCCTAACAATTACTTGTAAAAAGGTTTCTAGGTAGCCCAAATTATTGTACTTAGACCTTATTGTTGAGTACTTATGAGCTATTTTTAATATCGATTTGTATCGATATTAAAATTTTGATTGTATGGCGTTGACAAATATCATACTCTTTAAGTACGTAATGCGTAAGACTGCCTCATTGGCCGAGTGGAGTTAGATTCCCGGGTCGGGCAGCTTTACTTTAAAAATTCTCAGTAGTAGCACGAAGTCTGGAATTGTGCCCGGTATATGGCAATAGGCTCACCCCCTATTACATGGGACTCATAACATAAATATTGAAAAATTGGTGTTACCTACATTGTACAGTGGCATAATGTGCACCTCTGCCTACCCCTTCAGGGATAAAAGGCGTGAGTATGTTATGTTATGCATAAAACGTTTTCTCTAACTTGAAATCAATTGTAAAAATAAAACAAAAGATTTCTAAAAAGCAATTACGTGTTATTATAGGGAAGTTGATATCGTTTTTTTTTCAGTGACAAATGTGACTAAGTAAACACATAACATAATAAACATATACTTAAGCTAGTAACAAAACTCACAAAGAAAATTGAACTATGCGTAATTCTATCAAAACTTAAAATTAAGTGGCTTATGCATAGTTTCTTTCAAATAGTTGAGTATATTGGCGTGTGAGTCTTGTAACATACACTTACAAACTAAATTTGTTTCATATACTTTCAAACTTCGTGGTATGTTGCTTGGAGAACTTGGTAAATGTAAAAGGCGATGTCTAGTACCTGCCAATTATTGTACGATACCGCATAAAGAGAGCTGAGCAAGAAGTTTAATATTCACAGCTTTATTGTAACTGCTGTAATGTGTAATTTGACTTGCCTAGTTGCAATGTCGTGTATTATGCAGTATATGCAGTGTATTATATACATGTTTTAATGTATCATTGAGTTAAAAATAAGGTTTCTCAATACTCAATACTTTATTGCTTTTCACATGTATTACTTAGGTGGTAAACATAATTAAGATACAATGTGAACCCTGTCGGGCACAACAACATAAGTTTCTTTTGAGTTTATGTCGATAAACTGCTTAAAAAAAGGAGTCAATTATTCCATTAACACTAACACTTGTTTATTTACAAGAAACTTGTTGATGGCGACTAAATGGCCTGTTTCCGACACAAAAATTATGTTCTTGCCTCCATTTTATTTGGAACAAAATGTTCAAATAGCTCACAATGTTGGACTTTAACGCTATCATGGAATAACAATGATAACAAAAGTTTAAAGTTTTATCGACTGGAATAATGTACTTATTCGTGTCTACTTGTAGCCAATTTTTAATGAGTTAGCGAGAAAAAATAGTCACAGTATGTATACAAATTGTGACTTGTTACCTACATATATGTATAACTAAATTTATATATGTAATGTAGATAAAACATTTTTAGAAACGAAACTCTGTTTCCGAGTTTAATAAACAATACATGATCCTTCTAAACTCTTTTGCTGCGTAGGTACTAAGTGATGAAAAGTTGATTTTACATAGAATTTGAACCTGCTTACCTCTTCGGGGATTAAAAGGCGAAATGTAATGCTATGTCTGAATACTTGTATGACAAATTCACCTCATATTTCAACACGTTACGTTACAGGAGACTAAAGCAAAGCTGCCTTCACTAACATTAATAGCTTTCCACCGTGATATTCCCGAAAGGGAATGAAACCATTAAAATAAGTACTACGTTATTAAACTTACGGTTATTCTAGCATTCTAGTGTTTATGTTACTTTCGTCGTCAAGCCAGTCGCTGGAGACTAGACTAAGGATAGTATGAAAATACTCTTTTATATCTTTCTTTATAGGTACTCTTAGTATAATCAAAACATTACATGCAGATGAATGACATACTCCATTTAACTACATGTGTTGTTTATTTGTTAACCTGTATCGTCTAAATAAATAAACTGATTTTGATGAATTTTGGTGGAGATAGATTTAATCTTTATAATATGCTATTTGCGATGGTAAAATAATGTGTCAGACATACCTATAGCTCTTCCAAAAATCTAGTTAAAATAAGCTTACCTATATTAAAACAAAATGTAATTTGACTTTTGACATTAATTAATCTTCGAATTCATAATAATCATTCGCGATGTTACTAATTAGTATTTATTTAAGTTGTAACAAACATAACCTTAATTAAACATGTTCTTGTGAAAATCTAATTATATTGTGTAGGTTTAAGCTGGAATTTGTAGACTGACATATCGTTATATCTACTAGTTAATTTAATAAATTGCCTTGTTGGCCGAGTGGTCGCAAGTGCGGCTGCCGGGCAAGGGGTCTCGGGTTCGATTCCCGGGTCGGGCAAAGTATTACTAGGTTTTTTAAAAAAATCTCAGTAGTAGCACGGAGTCTGGAAATGTACCCGGTATATGGCAATAGGCTCACCCCCTATTACATGGGACTCATAACATAAATAGTGAAAAGTGGGTGTCACTTCTGTGTGCACCTCTGCCTACCCCTTCGGGGATAAAAGGCGTGATGTTATGTTATGTTAATTTAATAAATAAGTTATTCCTACAAAAAAACTATACAACATTGCGACTTCAGCCGCGTAGAATATGAATTTTAGAACATAAAAAATTCAATTAAAATTAAAGTTCAAAGTTCAATTTTCCAAAATAAAAGTAGCCTACGTTACTCCTTAGTATATTACCTACGCCCTGAGGACACGGTGGAACACACAGTGGGAGAGTGCCCTGCGTGGGCTGAGCACCGCCGTGCCCTCAGGGAAGTGATATGCGATGGCGACCTCTCGCGTCCGGGCCTAGTGCGGGCCATGATGCGGAGCGAGGGGGATTGGGATGCCGTCTCCTCTTTTTGCGAAGCAGTCATGCTAGCTAAGGAGGAGGCGGGACGCGTGAGGCAGCGAAGCGCTGCCTCCTCGCAACCCAGCCATCGCGAAGGACACACCGGGCGTCGGGGATCGCAAGACGATCTCCGGCCACCGTAAGCGCGGGCCTGCGGACGGCGAGCATGGGTGGCTCTCCGTCCGACCAGAAACAGACCCGAGCGTACGGCGCGTCGCGTTCCGCGCGCGCCTCAAAGAGCCATCAGACCACCACAGATGGGGCCCAATAGGACCGATGCCGATTCGGAGGCGCGGAGAACCTAACGGGTAACCGGGGCTCCGGCTCGACGTGCAGGAGAAGGAACGGCGTGGTTTTTAGTCAGTAAGAGTCTGACACTCCCTTCCGCCTCACCCAGGCGGGAGCAGTGATTCGATGATTTTCCCCCCTTAAAAAAAAAAAGTATATTACCTACCTGCTAATAAAAGTCTTGCAAAATAGGTCCAGCCATTCCAGAGATTAGCCAGTACAAACAGACAGGCAGACAGACAGGCAAAAATTGTTACAAATGTAATTTTGGTATGTGTATCGTATTTATATTCATGTGCATATAGGAAAAAGAGGTTATTTCATGTTTTATAATTATATATTCATATTCATATTCATTTAATCATTTGCAAACATGGGTACATAATATAAAGGTGTTAACAAAGTTTATAGTTTCTCCATATTTTGCCTTAACAGGGCATGCAAAGATATGTTATAAAAATAATTATATAATAGAATTAGGTCCATTGAATTGAATTATTTGTAATGTTGTTAGAATACAATAATGTCAAAGATAGTAACATTATTCATACCACTGAAGTCAAAAAATTAATGTCAAATTAGATATATAATGTAAAAAAGTAATTGTCAATTATATTATAGAATGTCACACAAGCAATGTCAAATAAATTAAATTAATTATTGACCATAAGGATTCCCCTCAAGATAATCTTTTACAGTATAGTACACTTTGTCATTGAGAAATTCTTTTAATTTCAGTTTAAACAAGTTGAGGTTCCCAATTTCTGAAATACAACATGGCAGTTTGTTGTATATCTTGGATAACATGCAAAAAACACTCTTACTCATTAAGGCAGACTTACTAGGAATACTTCTAATTTTGCCTCTATATCTGGTACTAGTAAGCTTATCAAACATCTGCATATTACTTTTAACAAAAACAGCAATTTCGAATATATATAGACATGGCAGGGTTAAAATTTTCAGCTTCCGAAAGTATGGCTGACAACTATCCGTTACCTTTAGTTTGCATATTGCTCGTATACACTTTTTTGACACTTAAATGCGGCCTCACATTCGGTTGAGTTGCCCCAAAAAATTATGCCATATCTTAACGTAGATGATACGTAAGCATGATAGGCAGTCACAGCGGTTGGCACAGCCACAGTTTTACGAAGCATGTATAGCATGTATGAGAACGTATTCAACCTGGCACACACATTTTCTACATGCGCTTTCCAATTTAAATTGTGATCGACCATTAATCCCAAAAACTTTGCTACTTTAACTTCACTAATTGTCTTTGTTAAGTATTTGATATGTAAATCTGAAGATGGTACAGCTGTATTTCTGAATATCATTAGGTTAGTTTTTTCCAAATTTATTAAAAGATTATTAGATGTAAGCCAATTGACAATAGAATTTAGAGCAGAATTTACTTCGCCCTCAAGTAATGTATATTTTTTATTAGAAAATATAGCGGTGCTGTCTTCTGCGAAAAGAATCATTGGAAAAGTCATAGCGTTTGGAAAGTCATTTATATATAAAAGAAATAAGAGCAGCCCTAAGACACTTCCCTGGGGTACACCATACGTCAATTCTCTATAGCCCGAAATAAATTCAACTTCTTTTTTTGTAATCCAATCGAATTTTGTTATCACAGTGGCTTGTTTCCTATTACTTAGATACGACGTTATAAGACTTAGAGCATTACCCCTAATCCCATAGGCATAGAGTTTATGTTTTAATATGTCATGATCAACATAGTCAAAGGCTTTGGTTAAGTCCATAAATAAGGCACAAACAGGTGTTTTATTATCAACACTGACAGTTACCATTTTTAGGAATTCGTAAATTGCTCTATTAATATTTTTGCTTTTACTTATATAGATACAGACTCTTAAATTTAATTGATTTGTATATATATTTTTTCTATCTTTTTGTAATACATAGCCAATGAATAAATTCTCAGTGTATTCTCACTAGCGATAGTAGAAGACAGTTACTGTTTGTGTCCCGGATTGTGGACTAATGCTCCAGTTTGCGAAGTGTTAGACTTCAGGTGTGTTGTAGGTATGAATTATATTGAATGCTGTATATAGAAAGAAAGAAATTGTAGGAGGTCTTTGCCGACTGGCAAACAGATCTAGGGAAAATAACCAAACAACATATTTTAGTCAAAATTATGCTGATCACTTCAGCTTTGTGTGGGTGCTGCCTAGATGTATGTTTATGCACTACTAGCTGTAACCCGAAACTTTGTCTGCGTAGAATATCGTTTCTGTTTTACCCTATGAGAGCATTTAACCTAGATATAAAGTATCTTATCACCTAAGTCAGCCCAAACCCTGCCTGTATACCAAATTATCAAAGATTGACAGACAACAACATTCAAACACAGAAACTTTCACATCTACATATAATATTTATGTGATCACTTTTTGTAAAATTCCTACTTATACTGTTCCTGAAATTAAGGAGTTGATTTCCAAAAATCCAGAACTACAATTTTGTCTCATAAAATTCAACCAAGCCAAAAAAAGGTGAATAAAAGGTAAAAAATTTCACAATTTCCAATCGACTTCCGAATCGTTTCCGAGCACGCAAATCGTGTAAAATACAAATTCACAAATATCCAAATCCTCCGAGTGCTTCATATTTATGATTTCCATTAAAAAATTAAATAAAAAATGATCATGTAATCACGCGGGACGGTATCGATCCTTGGCAGCGTTGCGGTGTCTGCTAATAATATTAATGGATTCTAAATTGCCTTTAAAGCATACTTCCGCGACGAAACGTACGTGTCAACGAGGTTACTTTCGGAAATGGATTTAATTAAATTTATATAGTATGAATACAAGCTCTCGTGACAATGTTGTTGGATGCACGTTTGGATTTTGGTGGAAGCGAAATAGAGGAGTTTTTATTTAGAGTGAAACGTGTTTCTGAGTAGCATGACATTAAAAGCAGAAGCTAATGAGCATGTCGATGATATAAATAAATGAGTTAAAAATAGTTCGCTCTTATACTAGGCTAAAGGGTAGACACATCTAAAAGTATTTAAAATCAAACTTCAGACGTAAAATCTTGGACAGCCCTGAATAATTAATATTTTTTTTTGCACAATGAAATGAAATTATAATAAATTGATGTCAATAAGTAGGTAATTAATGGATTATTGTAGTTAATACGTTATAGCTATACATTAGTCAACAAATAAGCAAAATCAAAATTTATCCATTAAAAAATCTGAGACACTATAATAACATTTTTGACACAGTAATTGTTTTAAAGATTTTTTAAAAGAATTAACATTAGCTTGTTTTAGCTCTTTTGGTAATTTATTATAGATAGCTGGAGCCATACGAAAGATACTTTTATGCATTAATGCGGTATTCGTTCTGGGTATACACATATTGTAAATGCACATATTATAATCAAAAGTATTACATACAACTAGTACAGTACATTACCTTTTTAGGACGATCTTTGATTAGAAGATACAGTGACCTACTAATATCATAAAAAATAGGTATATTAACAGACTATGGATATACTCATAGCTTGATTACCACTTATTACATGTTTGTAGGCATTACATACTTGTAATAAGTCGTAATTAAGCTATGACTCGCATCCAGACATAAATGCATTTGTTCACTACATACGTATATTACGCGTGACGCTAATTGTCGCAATCACATATCAGTATATCATGCTCCTAACATCATAATGGCGGGTCGTGCAAAGTAATTACACATAGTTTGATTTAGCTGGTGAGTATGGCTATAAACAGACCCGCTATGAACACAAACAAATCTCAAAATCCATGTGGATACCAAGTTTGTTGATCGTAATGTGTTAAGGCTGGGAATTTATAGTCAAATGTTTACAAAAGGTAATATAGCTTTAAACGATAAAGTTTTCGTGCGAAATTGTGTTTAGGCTCATTTAAATATGGTTTGAAATTGAATGGTGTGGAGTTTTGTTTTGTTTTCTTGATAACTTTATGTACAGGATGGTCGTCAGAACTTACATTCTAGAGGTGTCATCTTATACGGGGCCGCGGAGAAGCTAACGGGTTACCGGCGTTCCGGTTCGAAGTGCAGCAGCTCGAGTAGAAACGGGGTGGTTTTTAGTCAGTAAGAGTCTGACGCTCCCTCCCGCCTCACCCAGACGGGAGAGGTAATTCATTAATATTGCCCTTTAAATAAAATAAAATAAAAGAGGTGTCTTTGCAATACTCGTATATCGCTTCTATTTTTGGAGCATTAGTCCAAATAAATTAATGTTGAGGTCTTAGGTGTGATTTCTTGGCAGCGATTAAGGCATTGTTTCGGAAAATATCAATAGTTATAGGTTCTGTATCATACGTCTTTTCCATCATAATTATTATGAGATTACAATTCCATGGGGTTATCAAAGTGAGAGAATTCCATTTCCTTCTGTGTTTGTAGTCATAACTACGCACTATAATATCGTCTACGGAGTAGGCTAGTCTAATTGAGAATGGCCGCCGTACTCGAATCGATCAAGAGAACATATCAGAACATAATAATGTTATGAGGGCAAACATGCCTATAATGGTCAGGCATTTCGTTGATTGTGTTTGATATTGATTGAACACTGATTAAGGAAGCCGAAAGCCAAACTGATGATTCATTTGATCGTGACTCGAAATAGACGTCCATTAAAGTCATAGAAATCCCAAATGTCGTTTTAACCACCACGGAAGATAATGCAAACAATTTAGAAGATAAAACAAATATTTTAATAACAATTAACAAATAAACAGTAAAATTAAATTGAAATCAAACCACGAATTCGATTTAGTTTCAAGTATTGAAGTGACAATACATTTTAAACTTTGAAATAAGCAATTAAAATCGAAATTCAGTTGAGTTTTGATTGAATAAACTCCGAAACAAATTTTCATTTACTCAACCAACTAAACTTGGATTATAAATTATTGGATATTTAAATGTTTTGAATATATTAGGGAAGTTTCTAACTAGATAATATAAGTGTTTATCTACCGATGGGATTCGGCGTGCTATGATGAATTTAATCTTCATTGTACAGTCTGATTCGTAGTCTCTTCATAAATTTATTAAATTTCCAATCTGTTATAGGAAAGTTGATGGATACTCCTTCTTAAATCTTTTGAAAAATTTCAACAGAACATCTTAAGGCACTTAGGGCTGACGTTCGTAATTCTTATGCTAATTCACTAATGGCTCGATAAAGTAACGGTTGTCTATCAATGGTGAATATTGCTTTTTGCTTAATTATTTGTCAAGTGATTATTTATTTATCACAACTTTGGTTCTTAGGAAACACTTTTCATTTTTAAGGGCCTATTTTTCAATCATCAGTTAATTCATAACTGTAGAATAAAATTGACAGTTGACAGCTTTTAGTATGGACTTGAATTGTCATATATTAAATGTTCATGTCATGTTCACGTAAAAATTTATCTGAGCATTGAAAAAAATGAAAAATGTTAATCATTTTGTTTAAAAATTTACAGTCATTACAGCAATTTTGCCTTTTAAAATGTAAAGATTAAAACCATAAAGTGCGTGTTATAATGCAGAACTATTACCATAGAGACCATTTTCCCTTGAACTAACACCACCCATTAGTATGCGAAAGATCAAACGCTGCGAAAAATAAAGCCATGAAGCAAGTGATTTTCATTCATCGGAATCATTCCGTTGATAATTACGCTGCTCCTAATTGACGGCGACCTGACTGCGGTTCGGAAATAAAGCATTATTTGTTCCGTGTCACCGCTTTGATTTTCGTATTAGGATAAAATCCGGTTTCGCGTACAAAATTGTTAAGCAATTTGTACGGTCGACTTGCGACTTGGCTGACTGTTACATTGACATTGTACCGTTGATGTCATCTTTTAATGAGAAATCGTTTGTTAATTGAACGTTTTAATTTGTCTTATGTTAAAGTAGATGACTGCCTCGTTGGTCGACTGGTCGTAAGCGCGACTGCCGGAAAAGGGGTTTCGGGTTCGATTCCCGGATCGGGCAAAGTATTACTGGGCTTTTAATAAATTCTCAGTAGTAGCACGGAGTCTGGAATTGTACACGGTATTTGGCAATAGGCTCACCCAGCCACACACCACACCACCAGGTACATGGGGCTCATAACATAAATAGCAAAAGTGGGTGTTACAGTGGCATAATTTATACCTCTGCCTACCTCTTCGGAGATAAAAGGCGTGATGATGTTATGTTAAAGATTATGTTATGTTAAGGAGGTAAATTGTTACGTGACTTGTTTCACCTATTTTTTTTATTCTCCAAGGGTTTATATTAGAGGTATCTGTTGTTTGATTATCTTAAGTATATGCGTTATTCAAAATACCTCTACAAGTGCAAGTTTTACAAATTTAATATGGTTAACATATCCGTATTGTTTTTACCACGAACTACAAAAGAAACAATTTATAAGACTAACATGAACCACACATCTTTACTTGTACGTAAATTCAGGACTCCAAAACATTTGCAATCTACAAAAACCATTACTGTCGCAGAAATGGTGACAACAAGAAATCATAACATAAGTATATGAAACTTTTAAACTTGATATATAGGTTGAAACAAAGGTACTAAGGCCGTAAAACTACTTGGGAGACCAGTGCAGAGAAATATTTCACATCTTTCATCTACCATTGTCTGAAGCCGGGTAGACAACCCTATGCCCTCGCAGGCACAATGCCAAATGCACTAAAGACAGTACTGGCGATACCATCCGACTAAATAAATTATTGTTATGTTATCTTGTAGGGTTGACACGTTGACGTAATCGTGAAACTGAAATCAGTGTCTATTATAGTTACCTCCTGGTTGGTCTTATTGAAAAACTCAATAAGTAACAAGTAAACTAGTTCACAGATCAAAATTTCTAGGGTTTTTTAGGCGGTTGTTTCACAGTTTTATGTTTACTTTATCAAAATATCTGAATTGACTACTTCGGAATCTACGGATTTAAAAAACTTGATTTAACCTGAATTCACAGAACCGATGCTTCATCCTGTCAAATCTTTATTTAGCTTAGTGAGGCAATAATTTTGTAGCTCTATCTAGGTTACTAAAATATACAATAGACTTATAAAAGATAGTCATAGTCATCCATCTTTGAGAAACTAGTAAAATTAATCAAGTAAAATGCCACCTGGTTTCACCTACGCCACGAGTTTGTTACGTAGGCGTTCAATGCTTTTTATTGTGAAGTAGGCAACTAAGATTTATATTTTTGTAACGTTCAAATGCTACATTAGTCTTGTCGAAACTTTATACCTTGTGGTTATTAAAGTATAATTGATGAATTTATTAACTAAAATCGCGGGTTACTCACGTGAATATACTGAAAAAAGCTTTACTAGTTTCGAACCACAGAGGGGTTCTTCCTCGTGAGTAACGTGCGCAGCTCACCCGCGATTTTTGTTATAAAAACACGATGAATATATTCTTCTTAAATGCAATCGCTGTTCAGAATCGTTGTTTGAATTTGAATTTTTGATATTTTTTATTACAAGTACTTTGTAATAAACTCCAGCATTGGATTTTGAACATTACTGGTGAAAATATGTCTTCTTTGAATGACAGTTAATAATGTAAAAACAATAATATTGTATTAATTTGTTACATTTACGTTATGAACCCTTGATTCCGATCTTCGATTAATCACAAAATAAAATATATGAAATCAGATTCCTGTACTCTTTCTTTATATTACTTTTAATATTTTCTTCGAATATCGTAATTACGGAACTGCGTACCTGGATCGACTTTCCAGTTCTCTGAATTTCAAATGATATATTCATCTCTATACATACATATATGTATATTACTGCTAGGTAGGTATGTATGTAACATCGTAGGTACAAAAAGATTTAGGATTTGCGTTTTCTACGAATTTTCGGAGTGGTTTAGATTAGAATAAATATAATTTCTGAGTATTCTAAATGAATTATTTAAGTGGGAATTAGATATACATTCAAACAAATCTAGATTTTGTTTTTCTAAGAATGTGTAGGAACTTGGGTAGATGGAGTATATAGAAGCAGTTAAATATGTGAATATAAAATACTTACTCACTTCAATTACAGGATAACAGATATCAGTACATATTGTTTGTTTTTAATTCGTAAAATGACACACAACTTTGAGGAAGCTTAATATAACAACAATTTATTAAAAATCTTAATGCGCTGTTTTTTTTATAATATCGCTAGATTATTCAATATTTCACAGGGTTGTCAAGACATTGGAAACTCTTTTCAAAAATACAGTTTGCGAACTAAACCGCATGATACCAAAACAATTGACATAACATAACATCACGCCTTTTTATCCCCGTAGGGGTAGGCAGAGGTGCACATTACGGCACTTAATGCCACTGTACAATGTGACACCCACTTTTCACTATTTATGTTACGAGTCCTATGTAATAGGGGGTGAGCCTATTGCCATATACCGGGCACATTTCCAGACTCCGTGCTATTACTGAGAATTTTTAAAAACCCAGTAATACTTTGCCCGACCCGGGATTCGAACCCGAGACCCCTTGCCCGGCAGTCGCACTTGCGACCACTCGGCCAACGAGGCAGTCCAAAACAATTGAATGCATACATATTTCACTATAAATACATCGACGCTCAATATCGATTCTTCTTTGTCTTCAATTGTATGAATTGAACGGTAGAACCACAAAGCAAATGAATGCGAAGCTCGTGAAACAAATTGAAAGAAAAAAATACGATTCGATATTGAAATAGTGAACGAAAATATGTGCGATCGCCGTTTACGAACGATGAGACTTTAGAAAAGATTTTTTGACAGTTTTTTCGTAGTGAAGCGTGGGATGTTCAACGGAGTCGTGTTTTTAGAAATAGAATGTTTTAAAAATAGAAGCGAAGAACATCAAAGATAGTATCGGATCCTGTATTAGGTATTCAGACTAAACTAAGAAGATATTGGGTATTTTTTTTAATAATTTTCCAGTACCGTGTATGTATCTTATACAGCCCGCTGTATAGGGGCGTCGGGCGGCAGGTGGGGTAGGTATCGAGCATCGGGCTTAGGTAATCTATATGCTATATCGCTGCTGAAACACGTAATGTTTATCATGACCAGAAGGTATTTTTTTTAAGGGAGGGAGTGTCAGACTCTTACTGACTAAAAACCACCCCGTTCCTTCTCCTGTAGGAGATAACTGGTGGTTAACTCGATGTACACCGCGACGACCAGAAGGTATGGAGTTCAAAATGAGGTCTACTGCTATGCTGTATGAGTATAGAAGTAACACTTCCCCTAGACCAAATCAATAGTGGTGGTGGTGGCAATAATGGTTTAGTGATTACCTCACAGCGCGCTCCTACCGTGTAAAGGTGAGCGATACTTTTAGTGACAGTGTTACGGTACAGAGCGGGGTACCACAGGGATCAGGATGTGGTCTTATTTGCTACCTCATGCATGTTAACAGCCTATGCGGAGTGCTGCGTCACTGCTCGTCATACATGTACGCAGATGACCTTTGTATACTTCGCGCCGGAACCGACATACAAGATACTTGTCAGTTAATTCAACGAGACATAGATGCGGTGGTCGGATGGTCACATGACAATGGAATCATTTTAAATGCTGATAAAACCAAACTTTTACTCATCAGATCACCATACACACACCTGTCCATTTCTACTCCTACTCTGAAAACTCATGAATACTCGTGCTTTCATGATCTTATGTTAAACTGTAACTGCAAACCTATTGAAGCTGTTAATTCTGTTACGTATCTCGGTGTCAAAATAGATGAAAGTTTTTCGTGGACTTGTCATATAGATTATATTTGTAGTAAATTAAGAATGTTGCTTAGCAAGTTTTATCATTTAAGTTACAAAGTCCCTATAAATATTTTAAGATGCCTGTATTTATCTTTAGTTGAAACAGTGATAGGTTATGCTCTAGACAGCTACGGCTTAACATTTAAAACTCATATTAACAAATTAGAGTATTTACAAATCAGATTCCTCAAACTGCTAGTTACAAAAAAGACTAAATTAAGTTGCAAAGGTGATTACAGGAAATTACCTTACCGGTTCATTTAAAACAGAGATATATTTTAACCATAAATCAGCACGGCAGGAGGGAGCGTGACCTATCTATTGTGGCGAATAGACACAATACACGGTCTGTGTCCGCCGGTAAATATAACGTTCCCAGGGTACATAATTACTTTGGCGACAGAACTTTAAAGACACGTGTACCATATGTCCTTAATAGTTTGCCGGCCGACATCAGACAAGAAAATAACATAAGACTGTTTAAAATTAAGTCAATGAAATACTTCTGTAAAGTACTTGAATAGTTATAATGTTATTAGTAGTTTATACAATATATAAGTGGGCTCGCTGCCATCGCAGCGGTAAGTCCCCTCTTTGAGGAGTGGCTTGAGAGACGCTACGGCGTCCTCACCTACCGCCTGACGCAGGTCCTCACCGGACATGGAAGTTTCGGGAGGTACCTGTGTCTGATGGGGCGGGAGGAAACGCCCGGGTGTCATCACTGCGAGGACCGCCCTGAGGACACGGTGGAACTCACGGTGGGAGAATGCCCTTCGTGGGCTGAGCACCGCCGTGTCCTCAGGGAAGTGATCGGCGATGGCGACCTCTCGCGTCCGGGCCTAGTGCAGGCCATGATGCGGAGCGAGGGGGACTGGGATGCCGTCTCCTCCTTTTGCGAAGCAGTCATGCTAGCTAAGGAGGAGGCGGGACGCGTGAGGCAGCGAAGCGCTGCCTCCTCGCAACCCAGCCATCGCGAAGGACACACCGGGCGTCGGGGATCGCGAGACGATCTCCGGCCACCGTAAGCGCGGGCCTGCGGACGGCGAGCATGGGTGGCTCCCCGTCCGACCAGAAACAGACCCGAGCGTACGGCGCGTCGCGTTCCGCGCGCGCCTCAAAGAGCCATCAGACCACCACAGATGGGGCCCAATACGGTCGATGCCGATTCGGAGTCGCGGAGAACCTGACGGGTAACCGGGGCTCCGGCTCGACGTGCAGGAGAAGGAACGGGGTGGTTTTTAGTCAGTAAGAGTCTGACACTCCCTCCCGCCTCACCCAGGCGGGAGAAGTCATTCGATGATTTTCCCCCCTTAAAAAAAAAAATAAAAAAATACAATATATAAGTGTATGTAAAGCAATGCGGCTCACCACCCACAGTCAAACCGCTAAACCGGTTTTGTGGGAAAATGTTATAAACTCAATGTGTACACTGTTGTTATTATAATTAAAATAAAAAAAATAAAATAAGAAGACCTAGAAAGTCGTTCTATTTTTATCGAAAGAGACTAGGCATTGCACGATTTTACATACCGATTCTACGCAAAAATATTTCTATTACATCTAACACAAATGTCGCAGCTACTGCCAAACGCAATAAACGCTTCCTTTGATACTTATTCCAAAGACTACAAGTAGGGAAGTGCATTTTGCCTCTCAAGTCGACGCAAATAAATTTTCTTCAAAGGCACACTTGACGTCGTAGACGGAAGTTATGCGCGATGTTGCCAGTTCTGTAATGAAATAAAAGTGGATCGACTGTGCCTTTTTATTATCTATGTTAATTGAGGTAATAAAATAATGAGGTTACCTTTTTAAAGGGTGTGTTTATTTTTATTAGAATCACAATGAAATGAAAAATTGCATGCGTATTAGTAAGTTAATGAGCAGTCTACATAATATTCAAATTATTTAAAAAGAAAATTTAAGAACTGAGGTAATAACTGAATCTTATAACTTACTCTTGTAAAATATTTTTGAGATTATCATTTATTTTTTCTTTTTAATTAAATTAATTTCTTGAATCACTCTTGAATAAGCACTATCGCCCCGTTTACGTCCTCTTTGCAGGTAGTGACAATAAAGTGTTTTTACAAGGAGCTAACCCAAGTTTTTAAGTTGCTGCTGACACTTTCCTGTGATGGATTTTTATCACATTATAATATAAAAAGATATAATACACTTGCGAGGAAACGGAGCCACTAACGTTTTTTTCATTTTATCGAACACTTTCTATAACTATTTAAAATATTCCTTTTATAGCTATATGCTCTCATTTTAAAGGTAACTTTTATATGTAATACGTTACCAATTAATAACATACTTGTATCAGAGAATATTTATCATGAAATAAAAAAGAATAAGCGATAGTGGTTCTGCTCCTTTGTTCAAAGTCAAAGTGAAAAAGTCAAAATCATTTATTTCAATTTGACCAGGAAGGCACTTTTGAACGTCAACAACAAAAAAAAAATTAGAAGTGAAGCTAGTTGCTCATTCCAAGGTGTAGATTCCTATGGAGAAGAACGAAGAAGAAACTCCATAGGTTACTCTTTTTCAATCGGGTTTACAATACAATTCTCTAGTTACATAGTTTTGTTGGTTCGATTGTGTGAGAACAATGCAACACCTAAATGCAGTCAAAGAGATTGAAAAACAAAATAACCTTGAGGACCATAAAATCATACCCAAGTAGTTAATCTGCCGCGGAAGGCCTAACGGGTTGCCGGGGCTCCAGCTCGAAGAGCAGGAGTAGGGACCGGGTGGTTTTTAGCCAGTTAGAGTGTGACACTCCCTCTCGATTATAACCCAAGGCGGAAAATCATTGAATAACTTTTCCCTCTTAAAAAAGGCAAGGGGTTCGATTCCTGGGCCGGGCAAAGTATTACTGGGTTTCTAAAAATTCTCAGTAGTAGCACGGAGTCTGGAATTGTGCCCGGTATATGGCAATAGGCTCACCAACTATTACATGGGACTCATAACATAAAAAGTGAAAAGTGGGTGTTACATTGTACAGTGGCATAATGTGTACCTCTGCCTACCCCTTTGGGAATAATACCCGTGATGTTATGTTATGTTGTTTAATATGACACAAACGTGTCGTTTTACATTTAAAAATTATAACTTGCTTTAACCACAAACAATTGTCAAAAAATATTTAATACCGTGTTGTAAAACTGATACGAGACGATATAAATAATGACATACATCAAACTACAACCGACTATTCCATTTTTGTGTCAAAGCAGTTTTAACTTTATAACAAAACAATAAAGTTGCAAATGTATCAAAAAACAGATTGGAGTAGCTTGATAAAATATAATAATATGTACATGAAGTCCTCATAACTATATATTTGAGAATGTGTTCGTACAGTTTGTCCGTAAACGGCACGGTCCAGTAAAGTTTCAGATCGTATTGGGTACACGACTAGCCTTTGTCGCCGTGACGTTTCAATAAACATTTATCAATTGTTTTTCAATCCAACAGCGAGATACTAAAATCAAAATAAATACCCCTGCAACTCAATCCCCTTGAAAACAACACAAAAATTGTCGCGTCTCGTATCGAATGGTACCTATTCGCGTGGAAATTGATATGTAATATTGTTGTGAGAGCCTCACAAACAAGATTAGAGCCGGGGACGTGCCTTGGGCCGACAGTAAATCTAATTGTGCCTTGTGTCGAGCGACGATCGACGAATGAATTTCCCACTGTTATTATTTACATTTTATTTTTGATTGGAGCCCTTTCTAAACCACGGTTTGAGTCTCAAAAGGTCGTATTTTTACCGACTTCAAAAAAAGGAGGAGGTACTATGTTCGGCTGATTGTTTTTTTTTTTTTTTGTTTGTTCGCGCAGTACTCCGCCATTTGTGAACCAATTTCCAAAATTCTTGTTTTGTTTGAAAGGGTATACTCCCGAGATGGTCCCATTTCCATGAGGTCAGGATTTGATGATGATCCCATCATCAAATCCTGACCTAGGGAAACCGAGGGGAACATTCGAAAATTCTATGGGCGAGTAATGCGTCTATTATGTTTTTCAATTAGGATTTTGAAACACTACAATTTGATAAGGGTCTGGAGTTGACCTGATGATGGAGCCGACAGGCAATCGAGAGAACTCCTCAGCGGTTTATATTAACTACCTTGAACACCTAAATAGAGTAGGGCTGTCATTAAGGATCTGATGATGAAGAAGTGTAATTGTTAAAGGAACTCCTTAACGGTATACAGTAACTACCTTGTGTTTGGGCTTTATTAATTTGTATTGATTAGAACTTTACACCTATGTAGATTATAAGTAACAAAACGGGTATATGTAGCTTTACACTGAAAATGATAAAATAATAAAATAAAAACTGCGTTTAAAAAACCGACTTCAAAAAAACCAAAAACTAATAACAAACAAAAAGTCAAAACTAAAAAGCAAAAAATAACTATGATTAGTACTGATAGATTACCCACCCACTGATAGGTTAGAAGTCGGTGCCATAAGATCATATCATAATGATATAACTTAATGTCCACATAAATGTGAATTAGGTACCTATTAAGGTTTTAATGAAAAATTTTGTATGGAACTTTTTGTTTGTTATTAGTTTTTGGTTTTTTTGAAGTCGGTTTTCGATATTGAGGTGACCTACCAATGTCACCGAAGCAATCGTACCACTAAATATTTATTTATATGTCTGCCTCTACGTAATTGGTTGTAAATATTAGATACTCAATATTAGTAATACTATTAGAAAATATAGTGACTTTTTCGTCTTAATTTACTGTTAACTCGTCGAGTACCGGTTTTGTAGACACAATTATAGAACAATAGGTTGCGGTCACCGGTGACCGCTTGGTATTTGACAGTTTAATGTAGACCACGGCGACCAATATTCTTAATACATAAATACTTACGAAGTCATTTGTTGATTCGACGAAATATCAATTCATACTAGAATTCCAATTACGTGCCTCAATAAAATATGAACGTATACATAAGTACTGCAACTTACTTTTACACGATTTTACCTACGTCGGTAGGTAATATTGAAGGTATACAAAGGAATACAAACGATTTCCTCGACTTTAAAATAGTATAAAGAGACAGCAATCCTAAACAAACATTCCTGTGGTTTCTTTATGACATATGGATATCCTTGGCACTGAATAAAGTTTCGCGGGCGAACTGGGTAAGGTCGAACGTGACGGGGATATGAACAAACCGATGACTCTCTTCGTGTCAAAACGGTGGAATAAGCCCTTCTGTACGGCGTGGGCCTAAGAAGCGGCCTAAATGGATTACAACTTGGCCAGATAAGGGTAAATCTAAACTGTTTTGATGAAGTGTTTCGCTGATACTTTAGTTTTGAGTATAGTTTTATATTGGTAGCCATTTGTATCTGTCTGCGTGAGCAAAAATAATAACACTAATAATTTAAAGATGTAAAATGAGTGCGTCTGGTTGATACCCGAAATATCCAATTTTTTTATGGGATAAGTCGGGAAACAAGCATGCGGTCAGCTGATGGTAAGCAATCGGCGCCGTCTATAGACACTTGGGATACCAGAGGCGTTACAAGTGCGTTACTGGCCTTTTGAGGATGTGGAGTTTGATAATTGTTGGGGACTCAGGGATTGGGAAGATTGGGGAAGGAAGGAGGTGGGTAATTGGGTCTCCGGTAACCTCACCCATACGATGAAACACAACGTAAGTATTGTTTTACATCGGTTTTCTGTGAGGCCATACCATCACTCCTGTCGAGCAGGCCCATTTATGTGAAAGAGTTGTTTTTTGTTGTATTACAAGAATATAATTAATGAACGGGCAGGGCTGACCGCTAACCATCAGCTGATCCGTCTCCTCGGTCGCCTCCTATTCCATAAAAAAACAATTGTTAATATTAAAATCTAGTGTACTTCTGTAGTTAACAAAACAGAATATATAAACAAACAACACCACACAGTTTTGTTCACAAGTCTTATTAATGCAATAATAACAAAGATACCCAAAGAAAAACTTTTTATCTTTTGTCTAGCATAAAATGTTTAAGAACTTTTTTAATATCCGAGTGAAATAAGATTGGTGGTTGAAAAATACATTTAGACTTTAATATGATGCATTTGTGAATATTTTGGGCCCTGGCAAGACACTATTGGACATAATCTAAATTTACGGTAGCCTGACCAAAATCTCCAAGCCTCTCAAATGCAAAATGAGTTCTCGGAATATGTTCAGAAGTAAACGTATTCCGGCTGATGAAGGTAACTCGTTGGCCGAGTGGTCGCAAATGCGAGGCAAGGGGTCGGGTTCTATTCCCGGGTCGTGCAAAGTACTACTGGGTTTAAAGAAAAATCTCTGGAATTGTGCCCGAAATGTGGCAATAGGCTCACCCCCTATTACATGGGACTCATAAGATAAGTAGTGAAACGTGGGTGTTACATTATACAATGGCATTAAGTGCCGTAATATGCACTTCTGGGATAAAAGGCGTGATTGAACATGACAATGTTAAATCTTATATTTCTGAATCTCAGTGTCAATCGATAACAAGCTAAAAATATAAGTGTGGTCAGCCCTCCAGGCAACAGTTTGTTGGGTTGATACTTCACAAGGAAAAGTCCCAAGAGGAAAGTTCAAATGAGCGTTTTTAGTACTTCCCAAGGCGGCATTAGAAGGGGAGGAATATTTAAAATATAATAAAAATAATCCGTGGAAGTAACAAGGTCGGGAAGGGATAAATTTATGGCTTCCAATTGGCTGCTCTGCCGCTTACCCCAGTTTTTCACTTGTTTAATCTTTTGTAGGTCACTTAGGGCCTAATACGGCTTTGTTTCACTGATCCGAGCTACTTTGGAATAGATACGATTTAAAACATGAGCTATGATCTAAATCTACATAGCATCACACCTGAAAAGAACTGGTGGAATATATACTTTTCAAAAGTAACTTAAGTAGGGATTTCAAGCATTTCCTTCACCAACAGACTATATGTGCCTACTGCTGAGCAAAGCCTCTTCCAACACGGAGAAGGTTTGAGCATTAATCGCCACGCTTGCTCAATGCGGGTTGGCGATTACAAACTTATAATTAGAAATTATAAGCCTAGGTTTCCTTCACCGTTTGTCAGTGGTGTCCAGATAATAGAATGTACATATAACTCGAAAAAAGTCACATTGGTACTTGCCGTTGGTAGGTTTTGAACCCTCATCATCATGCATGAGAAGAGGGCGTCTTAATTCTCCGGGCCATCACGACAAGCATTTCCTTAGAATGTTAAAAATCTAATATGTTTCCATAAAGCTTGCTTTATTCTAAAAATCATACCTAATACTGAAAGGGCTCTATAATTGAATATACAGCACTGGTTATCATTTAACTGATGAGTTTGTCTATAAAGGAATCTACATATTCATAGCCATAGACAGTCCTTGTTTATTGAAAGCCAAGAAAGCTTCCTAGTTCCCTTCAAGATGACGAGTGGGTGTCGTTGACGTAAGTAGGGGTTAATAATGCGTCATGCTTCATTTATTTTGCTTCCATGTATAGCAACCGTGACTTTTTCTAGAATACGTGGCCTTATTATAAGGTGGTAGTCAAATGTGAGGTTGCTACTTTAGTTTATACCTGTATTTTTTACCTTAACTTGCATTATATACCAAAGTACATAGTATGTATCTAAGCTTGAATTATTATGGCTTTCATCTAATATCATCAGTAGCAGTTCAGCATTTAACAATTACTGGTCTGGTCTGACTGGTCGCAAGTGCGACTGCCGGGCAAAGGGTCTCTGCTTCGATTCCCGGGTCGGACAAAGTATTACTGGGTTTTTAAAAAACCTGTAGTAGCACGGTGTCTGGAAATGTGCCCGGTATATGGGAATAGCCTCACCCCCTATTATATAGTGGAAAGTGGATGTTACATTGTACAGTGGCATAATGTACACCTCTGCCCACCCCTTTGGGGATAAAAGGCGTGATGTTACAAACAATTAAGCTTAATTTCGTACTTATTTCTATTATATAGTTAAACTAGCAAGAACAGGCATAAAGTGTGAACGTGTTACTAATATGAATGAACATGTTCTTATAAATATGATTAATATAAGCAGTTAACACCAGACTAGAACTAAAATCCTCGGTTGCACTAAGAAAGTTTGCAACGAAATTCGTTCGTGGAATGAGTAAAATCTTTATGTGAATTGAATATAAAGTTACCTACGCTCTCCGCAAATATTTTATGCGATGGTCCTTTGATACAGTTTCTTTGCAGTAAAATAATAAATTTGTTACGGTTCTTCTAACCAGTGCTTCCTGTAAAACGTGGGCGTACTTTCAGTGGTTTTATTTTATGCTAGTTTGGAGTGAGTAGTTCAATACTGGCCGTATTGGTTGTAGTTCTAGAGTGCATGTTAAGATTGAAAGTTGTGAAATCAAATAACTTTGTAAGGTTTTTTCTCATCTTTAGAAACGAGCATGTTAGGACCACTGAAATTTCAAGGTTGGCTGTTGCTGTAACTGAACATTTTTTTTAAAACGTTGCCCCACACTTAGGTTTTCTCCGGTGTCGTGAGTGCGTTTAGAAATATACAATTTCACACATCATTTGTGATTTATGAATCACACAAAGACTTGCTCCGTGCGGGAATCGAAACCGCTACACGTTGCGTGACCGTCACCGCGTCAACCGTGCAACCATTCAACCACCATTACGTAAAGTTGTTATGTAAGTACACGTAGCATAGGTAAATGAATATTTCTCAGAAAAAATCGAATTGATAAAACATAATCAATTTATCTATACCGCTTTAGGACCTCTAGACAGATACGAAAAACTATTTTGAACAGAATTTCTGTATTTCAAGTACTTTTTTAGGCTGCAGGTATGATTTGAAGACAATCGAAAATAAATTGAACAAAGATAATACAGTTCGTTCTATAAAACGTCTTTCTGGCGAAATATATTTCATTCTATTTCTATCGAATATTGTTATCTCTTATTTCGAAATGTATTCAATAGATTTTGACCTTATTTATCAATTATTCGTAGATCAAATACAGGAATATTTTTTGTATTTAATAATTACATTTAGTTGGATTTTACTTATTGTATTTTGTCGGTACAAAGCTCAAAGGACAAAATATCGTAAGAACCAGTATATTATACGTGGCTTACGCTCAGTTAGGCGCAGGGTATCGATATGTCAATCAGCAAGTGAAGCCTTTCATAAGAAGGATAATCTTGTCATTTTTTCCGTTATTTAGTACAGGTATTATTATATTTACTTACGTTTACAAGCCAATCTTACTTACACGATAATTCGAGAGTAAGGTCAGACATTACATTGTTCAGTATCTCCTTGTAAGGGAACGATGCGCACGCCAATTAAACTCGCTAGTCAGTTGCACACTGGTTTATTTTATCTAAAGTTCATAGCGGAGCGGGGAAGCGGGGCGCAGCCCGCATTCTACCTTTGCATCTATACATACATACATAACATCCCTCCCCCTTAAACTATGAATACCTTTAACTAATTATACTTAATCATACACCTTATAGTTTAAAGTACCAGTTGGTTCGTCCTATCACTATCATCACTGACATACTGGCTTTCTGTAGGTGTCGAGAAGATAGGACTTATAGCCCGTCGCCTTTGAGTTAAGGCGGTGGTGCGTGGTGGAGTCACCGGTGTAGCTGACGACGTCGCCCCTTGTCCAAGGTCCGGCTCCGGCCTTCCTTCCCCTTCCGGCGGTGGAACTCTCTCAGAGTGAGTGATAGTCAGTGGTGCCACATCCGGTATCACGTCCGGGTCCCAGCTTAAGTCGTCGCTCGGTGTAGTGTCCACTCTTTTCCTTATCTGGTCCGTGTCTGTTGACCTCAGACCTCAATTGTGGGATGTACACACTGTACAGTACGTTGCCGATTTGTCTTTTAATAATTCCTTCAATCCAACTGTATTTCTTATTATTAGTATTTTTTGTGATCCAAACTTTTTCATTTTGCTTATAATTAGGTCTTTGTACACCACGATAGTATTTAGCCTGTAAGGACTGATTACGCGCGACGGTCTGAATTAGGTCTGTGGACGAAGGTGACGGTGTCGGTGTGCTAGTGTTCAACAAGTCTAGTCGCGAGCGCAACGCACGCCCGAATACAATCTCTGAGGGTGACATGCCAGTGGTGCTATTTTTAGAGTTCCTGTAATCGAATAAAAATTTCGAAACCCTTTCACTAATAGTTTTTTTATTACACCCCTCGAAAATAATAGCCTTAAGCCCCTTTTTTACTATTTTGACAAAGCTTTCGGCTTGCCCATTACTAGCCGGGTGGTATACCGGCGATAAGACATGTTCGATACCGTTAAGACTGCAAAAATCTTTAAATTCTAAGGATGTAAAGGATGTACCGTTATCACTCACCAAGGTGTGTGGGACTCCAAATCGCGACATCAAATCACATAATTTATTTATAACCGCCTTGGAGTTATGTGATGAAGACATATCGTAACACTCAACCCATTTACTGTACGCATCTACAATAATTAAAAACATGTTATTGTGAATCGGACCCAAGAGATCTATGTGAATCCGATAAAAAGGATACGGCGGCAACGGCCAGGGCGCGAGTGGGGCGTGCGGCGGGGCGGGCCGCAGCGCACTGCACACGCCGCACGCCGCCGCTATGCGCTCCAGCTCTGCGTCCACACCGGGAAACCACAGCCGCTTGCGAGCTTCTGCTTTCATTTTTACCACACCGAAATGTGAACTATGCAGTTCCCTACATATGCTTTCCTGAAAAACCGATGGAATTACGACTTTATGTCCGCGCATTAAGATACCATTTTCGTATGATAATTGTGTTCGACAATTAAAAAAAGGTTTTAACCCTGCGTCATGTATCTTCCTAGGCCAGCCGTTTAAAATATAATGCTTGACAGATGTCAGCCGAGTGTCGCGAGCCGTCTCACTACGCAAGTCGCTCAACGTAATCGGTAAGTCCCCATCAATTACGAAGTTAACGTACGCCGCGCGATCCTCGCACTCTGCGAGTTCGTCCGGCGCCTGCGTCACGTTCTCATCCCCGTATGCTCGAGATAAATAATCCGCGCTGTTGTGCTTACTACTGATGTATTCAATAGTGTAATTATACGCAGCTAAAAATATAGCATATCTCTGTAGGCGGTTTGCCGATACCTCGGGAATAGCTTTATGGGGCCCGAATATAGCTAACAGGGGCTTATGGTCTGTCCTTAGTACGAAAGGCTGGGACCGACCATATAGATACTGGTGGTACCGTCTTACCCCAAAAATTATCGCTGTCGCTTCCTTTTGGATTTGCGCGTAATTTTTTTCTGCTGACGACAACGTCCGGGAAGCATAAGATATCGGCCTTTCTAACCCGTTTTCGCCCACTTGTGATAGTACAGCTCCTAACCCTGTCGGCGACGCGTCTACTGTTAATATTAACTTTGCCTGTGGATTAAAATGCGCTAATGTTTTATCAGATGCTAATATGTTTTTTATATGATTGAATGAGTCATCGTGAATGCGAGTCCATTTCCACTTCGTATTTTTATTTAATAAATTATATAATGGACTTAATACGGACGATGCGTCCGGTACAAAGTTCCTATAATAATTAGTCAGTCCTAGGAACGACTGCAACTGTGACACGTTTGTCGGTTTAGGAGCTTGTAATATAGCTTTAACTTTATCGGGCGACTTCCTAACTCCATATTTATCTACGACGTGACCGAGATATGAAATTTCATCTTTAAAAAATTCGCATTTACTCATCTGCACCGTTAGCTCGGCATCATCCAAGCGTTGCAAAACAGTGATAAGTCTCTGCATGTGCTGGTTTTTATTTTCTCCGGTTATAAGAATATCGTCAAGTAGAAATATGATTCCATCGATACCTGAGAGTAAACACTCCATTGCGCGCTGGAATATGGCAGGCGCGCTGGACAACCCAAATACCAATCGAGTGAAATTAAAAAGACCGCGGTGAGTATTGACGCAAGTTAACTTCTGAGATTCTTTATTCAAAATGAACTGATTATAAGCCATAGATAAATCAATTTTACTGAATTGTACGCCCCCGTGTAATTTGGCTAACAAGTCATTTACCGTTGGCAAAGGATATTGATCTATTATCAACTGTTTATTGATTGTAACAGAGTAATCGGCACATAATCTGATGCTACCGTTCTTTTTTAAAACCGGCACAACAGGCGACGCGTACTCCGAATGTTCAACAGGCTGTAAGATACCTAATGACAATAATCTGTCGAGCTCCTTGTCTATTTTTTCTTTTAACGCGTAAGGTACTGGCCTCGCTTTGAAAAAAATCGGTTTAACGTCGGGTTTTAAATGTAAATCTATTTTATATTTGTTAAAAGCTCCGAGGTTACCTGAAAAAACTTTTGGGAACATGTTACTAAGTTTTTTATCCATATTAGCTTCGCGTACCGTTTGTTCTGAGTCAAACATGGCGTGTACGCGCGCCGGCACTAACTCCAGGTCGAACGCCCGAATGAAATCGCGGCCTAACAGCGGCGGTCCGCTTGCGTGCACTATATACACGTTGAGGGTATGCGTACGCCCGAGATAAGATATGGGTAATAAAACTATTCCGATCGTTTTGATGTTTTCTCCCGTATAGCTAAATAGTTTTTTGTTGGTGGCTGATAACGGCAATCGCTTGAAATGAATGTTGTAGGTATCTTTGGATATTACGCTCACCGCTGAACCACTATCAATTTCGAACTCCAAAGCTAGACCACTGATCATTACACGCTCCGTCATAGGTTTTCCTTTTACGCAACGAATATTATAAAAACACTCACCGTCGTCGTCTCCGTCATCCACAGTACCTTCACCCACGTACTTCACTTTTCTTTCGTTAGGACACATTTTCCGTAAATGACCTTTATTATTACACTTTTTACACTTATAGTTTTTAAACCGACACTGATCAGACTTGTGATTAGTGAATCCACACACGTTACACTTTTCCTTCTTGGAAATGCTAAAGACGACGTCGGGGCCCGGTGCGCTGGCGGCGCACACGCCCGGCGCTGGCTGCGCCGAAGCCTGGCGCGCACAGCGCACGCTCTCTGCCAAGTCAATGGCCTTCGCGAGTGTCAGCTCCCGCTGGTCTTGCACGAACAGTTTTTCCCGCTCACGTCCTGCCACCATGCCCATGATAAATTTATCTAGCAAGGCTTCTTCCAAGTTCTTGAATGCACAGTGTGTCGCTAATCCTCTGATCCTGGCCGCCCATTGAGTGTGCGTTTCTCCTGGTCGCTGTGTAGCTGCATAGAAAATTGATTTCTCTGCAAACCCGAACCTTTTTGGTGTGAAGTGATCGTCGAGGAGTTTTACTATAGCCTCGTAACCCAATTCTTCCACCTTGTTGGGTAACGCCAAGTCCATTGCGAGTTTAAACGTAGCTTCACATAATGACGTCAATAAAATCGCCCTTTGTTTGATTGTCGCTTTGTCCGTTTCCGATGTTATGTCGTTAGCGATAAACCATTGATTCAATCGCAACTTATAACTATCCCATCCTCGTCGCCACGTGTTCAGTATCTCCTTGTAAGGGAACGATGCGCACGCCAATTAAACTCGCTAGTCAGTTGCACACTGGTTTATTTTATCTAAAGTTCATAGCGGAGCGGGGAAGCGGGGCGCAGCCCGCATTCTACCTTTGCATCTATACATACATACATAACAGTATCGATATGTCAATCAGCAAGTGAAGCCTTTCATAAGAAGGATAATCTTGTCATTTTTTCCGTTATTTAGTACAGGTATTATTATATTTACTTACGTTTACAAGCCAATCTTACTTACACGATAATTCGAGAGTAAGGTCAGACATTACAGAAAATTAGAACGATGTTACGCCTAATATTTGTGTATCTATGTAACTGTTGGTATTATAAATGTATGATTGCAAAATTGCTACTTGTTTTTTAACCGACTTCAAAAAAGAAGAACTATGTATGACTTGTGTGTATGTATGTTTGTTCGCGATTATTTGGCGATTCGCTGAACCTATTTTGATGCGGTTTTCAGACTTCCAAAAAGAGGGGGTTAAAATCGGTTCTTTTAAAAGTTGTTTATAAAAAAAATATTGGTAAATCGATTTCTTGAGCCCCGTAAAAGCACATAAGTCATCGGCCATAAGCAAAAGTGGGAATGCGATAGAGAAAGTTTGAGGTTGGTTTTAATGTTGGTATTGTCATAAGTATAAGTCTGGCGTCTCAGAAACCGTACCACGTTAGCGAATCTATTGAAATTGCATATTGCCGAAGGGACCTCTTGCCATCAAGAAGAACACAAAATTGTTCGGCAAAATTTTTTAAATTTTTTTATAGTAATACCTGTGGGCTGTCTACAAAAACTTGCTTGAAAACATTCGTGGCTTGAGTAAGCATACTGTTACAGTTTGTTTGTTTACATAAGTGAACCTCATGTTTTCAAAAGTTCCTTTCAACCACATATTTTATTACAACGTAGGATTATTATACATCTGTCACATACGTAGGTACCACTGGTGAATGCGTTGGTGAGTTCACATATTGTTTAATTTTTTCATAATAAACTATTTTTGTCCGCCGCTATAGAAACAAGTTTTCAACAGCTTATAAGTGGCCACTGCTGGCCAAAGGCACACACGGAGAAGAATTGAGCATGAATCACGACGCTTGCTCAATGCGGTTTGGCGATTTCATACTTATTATTATAAATTATAAAGTCCAGGTTTTCACAAGATGTTTTTCTTCACCGTTTGTCAGTGATAAGACAAGCGTTAAGCTGTGCATGTTATTTCCTAAGACCTGTATGTATTACCTTAACTCGTCGAGTACCGGTTTTGTAGACACAATTATAGAACAATAGGTTGCGGTCACCGGTGACCGCTTGGTGTTTGACAGTTTAACATGCAAATAAAGATTTTGAGTTTGAGTTTGAGTTTGAGTTTGATATCTAAATAATCTTAGAAAGTACATATATAACACGGAAGAAGTCATATTGGTACTTGCCGTTGGTAGGTTTCGAATCCGCACCCTCAACTAACAACCCCGAGCGACCAATATGAGATTTAGGGTCTAGTAATTAAAGTTTTGGATAAATGAAAATTAAGGAATCTGGATAAACAAGGCAAATATAGGGCCTGTTTCACAATTAGCCGCTATCTACCACATAAAATTGAATTAAGAACGTAAGTTGTATGGACCATCTGTCACATCAATGTGTCAGGTCTACTTATAAGGAGGTGGTGAAACCGGCGATTAATATAAAACTATATATACCTCTATAGAGTATCTAAAACAATTCTTCATTACAAGGGCCCTTTAACGCTAAAACCAGGCGAAAATGTAAATCATCGGATTGTTGTTCCTACGGAAATCTGTTTACTTGTAATTTATTTTTGAATGGCTTTCGGTTCAAAATCCTTTGTTTATACATTTTCCTGTTCGTGTTACGAACTTCCATACTCATTGACTGTTCACGGAGGCATGACGTGACATAAATACGATCGCTGCTTCCCTATCCCTTTCGTAATAATGTTTGATATTCCATTTCTCTGTATTTTTTTCTCGCATTCCAATATTTTCACATAAATTCACCGTGATTAAATTTATTTGTGTGTGGCAACCTTCGATCAACAATGTTGTTATTGTTGATCGAAGGTGGTAACGTTTTTAAATAATGTCTCTGTTATTTTTTCTCTTGTGATAATTTTAAATGCTTTTTGTGATTTTATTTTTCCATCGTTATTGAGGTTATTATAGTTTCTTTTTTAAATAGATTTTTTTACTTTCTGTCCCAAATATCGTCATCTTATAGTTCGCAATCGTCACAAATCTTTTGGTAATTGCTAATCATATTTTTCTATTATAAAATTCAATTGATTCTACCTAGATTTCCATCTATACATGTTAGTCATACCTTTCTCTTACAAACTAAACTGATTCTAGCTACACTTTTACCTATTATTCTGCAATATTTCGTGTCTCACATACTTAGGTTATAAGCAATTGAACGAGTAAGTTCCTGTTGATCTGTATGCTTGAATAAACTACTGCCGTCATTTCCCGGGGGGGTCATACGGGGTGACAAATAGCTCCAAACAAGAACGTTGAGTTAGCTCAGAAACTAATTGTATTATTTATTGTGTGTATTCTGTAATTTTATTGTATTGATTGTATTGTATTTTTGTATTTTGTTTAGAGGGAATTTGGTTTTTGTTGGAGATGATTTTGATTTAGTGTTTAGTTCGACTGTCTTGTGTCGTTAGTTGATTGTGGTAAGCGTCGAGTATTCAAATATGTAGGTTTGAATTTTTGAAATTGATATAAGTCCAAAACCGAGTTTGGTTGTCGGTTTTGCAATAGGTTATTTCTCTTTACTTCTAGTATAACTGACAACTGAACGGGGTTTGATACTCAGATTCACCTCAGATTAGATTAGATGATTTATCATTGAGTGCAAAAATAAATTCCAGGAGTACTGACTTAAATTCTCACTCATACAGCTTCATAAAACGACCTCCCAATTGAAGGCAGTTTTAAAACCTATACTGCACATCACATAGGTTTTTCACGAGACTTATTGGTACATAAAATGTTCATGGCATATTTATTTAGCAATATACGTCAAGCTGTTCAATAACCCCCTGGAAGCGCCCTAGTTAATCTTCTTAATGAATTTTCATAGACAATTCCTGTGCGGATCCACAGTCCATTCGTGATGGTCGTTAAATGTCGTGAACAATGGGGATGTGTATTATATCGACGGTATGGAGATCTTTATTGTCAATATTGGTATTGAATAAGTAATATCTATAAATTAAGCAAGTAAATTGTATATTGTTTGTTTTTCTTTGTTGATGATTTTCTTTCTTCACAAGAAAATAAACTAAGAGCTTCGAAAGAAATGGTTATATGATACCTAAATGGATGCAATTAAAACACTTTTTTGGATAATTTTACCAAGGAATTTTAAAACAAAATATCCAAATCGACAGACGTAATGAAAAATTAGAAAGGTTCAAGCATTGCTGTATTATTTTACACCTACATTTTTATATTTCAATTATTTTACATTTCTCCAAAAGCTTACCTTTTGAAGTAACAAAAAAGTATCTACATCTGATGTTTTGATACATAAAGATTTACTTAAAGGGTCCGCATTGAAATCCCGCGGAACTTTCCTTGCCGGAACCCTAATCTTTTATAAGCTTCGGAAGCGATTTATCGTAGAGAATTCCTTCAAAATATTTCCCTTTCAACATTCCACTACTGAGAAAGGTCTAGTACAAATACCATGTACATACAATCCACATTCATTTATAATCCATTGCTGTATTTCTGTGACATTAGAACGAACGAATGGTGCAAAAACTAAATTGGATTTTAGCAACGTGAAAGTAACGGTCTGTTTATTTTTGTGGCAGTTCGATAGTTCGAATCACATCAACAGTCTATAAGTAGCCACTGCTGACCAAAGGCCTTATCTCACATGGAGCAGGTTTGAGCATTAATCAACACGCTTGCTCAATGTGGGTTGGCGATTTCAAACTCATAATTAGGAATTATGTGTAGGTAGGTTTCGAACTCGCACCCTCGTGCATGACTAGCAGACCTCCAGACCACCACGACCACGATATTTTGAATGCGATGTTTAATATTTGTGGTAAAATTCTATTATGTGAAATAACCATCTCCATTACGTTAAGTAAGACTTGCAAATTAATGAGACAATTATTTGTATACTAGCCGTTGCTGGCGACATCGTCCGCGTAGAATATTAATTATAGAACATAACTTTTTTGTTTCAATTTTCCATAATAAGAGTAGCCTATGTAACTCTTTATTACATCAGCTACTTGTCAATAGAAGCCTTGCAAATTCGTCCAGACATTCCAGAGATTAGCCAGTATAAACACAGACAAAAATGGTAAAAAAAATATTTTGGTATATGTATCACATCTATATTCATATGCATGTAGTAAAAAGTCAAACAGACGTTTTAATTTTATTTATCTGTATAGATTTATAACCACGACAGTATTTTCATTCCTGATTGTTTTTACGTGTGTTTTACGTGTGTTATGTGTTAGTGGTCGCAATTGCGACTACCGGGCAAGGGGTCTCGGGTTCGATTCCCGGGTTGGGCAAAGCATTACTGGGGTTTTTTCAAAAAATCTCAGTAGTAGCACGGAGTCTGGAATTGTGCCCGGTATATGGCAATAGGCTCACCCCCTATTACATGGGACGGTGTTACATTGTACAGTGGCATTAAGTGCCGTAATGTACACCTCTGCCTACCCCTTCGGGGATAAAAGGCGTGATTTTATGTTATGTTATGTTGTTTTTACATAAACCTACACCGTTATTTTCTAAAATACTTAGGTACTTGCGCAAATAGGTAATCAAGCACTTATTTTCTTTTTTAAAACGAACCTACGTATTACTGTCCTTTAGGTTTAGTACGTTATATAGACTTTATGCAGTTGCGTTTGCTACCGTAAACCTATCTGTCTACATAGTATTTTCATTTGTTTTACTTATTTCACTTGTTTCATTTGTCCACATAGTATTTTCAATAAAAATGTTAACAAATACAGAACACACGTTGACAGAAAACTATGAACTATTCGTTACGTGTGTGTGACAATAGAATCTATGTGTTCATGATAAATGTGATCTATGGAGTTCGTTCTTTGTGACGTCGAACTATCGCTCGCTATTGTGATGTATTTTTGAGGTATAATAAGGTGTTATTGTAAATATTCATATAGAGGTAATATGTAGAAGCTACTTTCATCGACTTAATTTGTGTAGGTAGTATAAGTTATAGCAAATAATATCAAACAGCGTATAAGGAAACTTGAGTAAAGTTATTTGTAATCCAGGAAGATGTTATAATATAGATTCTAGATCCCTAACTAAAATTCATAATAGTACTTAAACTACATACAATTAATTAACACAAATATAAATACATGTTATAATAAATTTAAGGAAAAATGTGAATTGTTTAGAATGAAAATAATAACTATTTTTTAATGTGATAAATAATATTTTTTGAATGTGATTAATAAGATTTGACTGCACGGTTGGTGCGGTGGCTGGGCAACCGGCTACCGTGCAACGTGTCGCGGGTTCGATTCCCGCACGGAACAACACTTTGTGTGATCCACAAATTGTTGTTTCGAGTCTGGGTGTCATTGTGTATGTGAACTTGTATGTTTGTAAACGCACCCACGACACAGGAGAAAATCCTAATGTGGGGCAACGTTTTTTAAAAGAAAATAAAAAAAAAAAAAAAAATATTATAAGTAATTTAATTAGATTATATTATGCTTTATATGTTGTGTCGTGGTGGCCCGGAGGTTGAAGACGCCTGCTTCTCATGCACGAGGGTGCATGTTCGAAACCTACCAAGGGCAAGTACCAATGTAACTTTTGCCAAGTTATATGTACTTTTCAAGATTATTTAGACACCACAGACCAACGGCGAAGGAAAACATCGTAAGGAAACCTGGGCTTATAATTTCTAATTGTAAGTTTGAAATCGCCGACCCGCATTGAGCAAGTGTGGTGATTAATGCTCTCTAACTCTAACCTTCTTCGTGTGAGAAGAGGCTTTGCTTAGCAGTGGGAATTTATAAGCTGTTGATAATATGTTGCTGTACCCTAACCGGGTTTCACGATGAAACTGTACCCAATTATGTAACACCTATTATACATATGATATAATGCAATAAAAATTTGAATTTGAATTAGCACAGTTATTCGGTATATACAGGTAAATCAGTTATTCAGGACTTAATCTAGAACTGCAATGATGAAAAACTATGAATTCTATACATTTTGAAACATACGAACAAATAGTTTATATAGAAACGCATATTCAGGTATATTTTTCATAGAGTTGTGAAGTAAAAATTGAAATCAATTAAGTTCGAAATTGAAACCCTGGCTAGCAGGTTAACCTGTGGCTGAATTTAGCGAACGATTTTCGCGGTTGGTCAATTCAGGCGGCCATTGGTTTGTTTAGAAATTGAAATATTCGATTTACGTTATCGCCTGTAGGTATGCTGTGCTCAGACGACCGTGGCATATCGTGGTGTGTTTAATCACCATAGCGTGTTTACTTTATGAAATAAACAGCGTTTTATTATCGACTGTGCCCGAGCACAATTTAGAATATTTCTCTAGTGTGGGTTTCGACCCTGTGGGGATATTGGGATAAAAAGTACCGTACATGACTCCTTGAAAAATAAGATTTATAATGCCGAAAGGATAAACGGTCATGTAATTGGGAGCCTATTCAATGAAAATAGAACCTTTATCCTTTACATTGATTTCATGCATTACATAAATATCTAGTTTAAAATAGCAAATTGGCCACAATAGTTCATTCTTCCACTATTCAGAGTACAAGACTATGTACTTAAAACTATCTACATTGAAACTTTCTTAGCATATACAGCAAGAGCATTTTCTTCTTAATTAGCGTCGGCGAGTCCATTGTTTTAACGTTCGAGCCACTTTCCATTCGCATTCGCCTCTGTTCCCTGCCAAATGGTTTTAATTTTTTGTTTTTATTGCTGTTCAGCTAATTTCTCGTTCTCAAGTTTTATGATATAATATTTTTTAAGTCATTTTTTGTTGGTTCAATTATAGTTATAATAATAATATAATAATAATAATACGTTTATTTGTTAGAATATTGTTACAAAAGGTGTTACAAATAAATTTATGTTCTGAATATTCTGCTGTTTCCAGCGTACAAATATTAAAAGTTAAATTTAAAACAAGACAGGTAAAAACATACAATCAAAAATAAAAAATTGGATCATATAGACGATTAATTATCACAATGTAGTAAAATTATTTTCGGTACAAAATTAAGATTATTCTTACAATTTACTTAAAGGATAATAAAAAGTCGTCTAGGTTGAATTTAGAATTAAATTTTTCATTCAAAAAATCATTTGTTGAATAATAACATTTATGCAAAAGAAAACAAAACAGCTTCTTTTTAAATTCCATAAGATTAAGGCTTTTAAAACCATTTGGTAATTTATTATAAATACGAATTGCCATACAGTATACATTATTAGAAAAAAGTTGAATTCTTTGTTGTGGTACACATAACTTATGAGTATGTCTGCTTTTTCTTATTATAACATTATTATGTGTTTGAAATAAACCTATATTTTTATGCACAAAGATACACAGTTCGAATATATACAGAGATGGGAATGGTAGAATTTTTAACTTTTTAAAGAGTGGAACACAGCTATGTAGTGGGTCGACTTTACACATGGAGCGAATACATTTCTTTTGGGCTCGAAATGCTTTAATAATGTCTACGGAGTTGCCCCATACTATGATGCCGTAGCGGAGAATAGATGCTACGTATCCGTGATAGGCACAAAGTGCTGCATTGAGACCGGCTACCCGTGTTATTCTATGTAAAACGAATACAAATCTTTGTAGTTTAGTGCATAATTTGTCAATGTGTATTTTCCAGTTACAATATTTATCCAATGTTATACCCAAAAATGTTGTAGCTTCGACTTCCTCTACAACGCTATTCGCATATTTTATTTCCAATTTCTGACGTTTATTGTTATAAGCCTGGAACTGTATAAGTTTGGTTTTACTAATGTTGACGTGTAAATTGTTGTCTTTAAGCCATTCTATTAATTTGTTTAGTGTTTCGTTAACCTCCATTTCGTACTTTGTGATATTGTTATCTGTGAGTTCGATATTAAGAGTGGTATCATCGGCGTATAAAATGCATTGATGTGGTGTAACATTAGGCAAGTCGTTGATGTATAATAAGAATAGAAAGGGTCCAAGTATGCTACCCTGGGGAACACCACATGAGTTTTGACGAAAGGCAGATCTATATGTTTTTTTCTCTGATAAGGTAAGCCTTGAGATCTCTACACTTTGTTGTCGATCACTTAAATAAGTTTCAATCCACTGTAACGCTTTTCCCCTAACACCATAGCGATTCAATTTAAAGAGAAGTAACTTGTGATTCACGAAGTCAAAAGCTTTTGACATATCGAGAAATATTGATGCTATTGGTCTTTTGTCATTTAAACTTGAAGTAATCATCTTTATAAGAGTAAAACATGCAAGAGTTGTTGACTTGTTCTTTCGGAAGCCGAATTGTTCATCTTTTAAAATTGAATGTTTTTTTATAAAAGAGTGGAGTTTATCATACATAACTCTTTCAAAAATCTTAGAAATGACTGGTATTAGAGTAATCGGTCGATAATTATTCAAGTCATGTTTATCTCCCTTTTTAAACAACGGTTTGACGATAGATAGCTTCAGTCTTTTGGGGAAAACACCTTCGAACAGTGATAAATTAATAATGTGGGCGAGTGGCTGAGATATAGATTTGGAGCAATGCTTAAGGATTTTTGTATTGATATCATCATATCCTGTAGAGTTAGTGGAGTTTAATGAATTAATAATTTTGTACACAGTATCTTCGTTAGTCGGGGTCAAGAATATGCTATCTGATATATTGTTGATGGTATATTTGTAATCAATACGTTTTTGTGAGTTCTGAATGTTTGAGTTAGTTAAGTCTATAAAAAAATTATTGAATTTATTAGCAATTTCATTAGCATCAGTGTATGTGCACTGATCAGCTTTTACACAGGTGATTTCATCTTTGGTATCTAAATCAATATTATTATTTTTAATGATATTCCAAGCAGCTTTACATTTATTATTTGATTTTATTAAGTAACGTGTATTATCAATTTTCTGAGCGTGTAATATACATCGTCTAAGTATTTTAGTGTAATTTTCGTAGTTTTTGAGGTTTTTGTTTTTATTAGAATTTAGTAATCTATATTTTAGGTACATACTACGTTTTTTGACACAGCACCTTTTTATTCCTTTTGTTATCCATTTATTTTTTATCGGTTTATTTATAATTTTTACTTTAAGAATGGGAAAACAAAGATTATAGAAAAGGGACAATGTATCATGAAAGTGATTGAATGCTGTGTCAGTATTATCTGATTCGTATACTTCTGTAAAAGAAAGGGCTGAAATGCAAGACATGAACTTTTTTATGTTGTCAAGACTTAAATCTCTTCTCTTTATAAACCAAAATTGTTTACCTAATGTTGTGTGATCTACAGACGATTGGAAAGATATGGTCTGACCGGTTTCGTGGTCAGATAATGCAAGCATGTGTATTTGAGATTGGACATTAGGTAAATTACTTGCGATAAGATCTATACATGATGATTTTCTTGTGGGGCTTGTTATATGGTTAGTGATATTGTAGTTCTGTAAAATACATTCTAATTCTTTATATCTATTATCACGCTTTGATGCATCTATGTTCCAATCCCCACATAGTATTATGTTATTATTATTTCGTTTTGTTAGTTTGCTTAGAATAAATTCCAGATTTTTCAAAAACGTACCTAAGTTTGAATTTGGTGTACGGTAAATACAAATTACAAAAACATTAAGAGTGATAATTTCAATTGCACAGTATTCAAAATCATATACTAGAGGAGTAATTAAATTAGAGACAGGTTTACATTCAAAGTCTTTTTTAACCATTATGCAAGTTCCACCTCGTCTTTGGTGAGGTCTCGAGAAAGATGAAACTAATCTGTAATTTTTTAATATTAGGTTGCATTCTGAGCCTCTTTTTAAGAATGTTTCAGAGAAACATAGAATATCAATGTTTGTACCGTTCGTTTGCAGTTCTTGTATAGTTATTTCTAGGAGATCTTTTTTATTTAGGATACCGGCAATATTTTGATGAAATAGCGTAATATTCCGTTTAATTACGAAAAAATGTGGTTTCTCTAGCGGTATTAGGATTTTTTGAGGTTGAGATACTTTCATTATTATTATTAATTATTAATGGTATAAAATTATTTTGTAATTTATTTGATAGTAAATGTTTGAGTGTATAGAAAATATTTTTAATCCCACCGTTATGTATTTTCCCCGTGTATCTCGAAAACATAGTGTAGTCACAAACAAGATTTAAGTTCGAGTCCAGTACAGTAGCATACTTATTTGTATGTATATCTAGAGATAACGCATTATTAAACGTTTCTACACGTATGTTGAATAACGTAGAATAGTCGCTACACTTGTAAGTTGGTAGACACAATATTATATTAGTATGCTGCACTTTTTGTAAACAATTTCTAATGTCTATAATTAACTTATCATAGTTCTTAGTCACTAGAAAGTCTTCTTCACCAATTAAAACTACACAATAATCATTTGCCGAGTAGGTAGCTAGCTTCTTATGCAGGTCTTTCAGTAAATGTTGAACGCCACAATGTGGATATAAAAAGTGGCAAATTTGATAGTTCGATAATGTTTGTTTAGCAATGTTCAGTATGTTATTAGTTTTATTGGCGCTAATGATACACACTTTCCTCTTTTGTTTCACATATCCCTCGTTTTGCGTTTTGTGTTGAATTGTATCATCAATACGGGGAATGTTGACATGGGTATTGGGAGCGATGTGCAAGCTTTGCTTTGGTGTAGACGTCAGTGGCGCAGGTGGTAATTTGTATTTAGTGGGTGTTTTGTTTTTACATTTTATCTGTTTCTTCCCTTCTTTTTCGGATTTTAAACTGATAATTGTTTCCTTAAGTTTCTTGTTTTCTATAGACAAGCTATCCAACTTCTCGTGAGCAGTTTCCAGTAGTGTGGTGAGATTTTTAACCTTTTGTTCAAGTTCTTGTATTTGTAGTTGTATAGAGCTTTCATTTCCAGATATTGTATTTGGAAAACTATCGGTGCTGCCATCTAGTTTTGAACTATTGGCACTTTCTTCGATAATCGATTTCGATTGTTTACTGGGTTTCCTAAATGTAATATGTTCGAAGAAATTCATCATGTATTTTTAAAATATGTTTTAAAAGTTGGAAAAAGAATAACACTTGGCTGGTTCCGAACCCTCGACCTCAGTGTAGAAGTCAATAGATGGGTACAGTGTTATACCACTCGACCATCCAATCGATAATATTATTGTTGAAATAGATGTTCCGTTCGCAACAATGTTTTTTTTAAGAAATGCGTGGGTTTTTTGAATTATGATTTTGACGGTTGGTGGATATTTTATTAATTTTGAAGAATTTTGTTTATCACTGTTGTATTGTTTTGAATGATGTTATTGTTGTGCAACAGTAACGTAAGATGTATGTTGTTTAGTCTTTTATGCACAATAGTTCACTAAAACACTATTTTAACACTATTTTTGTTCTTTTGAAGGCAAATTCCACTTTTGTTTTTAGACGTTAATAACTTTTTAGTTTATGAATATAAACACTGGATAACAATGTCACTTGTTTATCGTAGGTAATTTTCACTAATTAACACATTTATAGCTATAAACACGCACAAAAACTATTTTTTTAGAATTAAATACACGGAGCTGATCTGTAACGTGGCGACAGCGCCATCTGCCTCTCGTATGGCGTAATACCTTCCAGAATGTTTACTCAAGTATTTTATGGCGGTTATATTTATTCGTTGCGCCTTGGTGAAGTTGTTATGCAATTTGTGTTCGATATTGTTTTTTAATGGTAATTGTTTTTCTGCCTGTACAGTCTAGTTAAAACTTCTTTTAGGGGATTGGTCTGACGTTTGTATTATTTTTTCACCGATTTTAGTCTCGTTCTGTTATACAAGGAGAGAAACCTTTCCTTTTGTTTATTTTCTTAATTTTGAAGTTAGACTGCCTCGTTGGCCGAGTAGTCGCAAGTGCGACTGCCGGGCAAGGGGTCTCGGGTTCGATTCCCGGGTCGGGCAAAGTATTACTGAGTTTTTTAAAAATTCTCAGTAGTAGCACGGAGTCTGGAAATGTGCCCGGTATATGGCAATAGGCTCACCCCTATTACATGGGACTCATAACAACTAGTGAAAAGTGGGTGTTACAGTGTACTGTGGTAGAATGTGCACCTCTGCCTACCCCTTCGGGGATAAAAGGCGTGATGTTATGTATGTATTTGACGTTAGTCAAGCACGACATTATTCGAAAAATGGTGGAAAGACGATGATAGGCATGTGTTATTTGTTTTTTGCTAACTATCATGTCCACAAGTAAAAAAATGTCCAAAATAATTTACCGTTAACACAACACGCCCTCATAAGCACTTTATTCGAATCCTCTTTACAATTCCTTCAGAAAAACTTAGCTATACAAATAGTAGTGAGTTCGTTTCTAGGTCGGAGGTATAGTATGTCAACAATAGGGAATGGCTGCAGATTAAGAACGGGAGCAACTGTAGCAAGAAATGCACGGAGTGGAGCATGCACGCCTGGTACAATCGTCCACAAAGTATTATAGGCTCAAGACAATAGGGATGATGACAGGGTATGAAAATTAAAAATCTAATTATTTTTTTATTTTGTCGTATAATAAAACAATACTTAGATAAAACTGAAAAGTTTAGGAGTGGGGGCTAAGATGTTATTTCCACGTATAAAATATACATAGAAGTGACGTCACGCGACATTTAAAATCAATATATCGTCGAAAGTAGGTACTCGTTTCTGTAAGAAAATTAAAAATACGTGACTAATGATTTAAAATAATCTACCAGACGGACATTAAAATAAAAATTAGGCATCTACCCTATTGCGCACTAAAATAAATTTTGTTTTAATTTAGATTTGCGAGATTCCGGAAAAGGCCAAGTGACGTCACTCAGTACTTCATTACAACCAATGTAATGGAATGAATACAATGGAAGATAAGAGAAGTATACAAGAATACGTAAATTATGCACTTTTTCATTTTAACTATATTTTAAGGGTATCACACTAATAGTATAAATGTAAATGTTTCATTGTTTGGATGTTTGTCCGCCAATCACGCTGAAACTACTGAACAGATTTTGATGAAATTTGGTACACAAGCAGGGTATAGACTTACTTATATAATAAGATATTTTTATCTCGATTAAATCTCATACGGGATAAAACAGGAATACGTGGGCAAAGCCTTCGGTAAAAGCTAGTTAAGTATAGATGTCAAACACATTACACTAAAATATTCCTAATTGTTTTAACAATAGATTTATAACTTTAATATTGTTGATTAAGTGGACGATTTTCGAAAGTCGAGTTAGCCTAATAATTATGCTAGCATTTGTACAATACAATAGTCGTTCCTGAGAAACAAAGTAGAATGTTCTTGCTCAAAATAGTACGCTCATGTGGTGCACTAATTCCAAGCCATAAAATCTAAGTTTTATTTTTCTTTTCTACTGGTTGAAAGAGAAGTTCTCCAAGAGTAGTCAGCTACATAGGAATTCTTTCGGTATATTTATGTGAAACTTATTTCCTTACAAAATGTGTAGCTTTTTAAGATAGAGAAATAATTAAAATCAAAACTTATGTTGCCTTTCAATGTTCCTAAGAAACGGTTCATTTACATAGTAAATGACTGAAACACTTTTCGTTCATTTTTATTGTTAACTCTATTAACTACCTACACAACAATTTGTAACTTTCAAAAAATTGATCATAGAGTTTTGTCCCCGACTGTAGTTCACGTTAAACTTGTGTGATCCGCCCCGTGTCGTCAGCCCTAATGAAAGGAGCTTTTTATGTTTTCTTCCAAACGTTACGGAAAAATCTTACGGAAGATTACTGTTAATCGCAGAAAGTCATACATATTTATGTAGGCTTACCTTCATACATTATTTATATGTAACTAAAGTTTTTTTTATATTACGAATGCCATGACGTAATCGACTTTTGTGTTTTGCAGTTTTATTGTGGTATAGAATGTTCTTTTGGTTCATAATTGGTAGTAGTGGCGATTATTTAGGGGGTTTGGAATGATTTTAGCCTGATTATTGGTTTACAAATGATCAATCAAGAAGAACTAAAAAGTTTTGATTTGTATACTTGACTTGCATTAGAAAAAAGACATACTATATATACCAGGTTTCTGAAGTTGTAAAAAGTTATTTTTAAATACGCTAACGCTCAATTTATTTCGAATACTTCACAATATTGCCTCGTTGGCCGGGTGGCCGCAAGTGCGACTGTCGGGCAAGGGGTCTCGAGTTCGATTTCCGACTCGGGCAAAGTATTATTGGATTTTTTTTTAATTCTCAGTAGTAGCACAGAGTCTGGACTTGTACCTGGTATATGGCAAAAGGCTCACCCCTATTACATGGGACCCATAAAATAAATAGTGAAAGGTGGGTGTTACAGTGGCATTACGTGCAATAATATGCACCTCTACCTACCCCTTCGGGGATAAAAGGCGCGATGTTATGTTTCTTCACAATATTATACTTATTTAATTTGATACAGGATACCAACAAAACACACAGACTTTGGCTAACTTAGCTTAGAACAAAAGAAATGTAGAATTACGTAACAGTTCACACATTTAGTATTTAGTAGTACCCTTAAATTATGCACACGTGTGCCACGGTACATAATTTAGTTCCTCATTAATTAGTAAATTAGATAATTAATGAGTGGGGAGGTAAATCGTAGGTACTTGTTGCAAGGTTCTACGTGGGAGGTCGTAATACCCATATTACGTTGGCCACCATTATTTTTTCAGGGCAACCTCTATTGTTGATTGTGTAATCGAAAAATATTGAGCAACCCTCAGTATCAGAGGTCGTTATTATCTTTTACATAGGATATAAAATTGTTTGATCTTTGTTATATAGTTGAGTTTTAGTAGTCAATATACAAATGTAAGTTACAATATTCTAATAAGGATGATTACGGAATAGGTTTGTACAATTGTTAAATGTAAATCTACTTACTTTAAGTAGAGGTATATTTGTGTAAGGCGATATGTCAAGAAACTTAGATTTCTAAAAACGCTAACTGAGCCACCCGAAACACCAAGGCGTTACAAGTGTGTTACCGGCCTTTTGGGAATTGGGAATTTGAAGATTGTGGAGGATTCGGGGATTCGGGAGACTAGGGAGGGGGGTGATTGGGCCTCGGGTAACCTCACTCACACGACGAAACACAACGCAAGCGTTGTTTCACGTCGGTTTTCTGTGAGGCCGTGGTATCACTCCGGTCGAGCCTGCCCATTCGTGCCGAAGCATGGCTCTCCCACACTTACCTACACCTAACCATGCATTTACCAGATAGGTACGAACGAACACTTTTACACAAGTACAGTCGAAAGAAAAAGTAGCGTCCATTTAAAATTCCCTCCATCAACATTAACACGAGGAGGAATATCAAACTTGTTTACTTAATTCGAAACACAAACGACACAAAATAAATAAAGGAAACAAATAAAGTGGTTTGGCAACTCTTGTAAGCTTACAGTAGTAGATGGAGTAATAAAATGTAAATAGCTACAGAAGTGTTAAAAGGAGTCGCGGTAAAAGTTTAGCTCACGCGAACTTAGCACTTGATGGCGTCCCTCGGAGCTGTGAGCTAGCCCAAGACATGAGAATCTGCGGTTCAAGACATGACGCAGGCAAATTTGTGGTATAAGGCTAGATGTGAGTACAGATTTAGCAATCATTTTGATAATGTACCTCTAGAGGTACTATTGATGTAATAGAAATTAAATTAAGACTATACTTCTGATTTTCGTTCTTATTAAAAGTGTTTTGTTAGATATCGTTGCTCAATAACTTTTTTTTTGCTACGTGCATCATTTTTTAACTCCAAATTAATTTCGTATCTTTTTCTAATGAGTCTCTGTTATACATAAATAGCGCTTCTGACATTCTGTAAACCAAGCTTTAACACCATAATAAGATGTTTAGATTACAAATACAAGACAATATGTAAACGCTGTTAATTATAACTTGAACCAAGACGTGTAAATGGTTCCCCCTAGCTGGCGAAATCCGCCACAAATGGTTTCAGAGAGAAATATAAGTATTGGAGTTATATTGAGTTAGAAATTATGAACGATTGTATTAATAAAATCTCATTACGCTCTCGTATTTATGGCATGAGTGATGATATAAAATTTTATTGTATTGCCAAGAGGTTAAGGCTGGGAATTGACTGTTTGATTTGAGATTGGGGTCATAAAGCTACCATTGACAAGAATTCTGATTTTGAGTCTGCTCTTGAATATACTATAGCTAACATGTTTCTACAGGCTGATAGCTAGAACTGTTGTGAATGGGACAAACTCAACTTCGTTATGTTTCTATGTTTAATAATTTTCTAATTACAGAAAAGTCAGATAGAAGTAATCAGTCATTATAAAGACGAACACTTTTTTGGATGCTATAGGTACTGTAGACTCACTATCATTTTCCTCAAATACTGAAAACACAGCGTGATTTAAAGCGAATAAATCTTTTCTTAGATAACATCAGCTTTTATATAACAAGAATATATTTTGTTATCAAATCCATTAAGAGTATTTAACACAACAGATTGAAATAAATGATGTTCATTGCCTAAAACAATGCGTATAATTATTTTACTGACATAGAGTAATCTGTTCAATTAAGGCGGATTAAAAATACATTTGCCAAATGGACAGTCATTTTGATGTTATAATGAAAATATTTTTTAGATTATGGGATTCTGTAATTAATAATTGGAGATAAACACAGTATACAATAACATAATATCACGGCTTTTAAGCCTTATAAAGGGATCTTTTTTTTAAGGGGGGAAAATTATCGAATGACTGCTCCCGTCTGGGTGAGGCGAGAGGGAGTTTCAGACTCTTACTGACTATAAACCACCCCGTTCCTTCTCCTACACGCCGAGCCGGAGCCCCGATAACCCGTTAGGTTCTCCGCGACTATAAAGGTATCTAACAATCATTTTTCATTATGGTATGATATGGAGAAATTATTGTCATTGATGCGGTGGTGGCCCGAAGGTTTGAGAGAGCTTCTCATGCATATTTTGCAGGTTTCAAACTTACTAACGACACGTACCAATGTGCCTTTTTCCGATTTATAGGTACTTTCTAAGATTATTTAGACGCCACTGACAAATGGTGAAGGAAAATATCGTGAGGAAACATGGGCTTATAATTTCTAATTATAAGCTATAAATCGCCAACCATAGAGCAAGTGTGGTGATTAGTACTCATAACTTTTTCCATGATGTAGGCCTTTGGTCAACAGTGGCTGCTTTCAGGCTGTTGATGAGTGATGTGAATGTCATTGGCTTTGGAGTTGCTAAAATATTTGTTGTGTCTTGATTGCATTAATCCTTAACACGGAGATACAAATCGTACTTAGTTTAAAACCATATTTAAATTTGAATAGTCTATTGAAAGACGACATAAAGTATAAACATAAGACTGCTTCGTTGGCCGAGTGTTCGCAAGTGCAACTGCAGGGCAAGGAGTCTCGGGTTCGATTCCCGGGTCGGGCAAAGTATTACTGGGTTATTAAAAAAAGTCACAGTAGTCGTTTCAGACTCCGTGGTACCACGGAGTCTGAAATTGGTATATATGGCAATAGGCTTACCCCCAACTATATGGGACTCATGACATAAATAGTGAAAAGTGGGTGTTACATTGTACAGTGGTATAATGTGCACGTCTACCTACCCCATCGGGGATAAAGCGCGTGATGTTATATGTATGAATAAAGTATAAGGTAACATATCACAAAAACTCAGTCTACAACAACATCAGTGTAGGTATTACAATATTACAAAACGTAATGACTTTTACTGTCATTACACGTTTATATGGAATGCAGAGCAACATTAATACAAACACCAAATTGTGTAAATTACTTGACATGATGACGTCATTGAATAAATATGACGTACTAAATAACACGAGGTTTGCCACAAACCACGGAAATAGAAGTGACAGTACACTAACTGACTCGTCGGCGTTTGTTGACTCGTTGAAAGCGTGATTGGTGAATATGTCGTGCGATGTTTCTTAGTAGCAAGGAAGGAACTTCAAAATATGTATGTGGGATAAGGGATGGACTCTTATCCCACATACATATTTGTACCTAGGATTTTTTTTATGGCATAAGTCGATAAACGAGCAGATAGATCACCTGATGGTAAGCAATCGGCGTCGCACATGGACACCTGGAACACTAGAGGCGTTACAAGTGCGTTACCGTCCTTTTGGGGATTAGCAGTTTATGCATCGTTGGGGATAAAGGGATAGGAGTGATTGGTGAAGGGAAGGGGAGTAATTGGGCTTCTAACATTATATATGTTGTGTGTGGAAATTAAGGGGGTATCACATTTAATATGTGCCGGTAGAGATGATCTCTGCCTACCACTCGGTGTATAGTAAGTACAAGGCCTAATGTTGTCTTGATGTGTGTTATCTTATCTTATATCTTATACTATTATATAAAGCGGAAGAGTTTGTTTTTTTGTTTGTTTGTTTGAACGCGCTAATCTTCGTAATTACAAGTCTGATTTGAATATTTATTTTTGTGTTAAATAGCGCATTTATCGAGGATGGCTATAGGCTATAAAATATCACGCTAAGACTAATAGAAGCTGAGCAGAGCGTGTGAAATCGCGCGGAAGTAGCTAGTGTGTAGATAAAGCTTGTTACAAACCATGTAAATAGTACTAACAGTGTATTTCCTAGCTTCCTAGTTCTACTTTTCGAATGAAACTCCCCTTGGGAACAGAAGTTAGAAGAGTTTAGCAATTCTTGTGTTCGGGGACTAAAAGTTAGTTCGTATGCTTTCTTACTAGTTTCTACGATCTTAGGCCTTAGTACGAGTTTGATTTACGTTTAAAGTATTCGAAACGAGTATGCTTTCGGCACTCTGAATGGCCGGCGCCAATGAAGCAACCAATCACAGCGCCGAACGCGTACTCGTTACGATTACTTTAAACGTAAAACAAACTCATACTAAGGCCTCTTGTGTACACTGATTTTATCTCTAATTTTCGTTTTAACTCTTTGAGTACCGTCGTTATAGACACAATTAAAGAACAATAGGTTGCGGTACCGGTGTCCTCGCGGTGTTTGACAGTTTAATTTAGAATTGTGATGTTTGTTTACCTAAGATGCTTCGTGAGAATCAAATTTTCAATAGCATTGTGCAGAGTTAGAGGTTGCGCGCTGAGCTTGCAAAAAGAGTCGTCCCTAGCCCGTTGAAAATTGTTGAAAATCATCCCTTAAATTTGTTCATACAAAAGGAGTCTCTAAACATTGGAAATAAGGTCTTTAATGTAGTTAATGGAGAACGGTCACCGGTGACCGCTTGGGATATATGGGAGAGGAAAATTACTAGTGAAACAAAACTGACGTTTAATTTCAAGAAATGAAAAATATGTGATTTTTAATCGACTTCTAAAAAAGGAGGTTTAAGTTTTACCTTTATGTATGTATGTCTGTGCACGATTATCTCGCGATTCACTGTACCGAGTTTGATACGGTTTTCAGAAAAAAATTTGTTACACTTTTAAGCTATTAGAAGATTTTCGTGTATTAATTAACCGACTTCAAAAAGTGGAGATAGAAGACGGTTTTTTAAACATAGTTTAATAAAAGGATTATATATTGTAGGTAAGTGTTGTGCGTTTTAGTATTGGCAAACGTTAATTATTACGGTAAAAGAAAGAAAAAGCTCGTGCTATGTTTCTATTTATTATAGTTTTTAACTTAAACTGTTTAATTTCAAGATATCAGATCTTAAGATTCTACTTACTTCGTCAAAATAGTAGATATTACACGAAAATTTAACTAAAATTAAAAACAATTCCACCAAAAAGAAAGTCGGTGTAACAAACAAATAAGTTCCTAGTTCTTTCCAGTCAATTTATTCAGTTGACACAGTACTACGAAATAATGAAAATGCTAACTAAGTGAAATGTCAAGCACTTGATATATTGACGTTCAGTCGCTGTCCATCCAGTACTATTGTTTCCAATTTATAACATGGCCGCGATGCTTTAAAATTGCGAATAAAACAACTCTATAGAGGTATAGTTCCTTTTCAATTTAGACCGATAAAAATCGTTGTAAGTGAATTTGTTTTGTTTGTCGCGTCGTTGAAACTCGGCTGTTGAACGATGTGCCTCGAGTATGATTTTTAGTCCACCTTTTTTTTTTTTGAGGGGGGAAAATCATCCAATCACTTCTCCCGCTCGGGTGAGGCGGGAGGGAGTGTCAGACTCTTACTGACTAAAAACCACCCTGTTCCTACTCCTGCACTTCGAGCCCGAGCCCCGGCAACCCGTTAGGTAAGTCTTCCGCGGCTCCATATCGGCATCAGCCCTGTTGGGCCCCGTCTGTGGTGATCTGATGGCTTCTTGAGGCGAGAGGGGAACGCGACGCGCCGTACGCTCGGGTCTATTTTTAGTCCGCCTAGATAGATAGTTTAAATACTGGTCGAATGAAATGAAAAGTCAATGTAAGGGGGCGTCCATAAATTACGTGAGGTGTTTTTTTTTAATTTGAATTCCCTCCCCCCCTGGTGAGATTTCGTGAGATTTTATTCAACAACCTCCCCCATCCCCCACATTCACGTGAGGTTTTTCAAAATTTGGATTGTTTATGCAAAACGAAAAAAAAATTTGCTTTGTGCTTTTGTTCACGACTACTAAAGACTAGTAATCAATATTGCTGATAGTTATAAGTGTCATACAAATGTAACAATAGAATACTACACGTATAAAACAAATGTGTGTACAATTAAATCTGAAGCATGTACTATTTGGATTAAATGGACTAAAATAGTATTTTTATTTTTTGATTTATTCAGAAAAAAAATTACGTGATATTTGCCGAGACCCCCCTTCTCTCCAACGTAAGATTAGATGAGATTTGAGTCTACCCCCTTAAACATCTCACGTAATTTATGGACGGCCCCTAAGTACTTATTATTACTACTGTTTTAAATTTTATATTTGTGTATTTTGAATTCATCATTACAGCCTTGGCATTGTTGAAAATTCACAGTTCTGAAATTTTGATGATCCGCAGTGTTACAAAAAATAGTCATATAATGCCCACTGCTGAGCAAAGCCTCATCTCTCTCGGAAAAGGTTTGAGCAGTAATAACAACGCTTGCTCAATGCGAGTCGGCATTGTTTGAAATATAGATGAAGATTGACCTGATTTCCAAGCACGGGTGACTCGAGGACGTCACTTAAGCAGCCATCAGATCACCACAGATGGGCCCCAATAGGACTGATACCGGCCTGGGGTCCGACTCGAAGTGCAGGAGTAGGAACGGGGTGGTTTTTAATCAGTAAGAGTCTGATTATCCCTAAAAAATACTCCCTAATTTTGACGAATAAAACGTATATACCTCTATATTAAATCATATTTGCATTCCCCTTTCAATTTGCAATCCGATAAGAATCGCTTGTTATAGATTTTGTTACATCCAACGTACATTGTGCTAACGATTATGTTTTCTGCCTGAAAATTCAATCGGGCTATCATCGGGGGTGTATTCTGTTAATCTCCCATATATTGGACAGCTAATTGCTCGTTTATAGCACATGTTTATTGCATGTACAATATAGATTATAGTCGTTAGCCGTATTTAGTTGCTAAGCTTAGGTTTCATGTCATTAGTCGGGTTGAGTGATTCAAATATGTACTGTAATTTGTTATGGTTATAGCCCATATTAGCTTGTCTCTTCTTAAATAGGAGCTTTGGTAAAATATTATATTTTATTTCACTATGTTCTTTTGTTAAAGGAAGCGATGACAATAATATTTTCTATGGAGCAATCTCCATAGTTTGTCTGCTGTTCACAATAGGAATAAGAAGCCCTATATCAAAATAGAAGTTCCTGTAGTAATTAAGGTTTATGTAATGCAAGCATATTTCGACCTTATTTATAGATATAAAAGTAAGATGTTAGGTTACATTAATATTTCATATATAGAAAGCATAAAGCCTGGTACCTACTTTGATTTTAAATATTTTTTAAAATCAAAGTAGGTACCAGGTTATTTGATATGCAAACGAAAAAGATTACATCATTTGGAACATCAAAGTTGATGGCAGTCAGAATTCTTGATAGAATTACAAATAATGCAATCATATTTCAGAGCTTCATACAATAACGTAAAGTTCAGAGTGCAATAGCTTTTAATGTAATGTATTTATTATGTAAAAATATTTTACTTAAAACTGAAACAATAAATAATTATGAAAAAAAATAGTAGTAGCACGGAGTCTGGATTTGTGCCCGGTATATGGCAATAGGCTTACCCCCTATTGCATGGGACTCATAACATAAATAGTAAAAGGTGGTTACAATGTACAGTGGCATTAAGTGCGGCAATGTGCATCTATGCCTACCCCTTCGGGGATAAACGGCAGGATGGTATTTTATGCTATATTATAAAAACAAAAACTAGATTTTGTATTTAGCTTCTGTATAAGAAAGTAGGTGTAGTTAAAATATAAAATTATCTAGCATACCCGATCTCTATTTAAACTGTCACTGTTTATTGTTCTATAATTGTGTCTATAATGACGGTACTCAACGAGTTAATATCCATTCAGTTCAAACTAATTACAAAAGCAAGTCATTGACCTCCAACATAAGTACGTCATCGAGTTACTAAAATCGAGATAGACCAAAGAGTCATAAATAAATCCTTTAAAACCTCACTTTCTATCAAGCGAATAACTATACAAATAAAGTACTTAAGACCTTTTCTTAAGCCATTTAGATAACACGCTTGAATACCAAATACCTAGATTCTGAAATTACCTAGGTACTGGATTTCATAAACGTAGTTTTCTCATTTCCCCTGTTATATAACTAAATTATACGTCGAAAATTGCGTTGGCTCCGTTCTCAATAATGATAATCAGATAAAACTCGATTCGTTTGTTTGTTTGTTACATTAATTTTCAGTTGAATGCTCAACCTACGTGCATGTTCACGAATGTCGTGATTTTACCTTTGCTTATCTCTTTGTAATTATCACAATGAGTATTTTTGTTATTAGAAAAAGTATTTAAAACAAAATGGCGACTTAATTAAAATTATCTTTTTGATTGCTTTGTCGGTCTCGTAACCTCAATAAGGGCTTTTATTTGGCTAAAAATAACATAACATAACATCACGCCTTTTATCCCCGAAGGGGTAGGCAGAGGTGCACATTATGCCACTGTGCAATGTAACACCCACTTTTCACTATTTATGTTATGAGTCCCATGTAATAGAGGGTGAGCCTATTGCCATATACGGGGCACAATTCCAGACTCCGTGCTACTACTGAGAATTTTTTTAAAACCCAATAATTCTTTGCCCGACCCTGGAATCGAATCCGAGACCCTGTACCCAGCAGACGCACTTGCGACCACTCGGCCAACAAGGCAGGCTAAAAATAATTGTATTGATTTGATTTCTTTAAGGCCATCGGTGGAGTCTAACCAGAGTCTTTCTTAAAAGTAAATGAATGATTTCTTGATACATTTCGTAATAAGTTAATTAAGTTTCATCCATTACGTGAAGTAAACAACTATTTCAACTAAGTATTTCTTCCCACGCAAAATATAAGCAAAATGTAAATAGTATTTATGTAGAAAGTAAGTAAAATTTGAGGATCAATTTTTTGAGTTCTATTCTACATATTTGAATTATACATGCTATTTAATAATGTGCGACAAGAGTATTAATTTTAAACAGTAACAAGTAAATTAAATTAATGAAATCGGTTGATTGCCACTGCTCACAAATAAGGGTCCCTGATGTAGTTAGAAACCAGTCGAGAAAGTTCACCAAAGAGTCATGTTTAATTTAGTTAATTTGGTTTTCAGTCAAATGCTGAAAGAATCAGCATTCACCACTTAGATGGCCCTACTCGGCCTATACACACTTAAAACAAATGAAAGTTAAATTCACTTTCATCAGATAAATGCATTGATTTCATTTATAATAAGACTAATAATTATTATTATTATTATAAATGAAATATTAACGTCTTAACATTTGTGTTAAAAATTAACCACTGCTAAACCCAAAGAGGTATTATATTTGAATTTACAGGTATGTAGGTCGGTTTACTGAGGAGTTATAACTGGGAGTTATTAATAATTAGATAACCACACACCTGAGCCGTTTCAAAACTATAAATAGGTCGTTAAGTCACTCCATTTATGATCAACTCAACTGGACTTTTACTACCGCTAGTATATTTGTAAAGTATTTTATGGCATCTTGTGAACTGGGTTCACAGTTGATTCTAATTTTAAAAATTCATAATTGAGCTTGGTACGTTTTCTACCATTCCATCATGATTAAGTTCGGTTTCGCTTTCAGTTCAATACAAATGAAGACCTTTTTGGCACCAATTTCTGTGGTGAGTATCATGATTTGTACATATATTCACCACGAATCGAGCAATATACAAAACATTAAGAAGTTTTCTTGCAGCACTGTGTCAGTTAAACTGTCAAACACCAAGCGGTCACCGGTGACCGCAACCTATTGTTCTATAATTGTGTCTACAAAACCGGTACTCGACGAGTTAAATGTCATTTACTCTAAGATCACTTATATATATGTATCTGTAAAATTATACCTGCATAATATTTACTATAAAAAATCAATCTTCTAATACGTTTTCTTCTTTGGCAACCGAGTCTCCAAAACGGTGTTGTCGACTTAATACAGCCAGTGTCGAGTGGATAATTTATTTATTATTTCACGGTGATCTTACATCGTGCGGAAGTGCACGGCAGGTAATGTACCATAAAACAAAAGCGTGGGCAGAGACGAATGCCAGTAAATATCCTGATAGAATCCTCCAAACACCATTAATTTGGGTCTGGGATGCCGTCTCCTCCTTTTGCGAAGCAGTCATGCTAGCTAAGGAGGAGGCGGGACGCGTGAGGCAGCGAAGCGCTGCCTCCTCGCAACCCAGCCGTCGCGAAGGACACACCGGGCGTCGGGGATCGCGAGACGATCTCCGGCCACCGTAAGCGCGGGCCTGCGGACGGCGAGCATGGGTGGCTCCCCGTCCGACCAGAAACAGACCCGAGCGTACGGCGCGTCGCGTTCCGCGCGCGCCTCAAAGAGCCATCAGACCACCACAGATGGGGCCCAAAAGGGCCGATGCCGATTCGGAGTCGCGGAGAACCTAACGGGTAACCGGGGCTCCGGCTCGACGTGCAGGAGAAGGAACGGGGTGGTTTTTAGTCAGTAAGAGTCTGACACTCCCTCCCGCCTCACCCAGGCGGGAGAAGTCATTCGATGATTTTCCCCCCTTAAAAAAAAAAAAAACACCATTAATTTACTACGACGAAAACAAAACACCTACCGAGTCTGTGGGTGTTAATTACTATTAGTGGATGTGAACACCTGAGTTTCAGTACACAGTAACACATCGAACTATATATAACCAGTGTACCATGGTCTCAATTTGTATGATTTTTCCGCACTTTTGACGGCCAATTTATACTGGTTATTTGTAGTTTGATGCGAAGTCATGTGTACTATAAATAAGTCTACTACGTCCCTTTCTATGGAAGTATGGCGGTGAAACGGCCACGCCGCAATCGGAAGGTTGCAATTATATCCACTCGTTGACTATAACGCCCTGGGCCCTTACTATTTGCTTTAGTTTTATAGTGTAAGTAGTTCATAGTAGGTATTTTTATCAAGCATATTGATTTTACAATTGCAATGAAATTTACTCTTGTAAGGGTAGACTACGGAATAGTGGTAGTAGAAATACTTCCTTTTTCCGGTATGATACTTGTGTGAGAGCTACAATAAACATCAAGTACAAATTCAAACTACATTTTAATTTTTTCTTATTAGACACGCGATGTAACAAAATAAAATTGTACCTATCTATCCTTTGAGGAAAATGAAAGTGTCAACAAATAACTCAATTTTCATAAACAAAGCAGTCCCACTTTTTCGAATTTATTTTTGCAATTTGATACGAAATTAGAAAACCGAGGTAACTTTAAACAAGTTTAATTTCCCTTTAACATACACCGAAATGCCTCGAGACGAGAGCTGAGTTTTTCTTAAAAGAAATATTTTCGTATCGCCCAGTCGTAACAGAAACTTTATTCCAAAGTTTGAGAAGTCTCCTTCTCCAAGACATCCATGTTGACTTTAAAAAAGATGTTGAAATATTCCAAATACACCTGTTTTATTCTATTGGAGTTATACAAACCTCTTTGGGAGTTTTAAACCGAAGCACCTTCGAAATTCAAATAAATAGGAACACGAGTGTTTCTCGTCCAATTCTCACTTTCTTTTCACGCGAAGAAAATAGCTTCGGAAAGTGTAAATGGCCCCAGTAGTAGGGGCTTTGTTATGCCTGAATGAACTTTCACACCCTCGGTATAGACCGACCAAAATAGCTATGCACATGAAAAATAGGTATTCGGATTTTACACCTTACACCTTTATCTTAGAATTCTGTTTTATTTGATGTAGAAAAATATATTTGTGTCTAAGCGTAAACCGACTGGCTGACCTTAATGGTTTCAAATTATACTGGTTAGTTCTTTTCGTTCGAGATTGTTCTGGTTTGTTTGTGTTAATTATTTTTCCTATTCATTTTGTATTGTTGTAATAAGCGGCATTGTATATTTTAATTAAAAACGACCTCGGAAAAAATTATCATAATTTATGGTAATTTGATTTTTTCTCACGAAATTGCGTAGAGATTTTGTTTGGAATACTTGATTCGAAGTGTTGTAATAAATTGGATGCTAAACAATCTATTGAAACGAGAATAAAATTGTGAATTATTAGCTTTATTTCGATATCGTATAATTTCTTAGAAGTAGACAAAGAATCGCTCATTTTTAAATACTAAAAAAACTACGGTGAATTGTTTTATTAGAATTATAAATCTAATTCGTTCAGAAAACACATCTTCGGATCTAAGGGTGTTTTTCCACCAGATATGTGCTGTAAAAAGTTGCTGTGGATACGTTTGGCATCCACCAATCACGTTCATTGGTACACATAGCTTACCACTGGTGGAAACGGATTCAACTAAGATATGTTTCTTATATGAATGGATGCGTGCTATGCTCTGCATGCGTGCCGCCCTCGCCGCTTCCCTACTTTCGATATATTGCATAGCTCGAGCTGCGTTTCTTCATCGCGGAGCTACTTTACACATTTTACTCGCACCGCTACATAGCTTAGTATAAGTGGAAACAGCCACATAGTTTCACAGCTTAGCTTTTACATCCTTTATAGCATAGCTACATAGCATGTCTCTGGTGGATAATTTATTTATTTATTTATTTATTTATACTTTATTGCACACACAGAAGAAAATTGTAAACATTGCAATAGTAATTTGAGTACAATGGGCGGTCTTATCACACACTCACGTGGATAATCACCTTTACGTTTTATTTAAGCCTTTGACTTCCAATAAAAAACTGTTGAAGGTAAATCTTCTGCTAACGTCGGTCACCGGTGACCCCTATAGCGTTTAACGTGTTAAATATAAAAATTGGCGATAAAAATAATACTTTATATATAGGGTGTGTGGGATATGTAGGTATCTATTCCGAAAACCTTAAATTATTTCAGTAGCAGCTGAACATTTTATATGCTAATTGAAATCACTTTAAGACGGAGTAGGACCATAAAAAAGGTTGTAAAGCTTGTCTGTAATTCTCTGTGAAGGTGGATACGAAATACGATGGTGTATACATAATTATGTATGTATATGTATACAAGTGATCCAACATCCATTAGGAGTGTGCTTTTAAATAAAACAAATGTAAAATTGTCGTCTTTAAGGGTTCATGTGTTTTGTAGCAAAGGTTCTATACTTTGCATATTTCTACATACTTACATAGTATTGTGTCCACGGTAAAGAATTGTTGCTATGCTCAGAATTAAAATTACTTATTTAATTTTCTCATAATATAACATACTGCCTTGTTGGCCGAGTGGTCGCAAGGGGTCTCGGGTTCGAATCCGGGGTCGGGCAATGTACACTGGTTTTAAAAAAAATCGTAGTAAGTATGTTTTTTTCTACACCTATAGATTACTAGCGACTGGCCCTGGCTTTGGATGGGTGCAATATTCATGTATCTTCTTCTATATACATATAATAAAATTGTAGAAAAGTTAAAAGTGTACATAGAATATTTTATAAAAAGAATACTTGAGACATGATCTACCAATCGATACCGAAGCAAAAATATAGTTTTTAGAACTTTTGTCTGTTCGTCTGTATGTATGTCTGGGCTAAACTCAAAAAGTACGGCATAGATTTACTTCAAATTTTGCACGAATATTACTAACAGCCCAGGTCAACATATAGGCTACATACATATTATCACGCTATCACCTACGGGAGAGTTATACATATAAACCTTTCTTAAGAATCACTCTATTCAATCAGACAGACGGCAAATTTGTTTTATACTACCTCTACATATAGTGACATCACAAAAGAAAATAACATAACATAACTTCACGCCTTTTATCCCCGATGGGGTAGGCAGAGGTGCACAATATACCTCTAGGCTGCCGTCGGGCCCAGAGGGAGAACCCACCCACTTCTTTCCCCGACGTGTAAGATCTTCTCCCTCGCCTAACATCTTACCGGCGCAATACAAAAAGATAGGTGGTAGTATGGGGATCAGTGGGATCCTACCGCAACAATCCATGATGATTACAATATCGTCACTGGACGCAGGCATCTTTTTGTGCAAAATTACCATTGTACAATGTAACACCCACTTTTCACTATTTATGTTATGAGTCTCATGGAATAGGGGGAGAGCCTATTGCCATAAACCGGGGACAATTCTATACTCCGTGCTACTACTGAGATTTTTTTTTAAATCCAGTAATACTTTGCCCGACCCGGGAATCGAACCCGAGACCCCTTGCCTGGCAGTCGCACTTGCGACCACTCGGCCAACGAGGCAGTCAAGAGAAAATAATATGAACTTATTACTCAACTGAAATGATAATATTACGGATAATGTTAATCTTATTTACGTATCAAACGAATCCCTCTTGAAATGTTCAATGAAATCTTTATTTTATAGATTATATACACAGAAAGCTTTTTAATCATAATATATAAATTTATTTTGTCTTTTGAATGGGGCAACAACATAACATCACGCCTTTTATCCCCGAAGGGGGAGGCAAAGGTGCACATTATAGCCACAGTACAATGTAACACCCACTTCACTATAATATGTATGTTATGAGTCGCTTGTAATAGGGGGTGAGCCTATTGCCATACACCGGGCACAATTCCAGACTTCCTGCCACTACTGAGATATTTTTTTAAAACCCAGAAGTACTTCGCCCGAGCCGGTAACCAAACCCGAGACACCTTGCCCGGCAGTTGCACTCGCGACCACTCGGCCAACTAAGCAGGCCGAAACGGTTTTCAGAATAGTGTTTGTTATGAGAAGGTTTTCGTAATAACTAAAAATCCCGGGTTCTAGAGTGGAGACTACGTCTAGGCAAACGTAGTGTAGCTAGGTGGAGTGACGATATCCGCAAGGTGGCTGGCAGTGGTTGGATGAGAAGAGCAGAAGACCGAGCTCAGTGGCGTGCCATTGAAGAAACCTATGTCCAGCAGTGAACGAACACGTGCTGATGATCAGCTGAATCCAAGTTCTACACTGTCTCTAACCAGACTAAGCCAGAAAACGCACGGAGCGTTTCGAATAAAGCTTCCTTGTGCGTATTGCTAAGTAGTAGGTAGAACTAATTCTTAGCCAGAGTCTGTAATTCCTGAAGGGTATAACCTGGGTGTCTTCAAAGCCCGAGTGAATAGGTTGCTTATGGAACGACGTGCTCCATTGTAGACCGTATCATCGCTTAGCACCAGGCGAGATAGGTAGTGGTCAAACGTCGGCCTATCAAATATAAAAAAAAACTGACAGGCCAGTGTAATTAACTTTCACGTACCTGTCCTATTAAATTAGAATAACAAACGTTAATTAAGCTAATGTATTAAAATTCCCCTCGAATTGCTATGCGATGCATTAATTATGCAATCAGGTTAAACAAAATGCAAAACACAAGCTCAAAAACACGATCATTTTTACGTAAACGAACTCCTTTCGTCAAACAAAACCACTCATTCTTTTCTTAATGAACAAGGTCTTGTTAATTAGTTTCAAGATATAAAAAGAGTAATATAAAAGCTTTATGTAATAACATAGTTTCATTTACTGTGTGGCGCACGCGATCGACGCCCAACACTTTGGCAAAAGTGCGTGCTTGATACTCCGAAATGGGTGCGGACGACGAAGTGAATTTCCACGTATACTGTTATAATGAAACTTCTCACGCAACTATTCATCGACATTAGCGAACCTAGCCTTTAGAACATGCCTGATATCACGCTTTAAATTGCTCTATTCTCAACCTAATGGGAACATCATAAAGGTCATGCCACGATTGATGAATGTTCTTTCAAGCATTTTCCTAAGTTGCCGTCAATTCTCAGAAGGTCGTTCTCATTTCCCACCTACATTGCGTTGACGTAATTACATTCATCTTTGTACCTGCCTACATCATTGTTGTGTACTCTTTCATAACTAATTTAATTTGTTTCCCTGTTCTTAAAGTACTGAAGCAAACCTCTGTCAGCCAACGGTCATTTCTAACGAAATAATAAATTAGAATATTTAAACCTTAATTTGCAGGTTAAGTGAAAAATAAACGAAATTAGCTTTACCGTTAACTTAGCGCAAAGTCGACTCTGTTAAAAGCGGACGCGAAAGGACGGGGTATTTAAAGGCTGGTACACAAGTACCGTGATATGGCAAAGAACGGCGCACGACACGCGTGGTTCGTTTTGCATAGGTTTAAACCGACAGAATATGGAAAAGCATGCAAATTACGTCTGCGGCGTCAGACGAAAATATTTTTGCTTTTTGACGCCATTATCGGCGTTACTTCGTCATTCGCATGCCCATTTTTCGTCTTTGGCACCGTATATATGCGTATAAAAATGGGTATATTCTAAAACGAGCTGATTTTTCTTTATACAGTCTTTGTTAGGGTTTCGTATTGTTTTATTTGTGTGCAAAGTTCACTCTTTCGTGCAAGTAAGTCCAAGTTTTGCGCCATTTTAGAGCGAGTTCAGTGTGCAACAAACCTAAGTTGTAAAGGAAAATCTACTAGCAACACACTAATTGGGTGCTAAAGTAAATATTTAAAAAGGTGAGCGGGAAAACGTGAGGTTTTAACTTTTCAATTACGTCAATTAAGAGTGCCGTGCGCAGCTGTGAACAAAATCATTAGGTGTAGCCATTTTAGTGAATACACAATTCATTCAATATAAAGAACGACGGGTCGGGAACGTTTAATTAAATGACTGTTCTTAAATGAAATAATAATTCAGGAAAAATGGCCGACTTAACTTTGATTGCGTTATTTATTGTATTTTTACTGACGACATGACTTTTGCACTTTTTGAACTGAAATACATATTTGAGACTGGATTACTGCTGTTGCTGCAGACACGCTTAAAATTTTAGGTCCAGTCTTAATGATCCAACCAAAATTATTTAGGGACTTAGGTATGATTTCTATACAATCAGTGCCAGTTAATCAAAATCAAACCAAAAAAAAGAACTCATTACGTTCCAAAATAGCATAATGAACATTACTGATCCATGATATGAATGGAAAAACTACCGACATCAGTGCTACGAGGTACCAGGGGACGTGAAAAGCGAAACAGTTCATATACACCGAACAATATATTAAACTGATCATTCAATGTCGGTAGCGTGTCGTTCATATGAACCGTCCAATTGATTTACATTTACATACAAAACGTTTTACCACGATTACTTTGTATACTTTTATTATTTACCAGTGAATTGTGATTTTTTGCTTCGATTCAAGTATGTTTTTTTCGGTTTAATGCCGTTTATTGAAGGTTGGGGGTGGTTTCAAAAGTTAAAGGGTATTTGTTGTTGAACTCTGATTTAAGGCGTGGTTGATCTTCTTTTTGCTTCGAAGAAAATAAAACTTTACTACTGGCGTAACTTAAATATTGGCTGTTAGATTAACGCAACAAATTGGAAAGGTCAAAGCATTAAATAGTGCTTACAATTGTATGCACATTAAAGTACAAGCATTGTCTCATCGAACGTTCATTCGATAAGCTGATGTAAATTACAAAGTACATATAAAGCCAAGAATACACAAGGGGACAAATATCGTACAACACGGTATCGCCAGCGACGTCGGTTGACATGTCTGGCAACATCGTGCGACACGGGTCCACAGTGACGTTGATGTTGACAGACATGTCGACTAAAGTCCGGTAGTGTCACGCTACTTCACCACACGTTGCTGGCGACACGTGTCGGAGAACATTTGTCCCTTTGTGTATTTTAGCCTTTAATTGTTTTTTCATATATTCTCTTATAATAAACATAGTAAATATTATAGGAAGACATACTATAAATTTGCTCTTACAAAAATATCGATAAATTAAGCCGTCTCGGCCGTCTTTTGGTTTTCGCCGTGCAAGGGAGTATCAAAGAAGTGCAATTTGTTCCTATCAGAGTTACCAGGGCAACATATCTGTGTGCAAGTCACCTATTAACATTGTTTACACAAGCAATTTGTCAGTTTTACTCACAAGGGAATAATATAGGTAACAGAATTTTTCTTCTAGACTATAGTGCTACTCCAAAACTAATTACTCTACCTCTATAATACTGAATTAGGAATGACTGGTTCCAGTTTGTATCAAGAGTAGTTTCAACTGGGCTGTTAATTTTAAAAACAGAACGTTTTTAAGGTCAAAATTCCTCAGCATTATTATCATGTTAACAATAAAATAGTTCTTTCCACTGCTCTACATAAGCCTCCCCCAATGACATCCAGACCGGTAACTAATAAAAAAAATATAGTAGTGGCAACGTATTTCCTGATTACAATCCAAAACTATATGCATAAATACATCATACTCATAGCCGAAAAAAAAAATTGTATACTTCATAGTCGCATCTTAAACTATTCATCAGACCACCACGGATGGGGTCAAATAGGGCTGATGCCGATACGGAGCCGCGGGGGACTTAACTGGTTGCCAGGGCTCCGGCTCGAAGTGCAGGAGTAGGAACGGCGAGGTTTTAAGTCAGTAAGAGTCTGATACTCCCTCCCGCCTAACCCAGGCGGGAGGAGATTTCCTCCCCTTAAAAAAAGCTCAACTTTCATACATCGTAACTGCTAGCAACAAAGCACGTATCGAAATGACAATTAAAATACAAAATTGAAACGAATTCCCGTTAATTCCTTTGTATCTGCATAGTAGTACATTGTATCTATACGCGGAAGATAGGATTTATGTAATTATTACCATGGGATTAAACCGTGGTCGTAAACGTTGACAAAGGAGTTCCCTTTTACGATAAACCCATGAAAAGCGGTACGCGACTCTAAATGTAACCACAGGCTATGTTCTTCGTAATCTTAGATTATAATTGAATTCACCGCTATACATGAACTGTAATATAACATAACATTACATCTGTTTTGTCTTATAAAAGGTAGACAGGGGTGAGCTAGTTGTATACTTACTCTTTACGGACTTTAGAAAGAGGAAGAGGTACCTACTTTTGTGTTTGGCTCCTTTACTTCAGCAGTGAAACGTACAAAAAATATTTATTTCTGTTTACATACTGTTTTGAATTCAGATTTCTAACCGTGGTTTTAATTCTTCTCTAGAATGTTACTTAGTTAGTGACTAACTCTTTCTAAACTATGAGTTTTGAACCAAAGCCGTTCCTATTTCGGTGTACATAGCCACCAGATGAATCTGTTATTAGGAAAACTGAAAATGAGATATATGTATTTTGTTACATTTCCTAAACATATAAACTAATTTAGTTTCAGTGTCTCTTATAATATTGCGAAATTGTGTTTCACTACTTATCCTTCCTAGGTATAGCTAATCATCGAAAATCCATTGTACTCAAAGTGGGTACAGAAATATACACAGATTTTTACACAAAGTTCGCAGACAACTGAGTTTGAAGCAATAAAACAGATGGTCTTTAGGTGAATTTGGCGTGAACTCTAGTTTCACGTTTGTGCTAACCTGTGAACGAACATTGCGACCTGAATGACACTCATTCTGAGAGTTTAGTGGGCATTACAACCTCACTATGTAATGGACCTAACCTACATTCAGGATTTACATTAGTCTGTTCGTTTATTTACTTTATATTATGTGCCTACATTTTTATACAGCGTTTAAACGGAACGCTCTTGGAAAACGCTGACAAAATAGTACCTTTTATAATCTTAATCGTTTTTGTTTACGTGTTATTTGTGCAATACCAGCCTTTAGATTACAACTACTATTGCATAAAATAAACACTAAATTCCTTACTTTTATGAAAATAAAATTTGTTTTTGACTATCACTTGTCGGCGTTTTTCACTTGTTTACGCCTATATAGGGTATAGGCGAAGAAAGTATACTGCTCGATTAGAAGCTTGCCACAACCTCAACAAGCTTATCAGAAAGCGATCACTGCAGCCTGATCTGTCTGTCAAGTATGTGGTTCATTAATAGGATCTTAACATATCCTCATAAGTCTATTAATAAGACTAATAAAAACCACTAGCACTACTGCAATTGGCTTGCTGCCGCGTGGGCAGGGACGTCATGCATTCGTAAATGTTCTACAGTTGGTGGCGCTGTGGGCTGGGTCGTTTCGTACCTACGAAATGGTTAAGATAATAAGATTAAAATAATTAGATAATAACATAAAGTACTGTGTGTAGTGAGATTAAAGGTTGGCGTAGCATGTACTTGTAATATAACAAGCGCACGGACACAAGTCCATGGAAAAATTCAACTAGTTTATAATAAAAAAACATATCGTCGGGAACACAAGAGGCAGTGCGCCTCTGAATATGTACTTAATAACTTTAATAAGTACCCGGCCATCTAATCGTGATCTCTTAGCGCAAACTAAAAATAAAAGAAAATTGAAGCAATTAAAACGAATGACTCGATAATACTATTGTTGTTCAATCACAGGCGATTACATTATCAAGAGAAAGGGCAAACGGAACGAATTTGACATTTTTTCCAAATTCCTTTTTGATTAAACGATCTCATTGTGGAACCGCAACATTGTACGTTTATATGAAGTGATTTACTTTCCTCAATCGTTAGAGCTTTCATGTCGATCGCAATTTGTGTATTGTTTGGGTCCGCACGCGATACGTAGCCGAGTTTTATTATTTTTTAAGCATTTCTTGTATTGTGATTCGAGTTAAACTAGTTTTAATATTTTTGTAACAAGTTCAAGTGTGTTTCTGATGCAGTTTATGGAGTAACTACGAATAGATTATTTTGGCATCGAGCATTTCTTTCTTTATTGAAACAAAGAGTTTCCTTTTTCTTGTATAGAAGCACTAATTTTATGGATTGTCAGTATGCATATGTGAGTACCGTGTCAGACTATAAGATTTTTTTTATTTTAGTAAATATTGTAATTAGTATAATGCGTCAAGCGTGTCTTTGCATTGTTCTTACATATACGTACAGTACCTATTGGAATATGTATCAGAGACATTGTAGAACATACTTTAAAGACAAATGGAGTTTCTACCTCGTTCTTCTCCATTCAAATCTACATTTTGGAATGAGCACCTAGCTTCACCTAGCTTCACTGACGGACTGACTGACAGACTATTATTTATTTTGTATTTGTTGACGTTTCCAAAGCACCAAAATATAGTTTAATTGAAATAAATGCTTTGACTTCTCTCATTAAGCTCGATGTACTCAAGGACTGTTCTAGGAGTCTTTATACCAGAATTCAGCTTTCTAAGGTCAGCAATTTTGACTGTTAGTCATTTAGTCACTCGATGACTCACTCAGGCATTAATAATATAGTGTTTCAAGAACTAATTCTTATTCTAGATATTTATATTAAGCCTGTTCTTGGTGAAGAAGATGATTAATAGTAGAATCATGATATAACAGTTTTTATATTGTATAGAGGTAGTAATTGTAGAATGTCTGCGTTGATTGTGTACAGCTAGTTCAGTTTATATACAGAAGTGTATTATTTATTGCAGTATAGAAATATGCTTATGTAGTGGAGGCCCGGAGGTTAAGACGTCTGCTTCTAATGCATGAGAGTGCGGGTTCGAAACTTACCTACCAACGGCAAGTACCAATGTGACTTTTTCGAGTTACATGTACTTTCTAAGATTAATTAGACACCACTGACAAACGGTGAAGGAAAACATCGTGAGGAAACCTCGACTTATAATTTTTAATTATATGGTTGTAATCGCCAACTCGCAATGAGCAAGCATGGTGATCAAACCTTCCCCGTGTGAGAAGAGGCTTTGCTTGGGCTTTAATGGATGCTTATAGGCTGTTTATGTTAACATAAATTTCTTGAGAAATAGGTTTAAAAATCTAGACTGTTTTGTTGTTTATAATTTAGTTTAACTGTCTCTTTTAATATTTATATTCTTACCTGCAAACCAAATAACATTATTGGAAAATAAGAAAATAAAAAAATATATTTATGAAATGTTTCTTTTGAAACATACAAGCATTCGTAGTTTACTCAATAAAAACTGAATATTAAAGTGAATAATAAAAGAAAATTGTGCTGCAAAATAATCTTGGTAATGGAAGCTAAAAAAGTTAATAGCAAACGGAGCAAATTAGATATTTAGAACAGAAACAAATGCAGAACGTTTTGCCTTTTTAAATAATTTTGCAGTGGTATTTCAAAATATGATATTAAAAATAATAATATAGAAAAAGAAATTGTACGATTAATTAATGAAAATGTTAATTTCTAAAGATGTTGCCTCTTTAGAAATTAATGATTACAAGCCACATGCATTACTTGGAGTATAATAGGATAAGACAGGTCTATCAGCAGCCTATAAGTGCTGATAGTGCTGAGTAAAGCCTCTTCTCACACGAAGAAGGTTTGACCATTAATCACCACGCTTGGTCATTGTGGGTTGGCGATTTTAAACTTCAGATATTATGGTTTCAAGCCCTGGTTTCTTCACGATGTTTTCATATCCATGCTAGCTAAGGAGGAGGCGGGACGCGTGAGGCAGCAAAGCGCTGCCTCCTCGCAACCTGTGTCTGATGGGGCGGGAGGAAACGCCCGGGTGTCATCACTGCGAGGACCGCCCTGAGGACACGGTGGAACATACTGTAGCGGAATGCCCTGCTTGGGCTGAGCACCGCCGTGTCCTCAGGGAAGTGATCGGCGATGGCGACCTCTCGCGTCCGGGCCTAGTGCAGGCCATGATGCGGAGCGAGGGGGATTGGGATGCCGTCTCCTCCTTTTGCGAAGCAGTCATGCTAGCTAAGGAGGAGGCGGGACGCGTGAGGCAGCGAAGCGCTGCCTCCTCGCAACCCAGCCATCGCGAAGGACACACCGGGCGTCGGGGATCGCGGGACGATCTCCGGCCACCGTAAGCGCGGGCCTGCGGACGGCGAGCATGGGTGGCTCCCCGTCCGACCAGAAACAGACCCGAGCGTACGGCGCGTCGCGTTCCGCGCGCGCCTCAAAGAGCCATCAGACCACCACAGATGGGGCCCAATAGGGCCGATGCCGATTCGGAGTCGCGGAGAACCTAACGGGTAACCGGGGCTCCGGCTCGACTGCAGGAGAAGGAACGGGGTGGTTTTTAGTCAGTAAGAGTCTGACACTCCCTCCCGCCTCACCCAGGCGGGAGCAGTCATTCGATGATTTTCCCCCCTTAAAAAAAAAAACCATCGCGAAGGACACTCCGAGCGCACCACGTTTGGGGCCCAACAGGGCTGATGCAGATTCGGAGTCGCGTAGAACCTAACGTGTTACCGGGGCTCCGGCTCGAAGCGCAGGAGAAGAAACGGGGTGGTTTTTAGTCAGTAAGTGTCTGACTGTTGACCCCTCCCGCCTCACCCAGGCGGGGGCAGTCATTCGATGATTTTCACTACTTAAAATAAAAAAAAATGCTACTTACCATTGGTAGGTTTCGACAGATCTATGTGCACTATTAACTGCTAAAAGAAAAAGGGCATCGACCCTTCGTAGGTCACAAAATGAACCTTTTGAATCAATAACAATACTACACCATTAAATTATCGTAGTCAATACAATTATTTCTCACTGGAACCTCATAAAATTAATACACCCAATAAAATTATTGTTGCATGATTAAATATACAATACTGTACGAACATTAAATACACAAAAACGTATCGGTTAAAATGTTAAGTCCATATACATTGGTCCATATGGTAGACAATGAAAAGTAATTGTTACATATCTGTTTGTGTGATCGCAAATAATGTCGCTCGTTTGTCATTTTTCCATTACAATAAACGCTTTTCGGTTATAAACTCTGAAGTAGAGATGGAACCGAATGTTTCAATCGAATCGTAATCGATTATTCGGTGATGGATTTCATGTTTCGAAAAGCTCCAGGTTTTGTAGTGATTCGTTTGATTTGTTGCGGTAGACAATATTTTGAAACAAACTGTAGGTATGTAACCCAATATTTCGATAGACCAACCAAAATAATTTAATAGAGTCCTATAGTCAACAATAATAGTAGAAAGTCTTTTTTTAGGAATTAAATCTTAATGTTTTCTTATAAAATCTAAGAATTACATAAAAATCCGTAAAGATACTAATATTTTATTCCATCTATTAAGTACTTTTGAACGAGCACTTTTTGTACACATATGTATACCAACAATCTCGGAAACGGCTCCAGCGATTTCGAGGCGATAAGTCACTCTAGCTAGGCTAGCTTCCATGTTCAAAAAATCATCCAGGTACTAACTATTATAGGTAATCCCATCGTTATGTTTTTAACAATGACCTGCTTGTTTCAACCGCAACAATATTGTGTCGAATTCCTGATGACAACTCAATTGTATTATCTCATTTAACAATCATTGACTGGACGCATTGTTGATTTAATTATCGAGTAAGAATTTAGTTGGATGACTGAGTTTGATAGCCGTTTGTTTGCGGTTAGGCATTTACCTACATAATATTTTTAGTTGAAAATGCTTAAAATGAAATAAACGGTACATTTTAAAAGTCTAAGCATTTATTTCAATTACCATAATCTGGTACTTTTAGAACGTCAAGAAATACAGAATAGTCTGTCAGCCTGTTTGTCAGTGAAGATAGGTGCTCGTTCCAAAATGTATTTATTATGTAGTGTATTTATGTATGATCTTTACAAAAAATATGTTTTACACATAATGTATTTGGAAAATAGTTATGTATTTAAGTTAAATATTGATCTCTATCCATAAAGAAATCGATGCTGTCGAGACTGTAAGAGTACAGTCTAAAATAAAATGATCTGAGTGACTTAATATTATATTAATAAGTCTTCATTTTCGATCAACTCCGACATATTTTATGTTTTATATCTACTAAACATTGAGAGCAGTAAAAGCTAAGTTTAAAATGAAGTTTAAAATTGAACTGGCCATAATTTCGAGTAGGTGTTTAGTTTCATATCTAAGTTGGATCTGTTCAAAATCAGATCGCGTGCAGCGGGCGTGACTGGCAACTCGCATCGCAGCGCATTCGTTGCTCACATGAAGCTATGCAAACCAGTGTACACTGACCGTTGAAAGTGTTGAAAGATCATACAAAGCGAGACCAAGATATACTGTTTTTGTAGAACTTGATGTTTGGCCGTGTTTACAAAGTTCCTAAACATTTTTAATTGTTAGGTCGTTGACTCGGATTATTAACGTTTCAGTTTTATTTCGTAAAAGGTCGATGACTTATGAGTTGTTGATATATAGGGAGAAGTTGTATTCTTCGTATTTGTCATTGAAAAGATATTTTAACGTATCGAAATTGGAACTTCTAAATTCTTCGTATTGGTCTTTTCAGTGATATTTATGGCGTCTCCATTAAAATGTGACTTATAATAAGGAATTTGAGTACCAAGTTATTGATATTAAAGACATTTTGTTATTGTTTCAGGATTTGTACGTTTGAGGCGATGTCGGGTCGCCATGGGGCGAAGTGGTAGTGCAATGGAGGTATGTTTTTTCATTTAAAAACCAACCTTATTTTAAAATAGAAAACACATACCACTGGACTCAACTTGGTATTCTTACAACTAAAGATGTATGTACATCGATATACATTCCTTAATCCATTGCAGAATTGGGAACAAAATTTGCTGAAAGAACTACATCGAACAATAAAATCAAGTTTTACTGTTTAAAAAAATAATTCATCTTTGTATCAAAATAAGGTTATAAATGACACAATTTACGACCGATAATTTCGATTCTTTATCAAAGTTCTGAACTCAGTAATTGGTTGCACCGTATTTCCGAACTTTGGCTATATTCGAAACCCGATTGCTTGGTAAAGTACACAGATAGGAACTTCGTCAACTGTCATACGTTCACATGGTAATTAGGCTTCGTAATGTACTGTTCGTTTGAGTAACATCAAAGGAGGAACGAGAGTAATCGATACTCATTTTGTATTCGTCGATACGTGTGAAGGTTGGTTCTGGTGGTCACACTTTGATATTGGAGATAGGTCAATAAGAGCAATTCGAATTTATTTATGTTTATTTTGGACTCATAGGTTATATGACGTACTCTTATATGTGGAGGACTAATAGGGAAGTAGCAGTGAACGTCTTCTGGCTGTTGACGATGACGATGATTTTTTTTAAGGGTGGAAAATCATCGAATGACTGCTCCCGCCTGAGTGAGGCGGGAGGGAGTGTCAGACTCTTACTGACGATGATATTGTGAGGATCCAAGTCAGTTTACGCACTTGCATTTGCATGCATTGGACCGAATAGTCTCGTTTCATTTCGGATTATCCTCTATTACATTATTACTTGAGTGTCTTAGCAACAAATTTAAGTGTGGGAGAGCCATGCTTCGGCACGAATAGGCCGGCTCGACACCACTCGAGAGAGATACCACGGCCTCACAGAAAACCGACGTGAAGCAACGCTTGCGTTGTGGTTCGTCGTGTGAGTGAGGTTACCGAAGGCCCAGCTACCCTTCCCTTCTTTCCCAACTCCCCAATCTCCGAATCCCCAACAATCCTCAAACTCCTAATCCCCAAAAGGCCGGTAACGCACTTGTAACGCTTCTGGTGTTCCAGGTGTCCATGGGCGGTTATTGGAATAAAAAAAAATAAAAAAAATACGCTTGTCCGACGTTGCTAGAACTATGTATTAAATAAAAACCAATAACTTTTCGCAATCTATACCATCTCTACATTGTAATTGTATTCTATTGACAAAGTGCTTAAATCAAGAAGAACGTAAAATGTACAAAGTTTTAAAATAAAATTTATGTTTTAAACTTTAGAAATGCAACGAAAGTATAACAGTTTACTCCCACTTAGCTTATCGGACACACATTTCCCCAGTCAAATAGTTTCTCTACAATGAGATATATATTTCAAATTCCCAAACTTTTCCAACAAATAACATCCAAATGCACGTTGGAACACCGTCTGGATTAAGTAAAAACTGCATTTTATTGATTGATCTAATACATTGCTTTGATAGTCCTAATGTACTATGTGTGATCTACTTTAATAAGAAAATCTAACAGAGTGTTCCTTCTCATGTTTGACAGATTTTGTTTTTAACTTTCGAGTAAAAAAAGTTGCATTTCTACATTAATAGCTGGTCACTATGGCAACATTTTAATGACACGTCTTTTCCTAAACACATAATATAATTCTGTATACCAGGAAATGCCCTCATATACGCCCAACATAATCTTCTATCACTAAAATTACTTATTACGAGCGAAGCAGTTAAATATTATGGCTCTTCCTTTGTTAATTCTGTGCCCATCTATTTATTTTCCTTACACAACTATTATTTTCCTACGAATACGACTGACATAAAAGTGGTCGTTACAAGACCATTAAATGGTAACATTGTCCGGCGTACGATTTCATAGATACGGCAATAACATTCTACTTTTATGGAGTAAACACCGATTTGAACAAAGAACATGTTTGATTTTAGAATGTGGATGTATACCTTTTTTGTTTTTTTCTTCGGGGTCAAGGACGTTCAGTGTTGCTATGCGATTCATTTTAGTATTTTAGTACATTTGACTCTTTTTGAAACTATCAAATTGAGACAGGGGTTATTAAATCGTTACGTTTTTGTTAAGAAACATAGTTACTAAAACTTCTTTTTTGGGCGGAAGTTTCACGACTAAGGGAAAAATCCTAAATATTTATGAAATTATAAGCAATAACAGAATATCAAAAAACAAAACATCCTACAAAAAACATGCACAGATGAACGAACCATTCCCAGCCTCAAACGTTTTATATCTCAGGGAAATATGGTTGTATGTAATGTATCATTATTAAAATGTTTCAGAACATTGAAATGAAAAAAATAACACATAACTGAACGTATTCCAACTGCATGTTTGTTGGAAAACAGCCAGTTACTTATAACTAGTTTAAATGCAGTCCTTATGGGTACCAGAATCGGGTCGCGAACTTGGCCGACCCTCGCTTTTTCCTTGTGAAGTGAGCGGAATTCCAAACGGAATTTGAATTAACTTGGTATTTCAAAGTCGTGAAAAGCTAGTGAGGTGTGGGTGTTGTAAAAATAGACCTAATATTAAAGGCTTTAGCATCGCTTTTGTACCCTGGTACCCATGTCGTTGATAAACTTTTATTTCGCGTTGGTTCTCTTTTTTGAAGAAAGGGCTAGACTGGTAGAAAATGCCTGCGGCATTTAGTTCACCTATTTGTACATTTTATGCATGAAGCTTAGGTATTAAATAAATATATAAAGTAACAATTTTGTTTAACCTTAAAGTAGTGTTAGATTCGTGTTAGTTACTTTGAAAGTATATAATGTAGTTTTGAAATATGCCATATAAACATGTAACTTACATAAAGTAGGTATACTCAACAGAAACACAAGAAAGTACCTCTAATTCTACTTTCTTGTGTACTACAGAGCATTCGCTCTTGCTCTATCAAAGATAGTCAAGATTAAAGATACAGTTTACATGTTTTCATCACTCGCAGACCCCAACATAACTTATTTAAACAGCCCATATTGTCCATTGTGCATGAAAAAGAAGAAAGATAAATAGGAACATAAAAAGTTCACAGGATAAAAATTGTTCGGGAACATTCCAGAGATAAAATTACTCCTTAAGAACTTTCGATTGGTCCAAAAACTTTTTTAATATCAACTTTAATGATCTCGATTTTCGTACAGTTTTAATGAGAATATATTTCAATTTATTCGAGTTAAATTCAACATTTATCGGTGGCCTATTATAAAAGTTTTTTTTCATTATATTATAGAGTAAAATTTATGTGTCGCATGATGAGACTTTCAAAATGTGATACTAATTTACTTTTAATAAATTTTATTAAGATTGGTTTCAAAGACACAAATTAAAATATTTTATTTTTTATTTACAACAAATTTGGAACCAAAGCAAAATTCTTCTGCTCTGTACTCTTCAGTAACAGGGATTGGTCCGCCATAAATTTGATTATACGCTTCACAGATTTTATTCGGATCTCATGTATACCATCGTCCAAGCAAACAAACACAACACTAATAAATTCTAAAATCTCAATTTCAAGTGATATTTAATTGTGAGCTTAATTGCGAAAAGGATACAGTTGCAAATGAATGTACTAATTCATTTAGTTATTGCGAGTGTCTGCATTAAATGCCAGGTTAGTTACCTACAAGATATTAGATTCTAAAAAATAAACAAATCTTTTTACTAGTAATTTTTTTTATTCTCATTTGGAAGCAAATCACCAAACATTAAGATAAAGAAGTATTAACTTAGAACATGGCCTTATGATGGAGCTAAGTCCTTTGCAGTGGCAAAGACGTCCACTATTCAGTGATCCACTCCATTTATATGAAAGGTTTTCTATACCTCCACCTTGTCAAGTGATTTCCGATCACAGTTTTCATTTCTTTATGATTGTCACTTTAAAGACGTTCCCCATATAAAACGTAAATTGATGAATAAACCCTAATGCAGGACAACGTTAAAGAAAGTGACTTGATGGCTGAAAAGTAATATCATTCACATATCTCCGTTACGCAAAATAGACTGTGACCAATTTAGAATTCCTACTGGCCATGCGTGTGTAAACGACTTGGTCCAAGGCAACAGCAGTGTAAATTACATTGTTTGTCAAAAGACGTATTCAGATCACGACATTCTGTTTGGTTTTGCATCAGTTTGATGTGTTGTGTCGAAGCCACGTTATAAACGTGTATGTCCGAATCTGGTCAGCGTTTTTCACGTACGAATCGATGAGATCTGTTTGTAGGATTTTGTGCTGTTTTTTGTTGAGCTCTATTGAGTTTAATGGAAACTGTTTGATGACTGTAGGTATTCGTTAGAGTAAAACGATTGATGACTTTAAATACTTTAATGTTATCATTAATCCACTATACCATTTTAAATCAGCTCATCGGTTGAGTGGTTGCTGAAATTGAAAAGAACTTGTTTGAAGATTAGACTATTAGGTCAGGTCTGACAGTTTCTGAGGTTTTAATTCCGAATTAATCTAATAAAAAGATCAGGGCTATTATGGTGCTAAATATAATGTACCTATTAAAGATAAACACAACAGGATAACTAATTCAAGTTTATATTATTTCATAAAAATAGACGCGACGGACATTGTAAGCTTGGATATGGCTTGGGCATTGAGAAGTTTGTGAAAAAGTGCTATAAAATAATGGCGTGGAGCGGAGCTTGTCAGCGGGATATCCTCGGGTTCTAGTTATGAAACTGTACCGAGACAAGGAACATAGATACTGCTGTATTTGTGGGCTAAGGTAAGAGATATAGCAGAATGAATGTTTTGCAGAAGTATAAAGGCCGCTATACAGATCGCTGTGGACTGTCACTGGGGTTGGTCCATGTGGATGTCTTGTGGCAGATATGATGATAAAAGGTGAACTTTTAGGATATCTTGTATAAGATGAAAAAAAAATTAAACACAGACGTGGCATAGTTGGTGTTGTTTAAAAAGAACATCGAAGATGGCATTGATAATTTCATTACAAGGTAAAACACGTCTCCTACAGTTCATTCTACTGTTACCTTAAATTCGCTTTATTTTTCATGTTGTGCCCAATCCTGCAAGTACAGTATAGCGTAGTTCAACGTTCGACAAACGATACTCCAAGTTCCAAACTCAGTAGCGTCTCGTTTTGTTTGTCGTAAAAACACTGGACCAGTTGAAATTGTTACAAAAACATTTTCAAGTATTTTAATATTTTTTATCATTTACACTACTACAGAACTTGCCTTGTTATTTTTTGTTCAAGTAGAGGTAAAAGATGTCGAGAATTATAAAGTTTTAAGAATTTTCATACTGTTTTCTTTAACTTAGTTTTTTGCAACTAAGTGTACTAAATTATTGTGTATTCTAACATAGATGAACAATAGTTTTTTTTTTATTTATTTGAGTGACCGATAGGTCGCGTGGTGGTAAGCGATGATGCGGTCTTAATAGCAAGCCGTTTTTGTAATTAAAAGAAAGACAGAAAAATAATTTATTTGGTACAACACCAGGCACAGACACAATACAATAAATACAATGCAAACAAAAATTAGGAGTGAAATAAAAAAAAATAACAAAAAATAGATGTAGGTAGGTATATACAAAATTTAAAATATACCAACAATAATAGTTTAAGTAATTATTATTATCTTAAATAATTATCAAATATCTTCTGCAATCTTAAGTCAATGAAACCATTTGACAATTAACAATTTTTCAATGGAAATAGTACCTCAAACAGTTGGCAATAGTTTTGTTTTCAAGTCCAATTCAATGATTGATCAAAGTGAATTCCATGTTGTTTCTGTTTAATTGTTTTAACTTTAGGTGTCCATTTGATTAGGATTTTGACCGTGTATTTTGGGATATTGTATGGTGCTTCAACTAAACTGTGCATTTATTGATAGCTTTAGTATTGAATTGCTTTGAAATATGAGTGATACCGAGAATAGCATGTATATAGATAAAATCTGTTCTGTATATTAGGACAATATTCAAGATTTTTTATAGTATGGCTTGTGAACAAAACTTACGGGTGGCTGGTGGAAAACGGTCACCATAGCCATATTGTAACTGTTCATCGTTTACAATATCAGAGGCATCGTAAGTGCATTACCTGTAGACATGGAACGTTTCTTCAGATAATTACTACTACTTGCGACCACTTACGACCTCGTTGGCCGAGTGGTCGCAAGTGCAATTGCCGGGCAAGAGGTCTCGGGTTCGATTCCCAGGTCGGGCAAAGTATTACTGGGCTTTAAAAATTCTCAGTAGTAGCATGGAGTCTGGAATTGTGCCCGGTATATGGCAATAGGCTCACCCCCTATTACATGGGACTCGTAACATAAATATTGAAAAGTGGGTGTTACATTGTACAGTGGCATAATGTGCACCTCTGCCTACCCATTCGGGGGTAAAAGGCGTGATATTATGTTATGTAATTATATACTTTCCTCAACACGGAAATACAAGTATACAATCAGTACATTGAATCCTATTGTAGACTAATTTATTTTTCTTGTCTACATTCTAATTTCCCTTAGGCCAGTATACTTTACCGAGGGTTTTATTATTTAACAGTGAAGGGTTCTTTGAGGACAATGAAAGTGACAGGTTGTGAGCTCTTTGATAACCTGAACTGAAACAGATGTAATTAAATTAATTTAATTATTAAGGACATTTCTCTACATTAGTAATATGTACTTAAATTTCTTTATCTGATTTAGGATTTTATACTCTTGATATAAGATCCTTAGTCTCTGCCTACCCCCATGGGAGACAGGCGTGAAGTTATGTATGTGTATGTATTCCTGATATAAGATCGAAAATTTAATAAAATTATTTGATACTTTGAAGTACGTTGGCATTGCTGGTATCTGTACCTAATAAAAGTCTTTAAATTGGCTTTTGGGCGTTGAATGTTCCTTCTGTTTTTTTTTCAATTTGATATTTAGGCACATATTTGAGTTCTAGGTAACCGCTTCCTTCTGTTTCCAGAAATGTTTTTGTAAACTTTGGAATTCGTTTCCAGGATTGTTGATAACTCTTGTTTCATTCTCCGAAGATGTGGGCAGAAGGATGTTCTATTCAATTCGATTTTCTAAACAATCATTTTGCTTAGCAAAAAAACAGCCAGGTCTCGTGTATAATTTTAGTGAATATATAATAATTAATAATTTATTTATTTATTCAGATAATACAATCCATATGGTTAGTAAAGATATCTACAACTTATAAACTAGTATTAGTACATCAAACCTCATCATATAAAATTAAAATAATAATATTAAAATTTTATAAAATTAAAATATATTGTCAACAATATTAGCAGTCAGTTTCGACCGACTGCTGCTTATACAGTCTTAAACTCAGAGACAAAAACATAAATACTACCTCTATAATCAAAATAATACTTCCGCATACATCTTCTTATCAAAATTCCAAAAAAAAATCTATCTAGTATATCTATCAAGTAAAATATTGATATACGTACTACCACATGGTCGCAAAGAGGTAGGTACATTAAAAAGATGAAAAGATGAAAATATTCATAAACAATTCACCATCAAATAATAATGACAATATAACCCCAGCGAAATTACTGAAATCCCCGTCAAAATTAACATAAGTGGGTCCTCATTCAGGCCGCAACTTCCACGATTGTGGCAACAAAGGAAAAAGTTGGGCCACTGAGGGATTTCCAGTCGAGACAATTCGTCCCAATTTAGAATTCAACAGAATTACCACACTTATACAGTTTATCACGAAGTTCTCTGTGTAGACGCATTAAGTGCTTGGATTTTGTGCGCTCGAAAGCGAAGCATTGAAAACTTCTTGCATGTGGGAAGTGGGATGTATGTAGGTTAATCGTTAAGTCAGTTTTCATATTTTGGATATTAAGTAATTTTAAGCTACACGACTGCCTCGTTGGCCGAGTGGTCGCAAGTGCGACTGCCGGGCAAGGGGTCTCGGGTTCGATTCCCGGGTCGGGCAAAGTATTACTGGGTTTTTACAAAATTCTCAGTAGCAGCACGGAGTCTGGAATTGTGCCCGGTATATGGCAATAGACTCACCCCCTATCAAATGGGACTCATAACAAATATAGTGAAAAGTGGGTGTTACATTGTACAGTGGCATAATGTATACCTCTGCCTACCCCTTCGGGGATAAAAGGCGTGATGTTATGTTAAAGCTACACGCTTGTAATGCTTATAATTGGAAAAAAATTGTGTATGGGTTTGTCCGCGAGGACATAAAGTTTAATAAAAATACGATATTTAAATGTAATAATAGCTATAATGTTTCTTTGTACATTGATTATTAATTAAAATAAATTAGATAAAAAAAAGTAAAACGATCATCACGCATGACGTTATTGGCCGTATAGTAAAAAAAGAAAAATTGTAACCATTAATACGGCCAGTGTCGGTTCGCGCTCTATGCAGATTGTATAGGCACGATTATGTATCTGATCGATAAAAAATCGGGACAACTGAAAAATTAATGCAATCGTTTTACTTCCACGAAACGAAAAAAGTCAGTAAAAGGAATCTTTAACAACAAAAGTTTTCTCACAAAAATAAATTCCATGTAGAGGTAATTTACCGTCTGACATAATAACTATAACTACGTTGAATTTATTCCGATGAATATTCATGTTGTCTGATTCAGTACCGGCTGAATCACTGTTACCTATAAACTATGAGATTTTTACGAACAAATACTGAGTTAGTGGCGCTATCAATTTCTCCAGTGGGTGTAATGATCACTCCGCCCGGTTTAAAGTTCCTGTGCACTTTTCATAATGCCCATTAGACTTCGTTTTCTATAAAATTAAAATCTCTCAGTAGTAATTTCATTTAGGTAAGTTTTTCAACCATTTTTTATTTAGAAACTTTTATGTTAATATCTTGTTGATGAGTAGAAAGATTGATGTATGATAATAAAAGGGGTATTCAATAAGACTGCCTCGTTGGACGAGTGGTCGCATATGCGACTGCCGGGCAAGGGGTCTCAGGTTCGATTCCCGGGTCGCGCAAAGTATTACTGGGTCTAAAAAAATCTCAGTAGTAGCACGGAGCCTGGAATTGTGCGCGGTATATGGCAATAGGTTCACTCCCTATTACATTGGACTCATAACATAAATAGTGAAAAGTGGGTGTTACATTGTACAGTTGCATAATGTGCACCTCTGCCTACCCCTTTGGGGATAAAAGGCGTGATGTTATGTTATTCAATAAGACATAGTCAATTAGGTACTTTATTTCCAGAGGCTGGCCTTTAATAATTTCGACATAGTGTTTGCCTATTTTTAAAATAATAATTTAATTTATATCGAACTGTTTATCGAACTTGAAAGGCATAATATTGTAGAGGTATAATATTTTTTAGCTATATTTCCAACCAGAAACATATTCCAATTTAAATAAATTATTATTCTAAGTCAGTATTATTGTAAAACTATTTAGTTATTAATAACATTCAAACTTAAATAAGAACTACATTCTAATAAACTTAGACTCGACGAAAGTCTAGAATAATACAAAAATAGTCTAGAAATCATTTAAGTTACTCAAGTACCTACTACAAAGTTTGCTCTAGTTTGACAATTTCAACTATTGTGACATCCGCCAACACGTTCAAGGAATCTCTCAAACGTTTATACTAATACTAGCGGCCCGTCCCGGCTTCGCACGGGGGGACTTAAGATTTTTTACATAGTTTTACGTTTTATTTATATTTATTCTCAGTTTTTTTTTTATTTAGGAAGTATTTACCTTTTGAAAATATTTTTCCGGACTTCATTTACTTATTTAATTTATTTATGAACAATTCATCTATAGAGCATTTTTGTATAACTTTAACTATATGATCAGCGCACGCCACGGAAGGCCTCAGAAACGATACTTTTCCCCCGTTTTTAAAACATTTTTGGTTACTGCTCCACAACTATAGGACCTAGCGTGATATTGTATAGCCTATGTTACTTCTGAATAATGCAGCTTTCTAATGGTGAAAAAATTATTGCAATCGGTCCAGTAGTTTTTGAGTTTATTCGTTACAAACATACAAAAATACAAAAATACAAATCTTTCCTCTTTATAATATTAGTATAGAAGTATAGATAAACTTTGCTACAATAACAATAGATCTTAAAATTACTTAAGTGGCGTAGTAACTCAACTCTGGCTCTAATTTGAAGAGTGATCGGTTGTCACAAAAGAGAATAATTGCTACGGTGCGTATAATTAACTTAAACTTTTTTCCTGTTGACTTTTATTTGGGTCATTAAATGCTCGTTTTTCTTTTATTTCTTCGGTCCTATTATGTTGAAAAGAAAAGTAAGAAGAAATTAATCGGTTCTGTGTTTTCTTTCCGAGTGGTAAATAGGACGAAGGTTTTATTAAAAGTGTACTTTGGATGTCAAAGGCTGCCGTGTAATTGTTGCTTAATTTATTAGTGTGACATATTTTATACTTTAATATGATGGTTCATAAGGTTGGTATTACAGGACAGTAACTCTATCCTATCCATCTATATTCCACTATTTGAAACACAAACTGTTTTTCACGGAGAAGACAAAAACTGGCCTTTAAAGAAATGCTCATACAAATATAATGTAAAAATTATGTCTTTCCACGAAATACTTAAAATATACGGCTCCATAATTATATCCTAAGCTTCAATGGTCATCTTTTTACTAAGTCTGTGTCTTCAAATTCCATAAAATAAAATCATTATTCACTTAAGCTTATTTCTATATTCTGTTGTTAAACCAATTGTGCTCAACGTTCCAAACCACAGAGTAAATTAATGATCAAATACCATATCTGTATAATTTGTATATCATTCTGAACAAAACCCCATTCAATACTATCTATCAAATACATTATCTGATAGTAAAGTATATATTATTATATTGTTATTTGTATTAAGGAGGACATTATGACGATTACTTATTTTGATAAACCTTAAAGGAATATGAGTTTGTATTTAGCCTCCATATCCATGATCAAAAATTATTTATATCGATGTAAATTTACTTTTGTTCATCAACACATTAAAAATAGAAGAAACAATAATAGTCACTCGTAGGTACATACTCTAGCTAGATCAGGTCAAAGTGCGTAAATGTTCTAACGGTACTTATATACGAAAGCCAGCCAGCTTCCTGTAATCCCGAAGTGACCGGATGGTAGAAGGTACACGGAACATTAGCCGGTCCTAAATTGACAATCGTCAGTAACAAAGGATGTTGTTCACACTGCTTAATAGCCATTAGTATGAGTATTTAATATAGTTGTTTCAAATTATAAGTTTAGATAAGGTGCTTAGTAGTAGATAATAATAAAAGTGATGGCAGGACAAAAAGTTCACAGAATAAGCAAGAAGCAATCTAAACCTTAATAGGAATCGTGAACGATACAAAAAAGTTGGTCAAAAATAATATAGAGATTGACTTTCTTAGCTAGAATGGAGTTAGCCACTATTTTAATCAATTCCATGCACACACACCATAAACCTTGAAACTTCTATTATAAATCATACTGTATCTTAAAAAAAATAGCACGACGTGAATGCAGTTCCTATCCACACCAACAAACAAAAAAAAGAAAAAAAGTACTATTACAACATGAGATATAATAAAAAAAGAACAAAACAGTCGCAATCTGCACTGTTCTCGTCCGTATTCAGAAAATAAGACATACGTTTTATATCGGAACATCATCGTTGCCGCGGAGTTGGGACGCCTCGAGCCTTTAAAACATTCAGCCTGTACGATGCGACTGTACACAACTAACTTGTTTTGTGCATTGTATACGAAATGGTATTTTTAGACCTGGACATATTAGGAAGTATGCATTTCAGAGGAAAATGTGGTATTGTTTTAGGGGTGTGTTATTTAGTTTCGATTTCGAAATATTTTTTTTAATGTGAGTTATAATTTTAAATTATTTCAGATTATCGTTTAGCCATCTTTGTGCATCAAGAATTCAACATTATGTTTCATTCATATTTTATTTCTATGTTTGTTGTTTAGTTTTTTGAGATGGTATTACATTAACATTATATTGCATTTTTTAAGCATTTCATGTAGTCTTCATTATTCATTTATTTAAATAAAATAAAATAAGACACAATTACGGAGCCAAAGAGTCTATATTCAGTTGGATATAAATATCACAATACAGCACGAATTTCACTTCCCGGCGCAATTTACAATTGTGTGGTACAAGATCAGACAAAAGAGTGAAATATTATGCGAAATCTTTTGGAAATCCGGAGACGTTTTTAGACACACAGGCGTACCTTTCATGTGTATGCATATGTAGAATTATATTTTAGTATATGTGTTTTATTTACAACTAGATGAAAGACAGTTAGAAGAAAAAATAGCAGTCTCACGTCCCTAACTACCTCTAGATATAAAAATCATACTACAGAATTGCTTTATTGCGACCGACTGTTTTACAGGCAGATTCAAAAGGTTGCCTTTTAAAAAGTTCAGGTTTATCAGAGAATGCAAATATTGATTTGGGCCTTTGTCAGCTCTTTATGACAACCATGGGAACAGTAAAGATGTTGTCAATACACATTACAAAGTAAGTCCCATAACCTAAACTAGAATAATAAGGTTAGTATGTAACCATATTTAATTAAATGTTAGTTAAATAGGAACATTCAACAGTGTTATTATTTTATAAAACAACTAGCGGCCCGCCCCGGCTTCGCACGGGTACATACACACACACACACACACATACAACCTTCTTTTTTGCGTCGGGTTTCAAAAAAAAAGTAAAATTATAAAGGAAGGCGGTATTTTTTTTATGAATTTTTTTTATTCATATTTTTTATTCATGTTTTTTTTTGTTTTTTTTTAAATTTTAAATTTTTTACAAATATCATATTATCTACAAAAAAACAAAAGCCATTAGTTTTAGTGAGTCAGAGCTTCACTGTAAACGATATTTGAAGTAGTTTTATTTTGTGGCAGCAAAATAAATTGATTTTCAGGTGCGAAACATTATTTTCGTAGATCGATCCCTAATAATTCGACGGTTTGGCCTTGGGACTTGTTAATAGTTAACGCGAAATTTGATTTGACAGGAAACTGAAGTCGTTTAAAAGGGATTGGCAGATCAGTTGGGATCATCGGTATCCTCGGTATATGAGCTAGTTGACCAGCCGGCACGTTATTGTATTACATTGACTCAGCCCCCCCCCACCGTACCCCAGTGACGCTTACATGGAGCCTACATCGCATGCTGGCTAGCTGAGCGCGGTGAGCGGCAACCACGCGACTTTTTTCTAATACTTGCATTTTTAAACTCGTGATATCTTCCGAATGAAATGTCCGAATTGAATAAAAAGGTATTGCAGCCGTCTTCTTGAATATAAGGTAATTTATTTTGATAAGGATTAATACCAAGGTACAAATAAAGAGCCTTTTCAAGCGGCGGCATATAAATTAAATTTTTAGAATAAAAACCGCTTACTGTGACATAACTATAATATTTAGACATGATGTCGCGACACCTTTTGTAGATAATGATGAGTTCTGCAAAGTCCGTAGTCAATGATTTTGTTCTATCATCAATAGTTTTCGCAGCGCACGCGACGTAAGGAATTTTTCAGTTCATTTTTTTACACCTTGGGTTACATTATTGGAATTTTAGGAAATATCCCAAATTATTTTTAAAATATAATATAGCCTATGTTACTCGGGGATAATGTAGCTTTCCAGAGGTGAAAGAATTTTTGAAATCGGTCCAGTAGTTTCGGAGCCTATTCATTACAAACAAACAAACAAACAAATCTGTCCTCTTTATAATATTAGTAGACTAATACAGAGTCAGGCAACCTCGTTTTTGTGTAGACTGTAATTTACTAGAGTAGTAAACATTTGATAATAATTGCATGTTGTAAGTTTTCTACTATGAATAATTGTTCGGAACAAAGTGAGTTTTGCAACCAACTAAATTAGTAGCTATTTAATTTTTTGTCCGTTTTATTTGAAAGCAATAGTGCAAAAGCACTTTTTTAAGTGACAAAAAATTTAATAGGTACCTACTAATTTTGATTTGGATACCATAGGATATCTTACGATCTTAATTCTATTAGTTTTTGAGATTTAACTTAATAACTAAAGTCGAGTAGCAGCGCGACAGTCGCCGCGTCGCGGGTCGCGAAATGCTGCTCATAAATATGAGCCCCTAGCATGGCTTGAAACTAGTTGAGTTCCTCGTCAAATTATTACGTGAGAAAGCCGAAAACGTAATAATTTATTTAGTATGTCTCACGAAAGTTACAATACTAACTTAATAACATTTTAAGAGTGAAAAAATCACAACAATTTAAAATGAATTGAATGCACACAAATCTGCATACAATAAAGGACCCCTGAGGCCAATGTCTTAAGGTAAAATAAAATCAAATCTTTAATCTTCCGCGTAAAGAGTTGGTGCAAAATTCCATGTCCAAAGAAAATCTGCAAAGATAATCATATCAAAAGTAAGTCGAAGTATGAAAGTTGGTATATTATACCAACTTATCTTGGACATCGTGACGAGACGGCGAAAGTTAAATGGGGAAGAAAATGTATGGGCTGTTTGGACCCGAGTCTGGTGCTAATTCACAAACTACTAAATCCTGTTTCGTCGGACCAAGTTTCAGTGGGACAAGATTGGGAGTTGGAGATGCATATGCGATGTTGGACGGATTTATAAATCAATCTGTTCTGGACATTCATGTTTGGTCTCTGGGAATCATAATTTAGTTTTATTTCATTCGAATATTATGGGTTTAAAATCTAAAAAATGAACATAGACAAATAACTACATAAATATTTACAACTACAACTATTAAATAAGTTTTAAGTATTAAATGAGTTTATACCCCACAAGACAATACTTATTACAGGATATCGTAAATGATATTTAAAATTATTATTTTTATTAAATAAGTAGTTGTTATCCTTTAAGCAAATGCGTTAAAAAGGATAAGCAAAGTTCGTTTTCTATTTCTACCACGTACAGCAAATAACCTGACCATAGTTCAAATCAAGGTTGGTCAAATGTGAATTGTACAACATTATTCTTCGGCATACAACAGTATTCAGGGAATACTGTTTGTTTCGGCACGATTGAGCCGGTTCGACCGGAGTGATACCATGGCCTCACAGTAAACCGACGTGAAACAACGCTTGCATTGTGTTTTGTCGTGTGTGTGGGGTTACTGGAGGCCCAATTACCCCTCTTTAACTCGTCGAGTACCGTCATTATAGACACAATTATAGAACAATACATTGCGGTCACCGGTGACCGCTTGATGTTTGACAGTTTAATCTTCCTAATCCCTGAATCCTCATCAATCTGGAAATTTCTAGCCTCCCAAAAGGCCGACAACGCATTTGTAACGCCTCTGGTGATTCGGATGTCCGTGGGCAGTACTGATTGGTTACCATCAGGTGATCCGTCTGCTCGGGCGTTACGGGCTTATCCCATAACAAACATATTGAGTTTGCATAAAGACCTAACGGACTATTGATTTATAAGCTTTGCATACCTGAGGTATTACTAAAAGAAATTAAAAAGGTAATACATACAAACATACTCCTCTCTCAAACAGAGTCACGTTTCAAGCAAATTATCAATAAATAATCAAATTTGCTCTACTCCCTTGGACAGCCAACTATGATGGCTTCATAGATTCAACTGAATATAGTATTTGAAGTCCAACTTTGGTTCTAAGATCAACTTTCTAGATTCGACGACAGTCATCTGAACTAAATGGGAAGGGCAATTAATTTATTAAATGCAGTATTACTTGCGCCACGATTTAAACTTAGTTCATATTTCCAGCGAAGTTTAAGGGAATCCTGTTTATTACTTTGATAAGAATATTTCTTGAACTGTTTAATACTCCATTTAGCTGTGACTGTATCAAAGTAGTACTTTGTTTGTATGCGAATAAATTATAGAGTAGTTGATTATGAGAAATTGTAATAATTACTCGTTTTTGAATAGCAACTGAAAAGCACTTTGACTGAATGAGTCGAGCAAAATATTTTAACTGGAGTCATAAATTCTACAATATAATTAACTTCCTATCTAATGGATATAGTGCACTTAAAAGATGTCGTTTTTGAGACTATCTCAATTTATTTCAAGACTATTTATTTTGATATTAAAAGAATTGTGCTCTTAGTTTTTGTTATGGACAAAAGAGCGACATAACTTTTCATTGTTGTCTAGGAGACAATCAAAACCAAAATCAATAACTCTTAAATATAGTATACTACTTGAATACACTTCAAGCAGTTTTATCGAAGTGCCCTCAAAGAGATTCGTATAAGCAATTCTTATAGAGTGTATGATAAAGACTGAAAGATTACAAAATTTCTTGATCATTTTACGTGTATCTTTTGTCTGCGATTTTGGTCGCGTCAACTTAACAATTATGTTTTCAAAAATTTGTTTCACTTAACAACATGATAATCTCCTTAACATTGATGAATGTTGGGGGTGATGACCCTTATCACGTCATAATTCATCATCATCGCCACACATATTGTTATCATATCTAATATCAAATATTATTTCCAAAATCTCTCTCAAGTCACTTTCCTTTCAATATCAATTTTCGATATTAATCACACTAACTTAACTGGTTTAGTTAAAAAAGCGTTACAAACAAACAACCAAACATCTTATTCCGTCACATTTTAATATTTTTTCTTTCTTTTGAATTTCGAAAGCTTTCGAATTCTAAGTCTGAATTGCGTCTTAACGGTCAATAGCACAGACCGGTTACTGGCCGCTTAATAATGTCCTCAACATAAGAGCGGATTAGATGTCTCGTCGTATCGGACGTCCGACCTTACTGATGGTTGTTGAGACAGCTTCAGATCTGATGTTAATCGAACGGGAAGGACACGTGTAATGAAGTTTAAGTTACGTGATATGGGAATTGTCACTGTAACGCAAAAAATGTACAAAGTTTCCTTTTTGATCCTAATACGGAGCTAAGAGAATATATATTATCTAATAAGGCAATTGGAGAGTAATGAAGATCCTCCTTTTTCATGTCTTTGATTAACGTGGCCTGAATGGAAGCAATTGAACGGAATAGAAAAACTTACTCATGACCTATTACATTGGATGTTCTATCCAAAACAGCAGAAACAAAACTGATTTCCAAACAAAATACCAAGTTAAAACACAAACCAAAACAAATTCTACTAAAATCAGATTCACTGTATTCTTGACGCGTCCGTAGCAAGTTTAAAGCCGCCATCATGGCGAACATTAGCCAAGGAAGAGACATTATCGTGTTGTAAACCGGAGATTTAACAGCGTCAGGTAACATACTGGGAGTATCATACTAACCACTGGGGATTTTACCAAGTAGGTTCGTTGAAGGAAATTGTACAATGTAGGTTTTAATCTTACGAACATGAGTTCTTCAAATAGATTGCTTGTCGGATTTTGTTCTGTTCTGTTGGAAAAGTGGTCTTTTGAGATGTGGTTAGGCTTGATTAAGAGAAGAAATGGTTTATCAACTGGCTTTTGCAAGTATGGATGTCAAGGAAGATGTCTTAGAGTCGATTAAAATGTCGAGTAGTGAAGTTAGCTCAGATAGTGTCCAACATTTTAAAAATTGTCAATGACTATTTTACTTTGCCTTTCACTAAACAGAGCTAAATGGCTTAAAATTGACACTACGTGACAAATCGTCAATAGGGTTTATAAGTCGATCATTGCTTATTTTCTCTCGGCATGACAAAAGCCATTTGTCGGCTCAAAATTTATTGGTGATTGGTTGTTGAAGTGGAATAGCTCATACTATTTTGTCTGACTTGGAAATAATTCGTCTATTACACGTATGTAGAAGACCAAAAAAGTATGTTAGTTAAAGAGAAACAAGATCAATCTGCATTTTGTATGATTAGGTTTAGTATTGTGAAGATCTTTCTTATTGGACAGGCTAATGCGACAAAAGTGCTTTATACTTTATCTCACATGAATAAAAGAGTTCTTGATTGTGTATAAAAGCTAAGTTACATTAAGAACGCTAAAAATATCGTTCTATACATCATATTTTATCAACTGGAAGCTCCTACTAAAATGTACCTGTTCAGTAAAATAGCATAATCAAATAAATCGCATCGTCCATTTCTGTGATATCCTGTTATGAAAAACGAAATAAATTACGGTCTTCTACATTTTGTTGTTATGAAATCCGATTTTCGAATAAAACGGGAATGAGACACAAAATAGTATAACAACTTTTTTACGAATTGGTTAAACCCAGAGCTTGGACAAAGTAAATACTTAATCTTGGACAAAGTAAATACCTTAAACTGTCAAACACCAAGCGGTCACCGGTGACCGCAACCTATTGTTCTATAATTGTGTCTACAAAACCGGTACTCGACGAGTCAAACTAAACCTGATTTTCATTCAGAACTTTTTTTATGCCATAAACTGGTAAACGATCAGACGGATCACCTGATGGTAAGCAATCGGCGTCGCCCATGGACACCCGGAACACCAGAGGCGTTACAAGTGCGTTACCGGCCTTTTGGGGATTAGGAGTTTGAGGATCATTGGGGATTCAGGGATTGGGGAGATTGGGGAAGCGGAGGGTAATTACGTGTATTATAAATACGTGTGTACTAAAATTTCTACCAGACACTAAGAGATGGCAGCATTTTTAAAGACTATAATAATGTTGATGATATACAAGAGACACGCTTAATAGAAAGTCTCCCATAAAAGTCTCAAATAGAATAGCATTCTGATAATGGCTACTGACACAAGTAGTGGCCAGTAATACAGGTACCATTTTAATCTTCATTTCAAAAGTTCACTAAGAATATTAATGCGGCAACTGTCCACAAGGACCACAACACACTTTGTAGATGTCATTCGCAGATACAATTTCTTCTAGAGACATCAGCTGTGTAAAAGAAATAACGTAATATCTTTGTTCTCAGTGTTACAATTTGTAAAAAAGGCTTCTTTACTACCAAGAGACAAAAATGATATTACAATTTATATTTCGAACACCGATTCATGATTTTTAATTAAAAATTGCGTAAGGCTTTTACGAAGTGTCGCAGATAATAAAAAATACAAGTAATTGGCATAAAATACTTTTTTTTTTCTGTATTTCGGAGCTGCATGGGTTTATTAATATTTTTATTTTAATGATGTTGCTTTTCTAGTGGATACAAGCAGTGTCATAAGCTATGGACATCAATTTAAACTGAAAACTTAATTTAATACAAGAACGTTGTTTTGTACACACGGCTACACATCGAGCTCTACATAACCAGTATAAACTGAACGTTAAATGTGCGGAAAGATGATGCGACGTAACACCAGGATAAACTGGTTTTGTATAGATTGATGTGTGGCCGTGTGTACGTATTAGCAGTAAAATGTACCTAGTTAAGTAAAATAAAAAAAAATATTGGTTATACATTAAACTAAGTCCATTTCCGTGAAGATATAGAAGTTTTCAAAAATATTTCAAATAAATGAAAAATCAATTTGGCTGCGGACTGGATTATTGCAAAAGTCATAACTGAATTAATGTTTGCCATTGAAAATATTAAATAACTTTTGAATCTCTTTTAGATCTTTTCAATTTTTATAGTAACCTAGTCAGACAAATCGGTGAAGTTTTATTTTAGTACGATACCTATAAATCAAAATTTTTATGTGGTAAAAGGAATAAACAGATTTCAAAATGATTTGTGATAATCACGATTCTGACTGATTTGAAAACATGATATCAAAAAATATGTCGAGCCGGTATAATATCCATAATATTTTACCAAACAGTCCCAAGCTACTCACTAAAAGAGGTAAACTAAAATAATTATTAAAGAAATTCCCTGCCTCGTTGCCAGAGTGGTCGCAAGTGCGACTGTCGCGCATGGGGTCTCGGGTTTGATTCCGGGTCGGGCAAAGTTAAGCTACTAGGTTTAATAAAAAAAAATCTCAGTAGTTAGCATGGAGTCTGGAATTATGCCCGGTATATGGAAATAGGCTCACTCTCTATTATATGGGACTCATAACATAAATAGTGAAAAGTGGGTGTTACATTATACAGTGGCATAGTGTACACTTTTACCTACTCCTTCGTGGACAAAAGGCTGATGTTGTGAATGAGAAATTGACTGTAGGACCAATTTATATATGAAATTCTGACGACAGAGAATAAATAATATTACCAAATTACCCTTTGATCTAACCAGCAACTTTTATCAAAAGATGTTGAAGATATGTTATGTAACCCAATAAACAGTATTGGCAATTTCTTGTCTTCTCAAGAACCTCATTAATTTGCGTCTTGTCTTTTATTCAGAGTGAATTAGTAATCGACGGTTTCTGTACTTAATATTTTTATCTATTGAAGTTTATAAATGTGTTAATATTTTGTTTTGAAGTGAGAAAATCATCCGATTCGTCTGTAGTGGTCAGACGGGCTCTTTGCGGCGCGCCCAGAATGATGTGTCAACGATCAGGCTTATTCTTGAATCCAATTCCGATCGATCGACATTGGTATTGTGAAATTTCGTACTCGAGTTTCAACACTAGCGCCCATTGCACCCGTATTGTGTGGATATTTAATGAACTATATGAGTTTTGCTTTATATTCCGTACTATGCATGCTATTTTAACAGCTAGAATAAGGGTTATGTAGTTTTGACATTGAATAATTATTGAGATTTTATTGAATTCAAATTGCATTGACACTGAGATTGGTTTCAAGAGTAAGCACCTTGATATGCTAGACGAATAAATGAATACAAAAGTCTATGAGTTTAACAAAGTTTTCTCATTTTGTCGATTCTACATTATTATACTGACTTTTCTGTTCACTCGTTTTCGTGCTCTTTGTCTACATGATGTGCCGTTAAGACAAAATTGTAAAATCTAATGTCATTGATATAAATAATTATAAATACTTGTGTACAAACAAACACCTTCTTACAAATATAGCGTGAAAAGCAAACATAATATAGTATTTTCTAACATCGTCAACATTGAGTAATTTTTAACCTTTTCACGTAATCCATCATTCTAGATTACTTTATGAAGGCGTATCAAATGATCGAAACTGAAAACAAAATGTGCTATTAATCTTACGTATAAGATACATTTTTCTTAAACGTATAATGGCTTAAATATAAGAACAGCGAGATCAAAATGAAAGGCATATTTCGCTGTAATAATATCTTTTAATATTAGCTATGTGCAGGAAGATTGTATATTGTGAAAGGAAATTACATTGCTGAGAACTTGCTAAGGATAGGTTCGTTTAATATAAATAACTTTAGAAATCGCTATTACTGTTGTGTCTTTCACTTCTATTAATCTAGTATTTAGTCATGCCTACTGGAAGGGTTTTCCATAATCTCTACGGTTGATACCCGTGTTTGAGTCTGTAACTGAACCTATCGATTTCAAAATTATTTTTGCTTTATGTCTCACTGGCTACTACTACCGTGGATTTTGAAGGAAACTTGATTCAATGATACCACAGTCAATAAGATAATTAACATGTAGTTTTGAAGACTTCTGTAGAATTCTCCTTTAGAACCATTTTTTCTAGTAGGTATGTTTTACTAATGGGTACTATTGCAAAGTTCTTGGTAAAAGAATGGTTTAGTCACATATAATCGGTTCCTGAGTTGTCTACGTGTAAGCTCCCATAGAACATATAATTATATGTTCTGTGTCGGCTCTGGTGTCTTTATTTAAAAAGTATCTGTTTGTGGCGGAACTACGGCCTCATTTTCCGCTATTCTACATTTAAGTCATGTCTAACGTCTCGAAAAGATCTTTCTTGGAGTAACCTTTCGACATTGAAGGTTTGTATCCTAGAAATAAAAACAAAAAAGTTTTTAATCAGTTTATGAACCTGCAGCAGCGGCCAAATGCCATCTAGCGCTTGTCTACATGTAGAATCAAATTATATGAAATTGACGTAAATTTTGACACTTGTCAGTGTCATCCCCATACATTTTGATTTCTACTCTCACTGTAGACAAGCGCTAAAGTGGCGTTTGGCTAAAGGCACTGATGCTTTTATATGTTTTTGGACTATTAGTAGCAAAATATAATTTCAAATTTTTGATTGGCTTAATCAGTAATTTGAATCTTCAGTTGGTTTTTCTTACCTGAAACCCTGTCTTTTATTTATAGAAAAGTTCCGATCCTGCGGTTGACTCAAATGTGCAGTCATGTCCAATAACTTCGATAATGCATATCATAGAACGTTAAATTTACGCCTTCAGTTATTTATTTCAGTTATATATTATAACATTCTCTTCCAAAAAAAAAATTAAAATTTCAAAAGGTTCCACACTCAATCTATTTGAATAAAACCTTCCCAATTTAAATACGTCACAGCATGAATGCGGAGCTTAAGGAGCGAAGCGGCTCCTTAACTCTGCATGCTGTAACAAAGAGTATTACAAAGACCAAGTCAGATTATCTACATAAAACAAAAGACGGGTAATGAACTAGCTCAGATTCAGGGTTGCGTCATCGATTTTTATTTTGTTTATTATTCTTTTATATGAAACAATGTAGTTGTGATTAAAATGGTTTGTTGTAGTAGAACATTGTCTGTTCTCCAAGATAAATGGCGTCAATGTTAATAAGATTTAGTGAACAGAAAAGTTGGTGCAGGGTTTGACATAAGCTTTGACATATCTTGTTGGATGTCAATGTCATTCTCAAACTCTGATTTTTCTAATTGTTCGGTTAAACTAGTGCCCAAGGACGTGGAAAAAAACAGACTTAATGCCACTTGGAAATAATTGAAGCACCAAAATGTCAGTGGTGTTATGTATGCGTGTACTTGTAGCACCGTAATGTATGTAATGTAATGACTGTAATGACGGGCCATGTCACGCGACAGATGTCCTTCGTATCAATGTGTGTGTATTCTGCGTGTATGTTTATAGTAGCCAGGTGCCACAGTCGTTGCTTCAATAGACTATGTCTGTCTTTTTTTTTAATTCCTTGGATATTTCTAATTTTTCGATAAAACTAGTGCTTATACTATTACAGTCAGTTCCAAGTAGTATCTATTATCATTCCTTTTATTCGTAAGGGTACGATACTTGTAGCTTGTAATTTGAAAAAAAATGGTAAAATTGAACTATATACATAATAATATTATTTTGTACTAGTTTTCAGATTTATTATCGTACTCGGTTATTGAACTTGTTTAGATTGCTTATAGGTAGACGTTCTCCATCGTAGGCCGCATTCTCGCTTACCACACCGGTGAGATAGTGGCCAAACGTCGGCCAATTAACCTTTAGAGTGCCGCTCCAGTCATCGGTACCTTACGCTAGTACTGATGCATGATAGTGTGACTGTCACCATTTTAAAAGTGGCAGATAAAGTGTTAAATGTAACAGAACCTCAGACAACCTTTCCAGTTTAGATTGCATATTTTCAATCCATAAAAATATTATCGTTATTCAATAGCTTTTATTGTTATTCAATTTCACTGTTGGTTTCATAGAAAACTGAACCGCCATAAATATTATTGTTTGTTATGCTAACTAGGTTTCCGGTTGCGGATTCTGTTACCCTATAAAATACGCTATAAGTGGAAAATTCAATCATAAATCTAAATACGGCTTAAACCTTAGTATAGATATTTATGATTTGTATACTTATCAAAATTAGCGAAATCAGTTGAGCGGTTCTCGAGTTTTAGCGATACTAACAACCGGAAATTTATTTTTATTTATATATATTTACCCTTTTATTACACTACTTATGTAGTTTACAAAAACAGCTATAACTCTAACTAACTAACCCAAAATATGCATGAGTATAAAATTATAAAACACCCCTTACTTTATTCAAACTCCACAAGAAACATCACCCATTACACACACATACTTAACACTCACACCACATAAATCAAGGTCGCCATTATCAAGTGAGAAGCAGAATGTATGTATGTAACACTGAAGGTGCTCAGAGGGCTGTAACAGGGCTAAGTGTGGACTCATTAACTCATGCCTAATGATGTGCCACTGTCTTTACTTACCCCTCGCTTGACTATTCTATTAAATCACATCTGCGTCGTTTTCGAGCGAAAAATGTGACCCATTTTGTTTACTTTCTCTGTAGACCCAGATTAATGATTATTTTATTCATTTTCGATGCTGTTTCTGGAAAGTCCTTGAATGAGCTAGGTTTTTTGTTTGTCCTGAATTATGAGTTCATTTGGTAATTGCGTCTTCTTGAAGTTTCTTTTTTGCAATAACTGCGGATGAATGGTATATTTTTTTGTACATTTAGTTTGATTGATGTTTGATTATTTCAGTCAATATTTAATGCTTTTGTATGGAACATACTGTCAAAAACTAGATTCACAATAAAATGTTTCATACTATACTGATAGTGACAAGGTTGTCTGTCATATAAGAGACATGATGAAGTTAAAATATTAGTTTCTATTTATCAACGGTTTAAGTAATATTGATATGAAGCATAGAAAAGCGAAGTAATATACCTCTAGTATAATGATGTGGTACGTGAAATAATTTAGTTTATCTATTTTGGGTCTGGTACCTATATTTGAAAGAAGATAATCAATAATAGTTGCTAGTGGCGCCATCTAGATATTGCAAAAACGAGAGCCTTAACAAAAACGGGCTTTTCTAAAACATTTAAAAGTTTCTGGTTATAGCAATATTTTAATGTTATCTGAAACCGAAATATATGTTAATCTGTCTCAATAGAGTCTTAGATATATAATACGCAAAATTACAACGGATCACAGTTAAAATCACTACCCAAAATGACCCATTTATTACACCCATTAACAAACTGTATCTCTGAGCCTGAAAATGATGGCAGTTGCTATCACATGGTATTTATGGTATTTATGAACTCTCCTCTGCTCTTAAGCCAGTCAGTGTAGTATCAATTTTGAAGAAAAAATTGTTGGTTTTGAGTTATTCATAGACTGAAAATACTGTCCTAAAAATACTTTTTTACACTACGATTTTTTCCTGTATACCATAGACGCGGAACAACAGTCTGTGGATCACACAAAGAGTTGTACAGTGCGGGAGTCGAACCCGCGACACGTTGCGTGGCAGCCAGTTGCCGCAGTCAAAATTGCTTTCTCGATACAGAAATCGAAGTCAATTCGATTCCACCAATGAAGCGAAGCAGATAATATACATATATCTTTGGCAATACATTATATTTGAATTAATAATTACACAATAGGCTCACCCCCTATTACATGGGACTCATAACATAAATAGTGAAAGGTGGGTGTTACATTGTACAGTGGCATAATGTACACCTCTGCCTACCCCTTCGGGGATAAATGGCGTGATGTTATGTATGTGAATTAATAGGTAATATAACCGACCAAAAATGTGTTTAGTAGGAATATCACTCAACTAACACCACATTTGAGAATGTCTTTGATTATTTTTTTAGGGAGGAAAATCATTGAATGGCAGCTCCCGCCTGGGTGAGGCGGGAGGGAGTGTCAGACTCTTACTGACTAAAAACCACCCCGTTCGTTCTTCAGCGCTTCAAGCCGGAGCCCCGGTTAACCCGTTATGTTCTCCGCGACGTCTTTGATTGTTTAGGGTTATAAAACGAATGACAATTAATTAATTGAATAAATCATTTACAATACATAGTGAACATTTAATGTATTTGAAAAATAAATAAACTCCCATAATTGTACTATTTGTCTGAAAGAGGTCGGTTTTCGTCGACACTGTTGAAACATGTAATTGGTTGTAACAATACTAGTGCAGTGGAACTTAATTAAATTTTAAACCGAGTTAAAATGGTGTCGGCAACGAAACAGACATGGCTAGATTTTTGTCATTTTTTTAAGGTGTAGTATTTATTATATGTATATTATTATATATATATTTTACTTTTTAGTTGTTAGTATTTAAAACTAACTTTTACCCACGACTTCGTCGTAGAATAAGAATTTTAGGACAAAACTTTCTTTATGTTTATTTGTATATTAATAATAATTTCGTCAAGGGGTACGGTAGATTCGATCAAAACATTACTTGAATAACGATACATAAAAAAATACCGATTTCGAGTCGACAACATATGGATATATGTTGTCGACTTCTTCTTTATGTTTATTTGTATATTAATAATAATTTCGTCAAGGGGTACGGTAGATTCGATCAAAACATTACTTGAATAACGATACATAAAAAAATACCGATTTCGAGTCGACAACATATGGATATATGTTGTCGACTCGAAATCGGTAAAATTCGGATTGCGGAGAGATTATTTCGTTTTATTAATTCATTTCCATGACACTGACAGACATACCGCAGTCGCCATCTTGAGTAGTAAATAAACGTTCCGTTTCATACTAGCTCTCAAATACCCCTCGCCAATCAACACGTTGTCACGTCAAAAAAGCATAAATTAACAAAGAATATGAATAATTTCACGCAAACGAAGTCGCGGGTAACAGCTAGTTTGTAATAATTGCAGTACCAGTATTATATTTATAAATTTATTAAAAAAAACTTAAATGTTAAACAACATGCATTATCTACTTGTACTTATTTGATATAATTGCTTTAATTTTGATATTTATTACATTACTCAACACAATACACATTTAACAACTATTATTCTTCAAAGGCAAATACTTGCCTCTATTTAATTATCGTTATGTCTGTTAGAGTTTTGTTAGATTTAAACTGTCAAACACCAAGCGGTCACCGGTGACCGCAACCTATTGTTCTATAATTGTGTCTACAAAACCGGTACTCGACGAGTTAAATCTGAAAATTAGATAATGTACTAAGATTATTTTAAAATAATTCCTAAGTAGCACTTATGTTAATATATTTCAGACTTAACTCGTCGAATACCGGTTTTGTAGACACAATTATAGAACAATAGGTTGCGGTCACCGGTGACCGCTTGGTGTTTGACAGTTTAAGGGACTAAGTAGAGTGATTAAATGCTAAGACCTCTTTTGATAGACAAGTTATCTACCTCTAGTCTCTGGACGGGAGGGCTTATGTACTTTATTTAAAGACTATCTTGTGTACATACATTCTATTTATATAATGAATGAATATACTTTGTTTTTCTTTTAAAAAGGGTATCATTATAAAATATTTAATGTGCGGTTAGAAATCAATAACACGATTCTTCTTTGTCTGGGTATCGAATGTGAGATTTTATTGGACTTATGGCAGATAGACGATTCAACCTAACCACCAAAAAATAATTATATTTTTTTATATACTACATTTAAAATAATAACTTTAACCTCCTTTTTTTTGAAGTCAGTTAATTAATATACCTACTACAACTTTTTCCTAAGTGTAAATGTGTGTCCACTTTTCTGAAAACCCCATCAAAATCGGTTCAGCCGATCGCGAGAAAATCGCGCATAACATACATACAGGTCAAATTGAGAACCTAGCTTTTATAAGTCAATTAATAAGTTGATTAAAAATATATGTTTCGTAGTATTGAAGAAGCATTACATTGATAACTTTACTTACAGTATTTACAAACTGTCTATAAATAGGTACCAGGTTTATTTATGTGTGCTCGAACAATTTCTGTTAGATATCAGTTAGGTTAAATATAGGCACTAGCTACAAGTAGGCAGCTAAAAATAATACCTAATAAAATATTGGAAAAATACTGAATGAATCATGTTTAATGGTAGGTACCTACTTATTGAAATATCAAAAGAATATAAAATATTTGCTGATGTTTAATTTCAGCAAACACGTGTATCGTACAAGAGCTTGTTTAAATAAATATAACTTTATAAAAATTAAATATGTATTTTATTATTATTTATTATATTTATTATTTTTTATTATCGAAGTATTTTTTTTATAGAAGTATTAATATGTATTCCTTGTTTCGTATAAAGTCTGTTAATATATGGTCTTGTTTCTACGGAATTTATCTATATAAGAACCTGGATTTTATTTGAGACATAGTTATTAGATTAATTTAAGCTGATAAATAAAACGTTTTCTCTCAAAGAGTTATGATATATCGCCGCCCAACCAGAACCGGACTCCAGCGTACATCGCGTCGCGCTCCGCTAGTGCCTCAAAGAGCGATCAGCTATCAGACCACCACGATCGGGGCCCAATAGGGCTGATGGCGATACTGATTTCTATATAAGGCACAAGTGCGGCCCCACATGGAATACTGTTCTCATCTTTGGGCGGGAGCACCCCAGTACCAGCTTCTTCCTCTGGACCGCATTCAGCGGCGTGCCGTTCGGATTGTTGGATGTCCGGATGTTTCAAACCGGCTCGACACTTTGGCAATGCGTAGAGATGTAGCTTCATTGTGCATTTTCTACCGCTTATACCACGGGGAGTGCTCTGAGGAATTGTTTGACCTGATACCTGCCGCATCTTTTCGTCATCGACCCTCACGACAGCATATGCATCCCCATCATATAGATGGTTGGCAGGCCACAACTGTGCGGTTCTCACGTAGCTTCCTGCCTCGCACAGCAAAACTGTGGAATGATCTGTCGTCGGCGGTATTTCCGAACCGATACGACCTTCAAACCTTCAAGAGAAGAGCGTACTCCTTTTTAAAGGGCCGGCAACGCACCTTTGACTCTTCTGGTGTTGCGGGTGTCCATGGGCGGCGCTGATCGCTTACCATCAGGTGATCCGTCTGCTCGTTTGCCTCCTATTCCATAAAAAAAAAAAAAACGGAGCCGCAGAAAACTTAACGGGTTGCCGGGGCTCTGGCTCGAAGTACAGGAGTAGAAACGGAGTGGTTTTTAATCAGTACGAGTCTGACACTCCTTCCCGCCTCACTCAGGCGGTCAGAAGTCATTCGCTGATTTTCCCCCTTAAATAAAATTGAAATTACATCGCAATCATACATACGTCGTCGGTCATTAAGCTTGTAACTTATATTGAGTCAAGAATTACTCTAACAGTCATCAGTTTAAGTTATTCAGTTCTACAGTTTGTCCAGTAGATGAATATAATTTAAGCGTCTAGTCTATATCCGTGAACCAGTCATTCAATACACAGTTAACATCATAGAAATAGTATCTCAAATTGAAATATCTCACAGACTACCTATATACCGGCTTCAATCACACCACTAACCAATATACGATAGTCACTTTGACGACTGTACAATCTCTAGATAGACTAATTCGAACGAATCCCCAACACGAGAATAGTTAAGCTTAAGTCGAGATTTTGCGTCCAATACACGAACATTACGCCGCTTAATGCTCCTGAAGTATTTGTTGCTATTCGGGCCAGTTTACTTACTGCAAGTTGTCTCATTAACTTGGATTTAGTTACTTGAAACACAATTAACTTCGCTAAGAACACTGAGTAAGGAACAGTCCTTGGTTCCCGTTGAGCGATTGTTTTGTTTATTATGTTGTTTTGTGTTTTGATGAGATTTGTGTTTTGTGGTTTTATTGATTTGTGTATGGTTGATAAGTGGGCTGTGAACTTTTTCTTACATCATATAATGTTAGTAGATTTAATTTATCATTTACGTAAAATTATGCCTCATAAAAGTTGCTGCCGTCTCGTTACCCGAGTGGTCGCAAGTGCGACTGCCGGTCAAAGGATTTCGGGTTCGATTCCCGGGTCGGGTGAAGTATCTGGGTTTTAAAAATTGTCAGTAGTAGCACGGAGTTTGAAAACGTGCCAGGTATATGGCAATAGGCTCACGCCCTATTACATACACATAACATAAACAGTGAAAAGCGGGTGTTACATTGTACCTCTACAGTGGCATTAAGTGCCGTAATATGCACCTCTGTCTACCCTTTCGAGTATAAAAGACTTGGATGTTATGTATGTAAAAAATTGCTCTTACGACTCATGGTAAAGAAAAAGTTGTAGATTCTTAGATATCAAAATAAAAGTTAAGCTTCTTTACTTTCTAATAACACAGATTGACTTACAACAAACGAATCACACATAATAAAACCCGCTTTGTAACTGACACTTGATAATTACCCCCCAAAACCAAAACAAACTAAAGCTACTTTGCAAGAAAAACATGAATATAATTTTCTAGAAGCGCTGCGCCCGCAATGAGGGTAGGCGACCGAGTTATGGCAACAGTAGTTGGTACAGTCAGTAAGCAAGCAACCGTCGACTGTGGACATTGCCTGAATGCGACCGCTAACGAGAAATTCTCTACCGCCTATACTATTGTACTACGCCACAATGTATTTTACACTCATTTTACCTCACATTATATAGAGGTAGAGAAACTAGAAGTGGCAAAGCAGCAATGATGTTACTTGTTAGAATTTTTTCATTTCAAAAATTTCAAAAAGAAGTTTAATTAATATGTATGTATACATATTAATTAAACTTCTTTTTGAAATCGGTTAAAAATGTAAACCATTTACAAGTTTACGTCATCACATTTACACCTTCAAACTTGCTTTCAAATGAGCAAGAAAAAAAAGCGGCAAAAATATCACAAACGACGCCGGCCATTTCCGCGCTCTTAGGTATACCGACCACGTTAAAAAGCATTAGTTCAGTAACAAAGGGTGGTATGACAAAGTGCCTTCCTTTCTTGGAGGGGTAACAATAGAGGTGTCGCTTGTTGTACCACCAAGTTGTCGTGACCGAAGCCAACATTGAACGTAACGACTTAATGCATCGTCTTGTTATTTCTAGAAATAAAAAGTATTTTAGGCTCTGGTTTCTTTGGTTATATGTTTTTATTGTCATATAGTGGTTTTTATGAGCGGTTTTGATGTGAAACGCTTTTTTTTGTGTAGATTATTTTTGGCTGACTGCCTCGTTGGCCGAGTGGTCGCAAGTGCGACTGCCGGGCAAGGGGTTCAATTCCCCAAGTATTACTGGTTTTTTTTTTAATCTCATTAATAGCACGGATAGAATATTTATTTATATGTGAGAGCTTTAAATACAAAGTCAAAGTTAAAGATATTATCTCAATTAATTCTTTATTAGGCACTTTGGAAACGTCAAAAATTTAATTGTCCGTGGGTATGTCTGTCAGTGAAGCTAGGGTTCGTTAGAGTAATCTATATATACCTATAAAAATAAGACCCGTTTCCCGTTGTCACGCCAAAACTTGTGAACGGCTAGACCGATTTGGCTGATTTTTGTTTTTGTTGTGTTTGTTATCAGGAGAAGGTTCTTAAGACAGAAAAAGTGTCTGAAAATTCTACGGGAATGGGAGAAATGGGATTGCGCGTACAAAGTCGCGGGCAGAAGGTAGTGTAAAATAAAGGCGATTTTCACGATGCCTAATTCCACGATATTCAATCTGATAAAATCTGAGGTTAAAATAATCCATTTATAAAAACTTTTCCTGTTACAAATGTTAACTTTCCTTTCCTTTGTAGATAAGGAAAAACATCAGCTTACAGTAAGTGTTCCGGTGAAATTATTCAGATCACTACAAAAACAACTTAGGCAACCCTACTTACCAAATCACGATTTTTTACGTTTGTATAACATTGGTCTGCCAAAACCGTTTATTTTCTGGAAAACGGTATGGGCAGGGAATACTAATCTGTTCCGTTGTAGGTAAACAATAAGAACGAACAATCGTCGTTATGGTTATCTTAACACAGCACTTCAGTTTAAAAACAAAAATAGTATTTATTGCTTTCATGTTAAAGATCAATTTTAGGAAAGCTTTAATGTTTTTTTTTTTTCTGGAATAAACCGGTAAACGAGCAGACGGATCACCTGATGGTAAGCAATCGGCGTCGCCCGTCGGCGTTACAAGTGCGTTACCGTCCTTTTGGGATTAGGAATTTGAGGATTGTTAGGGATTCAGGGATTGGGGAAAGGGAGGGGGAGGGTAATTGGGCATCCGGTAACCTTACTCAAACGACGAAACACAACACAACGTTGTTTCACGTCGGTCTTCTGTGAGGCCGTGGTATCACTCCGGTCGAGTCGGCCCATTCATGCCGAAGCATGGCTCTCACACTTGAAATGTTTAGGTTGAAACCATGTAACCTCCTGGTTTTGATAACATAGGCTATAACTAAGACTGAAGAGATTAAGAATTTAGATTAACAATTATCAATCTTTTGTTTTAAGTATAATAGTGTTTTGTCAATAAAACATTTAACATTTAAGTGGCACTTATACTATAACATAACATAACAGAACATCGCGTCTTTTTATCCCCGAAAGGGTAGGCAGAAGTGCACATCCCATACATATAAGTCCGCTGAAATAGGGAGTGAGCATATTGTCATACACACAATGCCAGACTCCGTGCTACTACTGAGAATTAAAAAAAACAAGACCCGGGAATCTAGTCGCCTTTGCGGCCACTCTGCCAACGAGGCAGTCCCTATACAATTAATATGTTTATACATTATGGCGTTATTTACAAACATCTTTTACTTAAATATAACATTCATGAGAATGACACATTTTTATCAATTACAATTGTACGGACAACAGTTTCATAAATGCAAAGCAGTCCCATTTTATGCAAACCTATAAAACACAATTTTACGAGTACAGTTGACGCGTAACTAACAATATTTCAAAAATGCATACAATGACCGAAATTGTTAAAGTTTTATGGTATACAAATTGATTCAGATTTTCCTTTTATGGCACAGACTGTAAAAGTCATAAAAATGACAATAAAACACATTGTTGCATCAAAAGAATGAGTTGAATACATGGCTACATGGAATACGTAACAATTATGTTCTACTTCTGACTAGCTGTTGGACTTAATGTAAATTTTGACATTTATGCCAATGTCAATCCCATAATTTGACATCCACTATTGTCGCAACTCTTTTTTTATTCTATATTATTTTTATGGGCTTTTAAGCAACTCTATGCCATTCATGAATCGTGAAGCTTGAAAATATATAAACAAAACTATTTCAAAATAAAAACCGTATAAAAAAGCGACTAAACACCACGAACTTGTATCACGAAACTTACAATACTTATAAAATAATAGCTATTGTTTTTGTTTTCTGTAACGCGAGCGAAACGGACGGGTTGAAAACAAAGATATAGCGGCTTTCACCTACATACGGCAAAGTTTCTGGACTCGCCCAGTTTAGAACGGAGCTGTGTCAAAAGTTCCACGCCATTTTTTACAATTGAGTATTTCTAGAATAAAATTTATCATAATATTTTGTTCTGTGTACATTCAAAATGCAATGTATGCGGGGACCGTAAGTGACGTCACGTCTTTATATAATTAATGTTACTTAAAGCTAATGGTTTGAACTTTGGCTTATATCGAAGTGTTCATTCATGCATTGCTCTTTGGGTACATGCTCATACATACAGTTAGTTAGTTCATAACTGTATTATAGTTTATTGTGTACAAAAGCTTGTAAATACATGATTGAAATGCACTTTTCATTAAAATTTGAACTTTACCTAACGTTATATAAAATTTAGTATACAATCTATGCATATTTTCCTCAATTATTACTTTATTACTTTTAATATTTACATACATTAAAAAACTTAAATTAAAACTAACTATTACTTAAATAAAATTAAAATTAAATATTACTAAATTAAATATATACAACTAAAGATTAAAATTAATTATAGAAAAAACAAAAACAACTATTTACATAAACTATTTATAAGGCATCGAAAAACTCTTCCGCATCGACGTCAGTGGGGAAAGTACCCAGAAGGCTGGCAGCATTGCCACGTTGTATGGCAATGCTTAACCTCTGACCGAGAAAAAGACCAGCCCTCTGGTCACGAGATGTGTCGACCAGGCGTTTCGAAATGTTTTTGAACAATTTAAGCGCACTCGGACCCCACGGACCTAACGTCTCAACCCCAAACGGCTCAAAGATATAACTACCAGCAAGGTTGTTATACTTGCGCCGCTTGAGGTTTTCTGCAGAGGCAGCAGCCGAACCAGCACAACTCGCCGTTACTGGAAGATGAGAAGGTGCAAGGGTGTCGACACAGGTTGCGTCCCACACCAAAGACTTTCCCAGCTTCCAGGGCATAATGGACATACCGTCGGGTCTCTTCCCATCGTCGCGTGCCAAACCCTTTGGTTCCAGAACAGCTGGTACACCGGCGATGACAAGAGCTCGACGGATGATGTCGTTAATGCTGGCGTGTCGGGCTATCCGGCCCGCACTTCTGCTACACGATAAGCCGTGGTGGCCGAGGTGGTCGACCATCTCACCGCATTGACAGCGATGCGGAGAAACACAGGGTGCACCTACACGCAAGCAAGCAGCAAGCCGAAAAGTTGAGTCATTCAACATCGTGCCAATATTGAATGACGGAAGTGCCTGAAGCCAGAGACCTGATTCCCACTCACCCACAGCCAATAGGCGAGCTAACTCCGCAGGATTGGTGCTGGTATTAATTAGATTATTATGCACCAACCTGCAAAGCGGCTCGTCCCATTGTCTCTGGGAGGAAGGGTTGTCAGGCAAGGCTGTATTGGGACAAGTTTCTGTCCAGGCGTTCATCGCGTCGGTCAGACACGGCACATCGGGTTCAACGTCAACACCGGCTAAAATATTTTTTGTTAAAGTACTAGTGCTGTGGACAGAAGAGATGAACGCCGGTAAACTAACACTGGAAATTTTGCGGACGCCTAGACCACCAAAACGAATTGGTAGTGTGGCTTGAAGCCAAACACGATCGTCCATAGAAGCATTCAAAAGTGAAGTTAAGGTGTCACGGATAATTTGATCAATTTGGTCCAGAATATGCGGATGCTTCCACAGAGGGGAAGCACGCAGAAAATACATAAATTTTGGGCCGAAACAACAATAGCGAATTAAAGTAAAGGCACAATGTAGATTAATTTTGGAAAGTCTATCGGAAAAGTCACAGAAATTTTTAATTTTCTCGTTTATGAAATCAGAGAAACTGTTTTCGAAAATTGGGGAACCCAGGAGAAGAAGCGAGTTTTTATCAACAATTTTTAAATTCGGCGCTACGGTAGAAAAAGTGTTTAAAATTCGTTGTCTGTCAATAATTTTGTCCGGAAGGTAAATTTCGCATTTAGAAATATTTAATTCTAATCCGATGGATTTAAATTTAGAGATCAGAAGCTGTAAGTCATGAAAAACAGTATCTGCGTCACCTCCTAAGGTTCCATCGTCCAAATACCAAACATTAAATTTAGATTTAAGTTGCCGAATAATAGGGTGAATGGCCAGACTGAAAAAGACTGGACCAAGAGGATCACCTTGTTGGCAGCCTACCGCAGAATCCAAAACTTTGTCTTTATATAATAATTTTGAAGGTTGTCTATAGCACTGCCAAATAAAACTGTAAATTTCAGGTATTCTTTTTTAACTTCAGCCAACAAAGTGTCCCTATTGATGGAATTGAATGCATTTTTTACATCAACCTTAAGGATGACCTCACTTTCGTTTGTATTCAAGAAAGATGATAGGGCGTGTACGGCAGCCTCACAACCCCCTTTTGAGCCGAAGCCTAGTTGGAGGGGTTGAAAGTGCGACATGAGCGCATCTTTATGATAGCTGCAACACAACTTGGCTGCCAAACGCCTGTAAGTACAACCTACGGCAATGGGACGTATGCCGCCATCTTTTTTGCGTAGGGCACATAGATTGGCCCCGTACAAAATGTCGATAACGGCATCCGTCACATACCGGAGAGCATTAAATTAACCAAAACCGTTAGCTCCTTCAGAAGAGACTCACCGGCTTCCCCGACGTCTGGCCCCGTCAAATCCTTAAGATGTTGAGGAGTCAGACCATCAAGTCCACCAGCAGAGCCACATCGGAAGGAGCCAACGGCTGCGGCTACTTGCTGGACAGTTGCGGTGAAAATATGAATTGGTTCAGGAGGATCGGGAAAAGTGAGGTCAGCCCTAGCAGGCGGGTGTTTACTCTTCAGAGCTTCAAAAGTTTCTGAAGAGTAGGGAGCAACCACGTCACTACTGAATAAAAGCCTGGCGGCTCCGCTTATATCACCTTCACCTAATTTGGATTCTACGTAGTCAAAACGAGTTTTTTTAATATTATTAAAGGAGTTAGGAAATTTTGGATCTAAAATGGGGTTCAAAATACTACAATTACTTTTAATTTGTGAGGTTAAGTTTTTTTTAACAGCCAAATTTTTTTTCACGTGTAGAATCCTGTAGGGGAAGGTGAGTAACTGCTCCCAAGCCGAGAAAGAGTTCTCCCGAGTTGCAAGACGAATGCAATTTCCTAAATTAAGAGCCACGGACCGTCTTGCACCACGAGGAACTCTTTTTAAAACAGGTGTTGAATTTTTGAATTTTTTTTTTCCTCAATTATTTTATATTATTAACTCCACCCAATTAACTTTTTAAATTGACTGCTTATGCTAGAGGTTAATACGTTCAAATAAAATTCAACTTTGTTTTATTGGTAATTTGATTTATATCAAACTTTTGTATTTAGGTATGTTTAGTAATTAAATTAGGAAGTTACTGATTGTTATGTTTGCTTCATAACTTATTATACACTCGTTTTTACCACGAGTGCGTACATATAACTTTTAATCGACACGTGCTTGGTGCTTGCACGCGCGCTGTATTGACTTGTGTAAAATAATATTTATCAAGATTTATGTACTAGTCTATGTTTTATTACTTTTCTTGAGCAAATGACACGGAAACCTTAAAATATCTTATGGGTAGAGTCACTGTTATCTTCTATCTAGTATTCGTTGATAATATTATAGGATTAACTAGACACATTTGTTGACCATTCATAATATCAGGAATTTTGTGTCACAATCTCAGTTTATTATTTAGTCTAGATTATATTCCATGATTCTGTGTTTTAGAGTGGAGACCGCGTCTAGGCAAATGCAGTGTAGCTAGGTGGAGCGACGATATCCCCTAGATGGCTGGCAGTACTTGAATGATAAGAGCTTAAGATCGAGCTCACTGGTGTTCTATTGGAGAGGCCTATGTCCAGCAGTGGACGAACACGGGCTAATGAAGATGATGATACCCCATGATTTGGCAATGCTTTGCATTCGTCCCAGAACTTTATTAACCATGAGCTCTTCATTACCATAGAATCAGTAAATAACAGCTTTAACGTTTGAATTTAAATGGGAACTATGTATTAGCGTGGAAGTAATTTGCGGGACCTCAGCAGCTAATATGTTAGTCTCAATAAATAGTTACAAAGTCCCACTATTCCTTACAGCTGAACTCTTAGAGATGGGAGTGGAATTATTCAGGAAGTTGGCTCGTTAAGCCCCGTGAGGCATGGCTAACTTTCTAAAAGTGAAACACGAGGAAACGACGAGACGATATATTAGTACTTATATTGTTCCCAACTTAAAATAACTTTCACTGTTTAATAGTTTCTTGAAGATTTTTACCTTTTCACATAATATGTTCGGAGATTGTTTATAGTTTTGGAGACAATCTGTTGAATGTTATGATTTTTATAATAAAGTTTTTTAAGATTGATAAATGGAAAATAATTGTTTTAACTTCTTTAACACGTATTGACGTCTATGTAGGTAACATTCCCATTTACTTCTACGTAATCAATTGCAAATACAAAATATTATAAAAATAAATTATTTTCAAGAATAAGTCTGTTTGTGTATAAAAGTAAATTCTATGAAATTGAATATCAAAAGACTTCCAACAACAATTCTTTCGCGCATTCAAATACGCAAACAAAATGGATTAGGTACAAAAGCAATAACAAAATTGATTTTCGTATTATGACAGGCCATAATCAAAGTTAAGTCGAGTGGAAAAGCGGGCTCCTTTTATTTAAGAAAAGAACTTTCGAACGATTTAACACGCAATCCAGACACCCTTTTATTTACGAAAAATGAATGAACATATAAACAATGATCTCGAAGCGAAACTCGTTTGTTAGAAAATGTAAAATACAGCAATAAATCTGCATAAAGTTAGCGACAATATAGAGTATTATTATCCTTTTTAAGGTCCGTGACAAATTATCCCTAATACATTTTCGTCTAAAGTGAAAAAGTTGCGTTTGTTCATTGTAAAGATATGACATAAAGGTCTTTTGTAATAGGACAATGATAAAAATAATGGTGTCAGTGGGACGTGAAATAAATTAAACTGACGCCATAAAAATCCTATGTCTATATTAAAATCCCTTAATTATTTCATACGAGACTGCACACGGCTTTGTTGTACGGAATTTTATTGTAGACATAATGTACGGGTAGGCTTTTATAATTACTCGTTCGGAGTGTAGAATGCTATCCAGGTCAAATTTTTGAGGAGTTTTTATTTCTCTCTTTAAGGTAACAGATATAACGGTTAAATACCCACCACCACAATTTATGCATCTCTCATTTCTGTTCTCTAGAGCGTTCGATTTTGATCTCTATAACACAAAAGAAAGGTCAAATGGAGATTATTTTCCCATATTTGTTTTCACATTCTAAGCTTTTTGAATTCGACCTTAATTTTCTTCGTAAAATACTTTTTAATGAGATTTATAATTCTAGACATAATCTCCTTAACAAGTCAGTCTGTTGGTTTAAATTGAATAGTTTATAAAAGCGAGAGTAATTTAATATGACGGGAGATGTCTAGTTAATCCTTATAATAATGATTGGAGAGTTAAATTATCTTACTTATAAACCTTACGACCTTAGTACTGACCTCTTTTATATATAAAAATAAGGTATTCTTTTTTTGAAAAGAAGAGATCTAAAGAAGAACTCAAACACTTTAAACTCTATTCTACAAAAATTAGAACACCATTTGTCCCAATAAAAAACAAGTTTAACCAAAAAATAAGTAAAACTGAATCAATAAAATAGAAAAAAAAGAATCATTCTACTTTCAAAGACACAGTCTAAGTTCCCGTCGGCTGAGATAAAAACGAAAGACTTGTATTGTCCAAAGAGCTTTTAGCTCAGAAAGATTCCCCGAAAAAGATTTCCAAGTTAGAGATTAGATTAGAAGTGGAACGTGGACATACAGGGTCCTAGCTCCCAGCCTGTGACGTCTGAATAAGTATAAAGAAGGAACTTGTTGTTATAGGCACAGAGATACCATTTTGTTCAAATCATCTCTTTATACATTTTGTTTTGAAAGCAATAAGGTTGAATGTCTATTGCATCCATTTTAAACTTTGCTTAGTTATATCTTATTACACATGGTTTTGATTGAATGGACTATTTTTAAGTCTATTACTATACTTTTGCCATATTTGAATCTAGCATAATAATATTTGAAACCAAGAGTCATCATTCATCATTGAGTTTACATAACGTAACAACATATTAACTTTTATTCCCGAAGACGTAATTAGATGTGCACATTACGGCACTTAATTCCACTTTTCACTATTTATGTTATGAGTCCCATGTAATTGGGGGTGAGTCTATTGCCATATACCGAGTACAATTCCAGACTCCGTGCTACTACTGAGAGTTTAATTTTTTCAACCCTGTAATACTTTGCTCGACCCGGAAATCGAACCTGAGACTCCTTGCCCGGCAGTCGCATTTACGACTACTCGGCCAACGAGGCAGCCGTAAGATTGAGTTCACATAAGATAATTATGTTACTTATAAATCCAACGACAACTTTTTGGTTTTGCTCGAAAGCTCTTGTGTTAGATTATTCAAATATTCACAGTCAATTCATAAATGATTCAAAATCTTTTTATGTAATTATTACGATTGCTGAATAAAAAAGTAAGTAAAATACCAAAAACTACATTTTCAAGGTCACTGAACTTTAAATAAACAAGTTCACAACCTTCAACCTTGAGTAAATAAAGTTTTTATTAAAACTGTCACGTACTTTAATTCAATATAACCGTAGTCCACATATTATATTAGCGTGCGGTTTACGCGACTGCGGGTTCGCTCAAGCTGTCGTCCGCTGCCTAACGATGATTTAGTGATCTACCAGACGGTACACAGCCGGGCTCAGTTTTTACACCGCCACTGCTATAAGTCAAAACGTTAAGGAACTAGTATGGCGTATCTTGTGTTTATAGATCTGGATCTCTTTGGTCTTGGAGTCCTAAAATAAAATAGGGATGATGATAGGGTATGAAAATTAAAAATCAATTAGTCCGTCAGTTAAGTAATGAAAAAAAATAGGCACATATTTTTTTATTTTGTCGTATTAGAAAACATAACATCATAACGCCACGCCTTTTATCCCTGAAGGTGTAACACCCACTTTTTACTATTTATGTTCTGAGTCCCATGTAATAAGGGGTGAGCCTATTGCCATATACCGGGCACAATTCCAGACTCCGTGCTACTACTGAGATTTTTTTTAAAACCCAGTAGTGCTTTGCCCGACCCGGGAATCGAACCCGAGACCCCTTGCCCGGCAGTCGCACTTGCGACCACTCGTCCAACGAGGCAGTCATTATTAGAAAACAATACTTAGATAAAACGCATCAAAGTTTAGAAGTGGGAGGTAGCTAAGTCATTTTAGAATAACAATTGTACACCACATAAGTGACGTCATGCGATATTTCAAATCATTATATCTTCGAAACTATTCGTTAATAAAAAATAAATAAAAAATACGTGTCTAATGTTTTTAAATAATATACCAGATGGACATTAATATATTCAACTATCCTAACTAATATTAGAATTGCAAACGTTTTTCAGGATTTATGTGTGTATGTATGTGTGTGTGTTTGTTTGTTACTCTTCAACGTTAAAACGATTGAAGGGATCGGGATGAAATGTGGAACACAGGTAGATTAGTAATGCTATAAATGTGTAAAAAACCTTAAGAAAGTGATGTCTGAAATTCAAAAATGCAGTCACTCATTGTGTTCCTATTTCAAAAGACACAGAATATTGATTTTCAGTTTCCAATATTTTATGTCTAATGATTTGAATGGTTTTGTAACAGAAATAAAACATTTATCTTCAGTTGCCAAAAGATATGCTTAATATATGAATGATTTTCAGTACAACTAATAGATCGGTAACGCACTTGTATCTCTTGGTATGGGCAGAGACAATCACTTGCTGCCAGGCGACTGGAGCTCATTCCTTAAAAAAAAAACTTTATTCTGTTTTATTTTATTTAATGACTTGTCAATTTGAACTCAATTAGAAAAACAATATGTATATTGAAATAATATTAATAATGTGAAAGAAGAGACGATTGATACACGTACACATGTACATGAATATTAATTCAATTTCCATCGTTTTGCTCTCAAAATATAACAGAAATGTTTATTTCCATGCAAAACCAATTAAATCTACATATAAATTCATGATCACTGTTTATTTTCAATTATTTCATATTGTACGATTCATTCATAGCTAAATGGGGATGCCAATAAAATGGACATGGCGGCGTAGGGCTGTCTCATAAATGTGAATATTAAAAATGTATCTTTTTCATAAATACCTTTGTAATTCGTAATTAGAAGCCAAAATGTGTAATTGAAAAAATAGTTATAACGTAGTTTTTAAAGCACTCGTTGATGGAGTTTTTTGCCTATGTAAATATAGGAGTGAACCATGGATGGTTAATGTTATCAGAAACAAATACTGATTATAAAAACTTGAACTTTAAAAAATTTAAATTAGTAACAATCCTAACCAAGGACAGCATTAAAATACAGTGATATACTACGAGTTATAATGAATGAATGTCATTTATTTCTCAGTACATGGTGCACACAGATCTTAAAATTAACAAAGTTCCACACATACTACCGTTACCGGTGTAGAAATATAAAATTGTAATAACAGTATTAATTTATGTCTAATTAAAGAACAATTATATTAAAATTAGTGTTATTATTATTGATAACAATTCAAATAAATTAAAACAGGTAAAGTCAGAAAATAAATTAGGAATGTCAATAAAATTAAGATGTCATGAAGAAATTATGTATCAGATATTGTAGTCAAATTTTAATATACTAAAAAGTCAATAAATTAATTGTCATAGCAAAACAGGAAGTCAGGTGAAAAATTTATAATTAATTTTGGTCAAAAAACATGGAGGCACTGATTAGCACGATGATACAATGATTTAAAAAGCTGCATACCTACAGCTGCTGTTACTTAGGAAGTCTCGGGTAGAATAAAAACTCTCCTGAACCAACCACTTTTGTAAGGCACGACAAAACGGTTTATATGGCAGCTCGCTAATTCCTCGGGGTAGACAGTTAAATATGAGCGGCGCCATATATGCACAACTTTTCCTATAAAGCTCTAGTTTAGGGATGGGCATTTTCAGGGGCAGCTGAGTGATCAAGCGTCTGTTAGCATTATCGTTAGCAACGAACAAATAACTATGATATTTCACAAACTTAGCCACTTCGTAAATATAAATGCTAGGAACAGTCAACAATCCTTTAGATTTAAATACGGGTTTGCAAGAATCCGACCATCCCATGCCAAACATTGCACGAACGCACTTTTTTTGGGCCACAAAGACCCTCATGATTTTAGAGGAGTTTCCCCATATGACGATACCATAACGTATTATGGAACAAATATATGCATGATACACCATAATGGAACTTTGAATTGATGTTACGTCTTTTATTTTCCGAAGTGCAAAGACAAACTTGTTAATTTTCTTGCATAAGTTGTTAATATGTTCCTTCCACGTGAAATGAGAGTCAAGAGTTACACCCAAAAATTTGGCATTATGAATCTGCTGAATAAGCGTATTATTATAACTTAAATTTAGTTCGATAGTTTTACTTTTAAATGTTTTAAAATTAATAATTTTAGTTTTTTCTATATTTATTTTTAATTTGTTAATATTAAGCCACCTAATAACATCATTTAAGGTTTTATTTATTTCAGCTTCATATGTAGCCCTATTTTTGCAATCCAAAATAATTGTTGTGTCGTCCGCAAATAAGACACATTCGTGTATAAGCGCACGTGGGAGATCATTGACAAAGATAAGGAATAACAAAGGCCCCAAAATACTACCTTGAGGTACACCAAAATAGTTGACTCTTGCTTGAGAATCGAATTTTATTACGCTATTACTTTTTTGTCAAATTTAGTTATTCTAGTAAGCTGTTTTCTATTTTGCAAATATGATCGAAACCACGACAGTGATGAGCCTCTAATTCCACAATTTGCTAATTTTGAAAGGAGTAAGGAATGATCTACAAAGTCAAATGCTTTACTCAAGTCTAGTAGTAAGGCGGATGTGGGAACTCCATTGTTAATATTGTTAATAATGCTGTTTACTAATGTGTAGGTGGCCAACTGTGTAGATCTGTATCTTCTGAAACCAAACTGTTCCTTTGCTAAGATGTCATATTTATCCAAGAAATTCAAGACTCTTTTGTACATAATCCGTTCAAATACCTTGGATATAACAGGGGTAAGTGCAATAGGTCTGTAATTGTTTCTATCGAGTTTTGATCCTTTTTTGTGTAGAGGTTTTATTATTGCCAATTTTAATTTCTCTGGAAAACATCCTTGTTCTAGTGAAAGATTAATTATATGTGCCAACGGTTCAGCTATAGACCTAGCTACAGTTTTCAACAAGATTGAATTAATGTCGTCATATCCTGCGGACTTAGAATTTTTCAAAGAATTAATTATATTAAAAACTTCATTTGGATTCGTGGGACTTAAAAAAATACTATTTGCATTTGATTCAACATTATAAATATAGGGTTCCTTGCTAGTATGTGTATTCTTATGCACTATATTTATAAAAAAATCATTAAATGAATTGGCTATGTCCGACCCAGTGGATGCCAGATTATTAACATCTATAATGTTCTCGATACATTCACCACTACAATCATTATCACCCACATAACGTTTAACTATTTCCCATGCAGTTTTGCCTTTATTTTTAGAATTAGCAATGTACTTAAGATTGCTAAGACTCTGAAAGCTAGTGATACACCTCCTTAGTAATTTCGAATATTTTAAATAAGATTTTTTATTTACTTTGTTTTTATTTAAGTAATAGTTATAACGTAAGATTCGTTTATTTTTACAACTGATTTTTAACCCTTTTGATATGTAGGTTAATTTGCCACGTCTGAAACTCTTTTTTACTTTTATCAATGGGAAGCAAAGCTTATAAAACAATGTCAACTCGCTGTGAAGTGCATCGAAAGCTTCGCCTGTATCCGTCATAATGAGAATAATCAATGCAAACTCCAGCTAATGTTTTAGATTTAATTTGTTAATTTTTATTATATCGTAATTAAGAGCCCTTTTAATCAATATATAAATATGAAGTATCGTTTGAGGAAATATTCCATACCAATTCCTATAGGCATGTACCAACAGTTGGTTAACTCACGCTGAAACAATAAATTTATATTAATATAGTTCAGCCATACCGATGTATTCAGATGAAAGTAGTTATTTAAATGAAAACAACCATTTACCAATTTCAACATAAACCGTTTCTGTAATAATTATCAATTACGCAGACATAATGAGCCCCCATCCCGTCCAATTAACGATATTTCCTTTAAGGGTTTAAGAGAAATAATTTCTTTAAGTTCATTATATTAATTCGTAGCAGCAGCTGCGTAGCGCTACGACGTAGCTCAAAGTTCGTAGCCATAAACCGTAGAGTTTCTAGTCGAGATTTATTTTCATAACGTGCAGTGCTTTTTAATAGAATTACCAAATTATTTGCCGTAACCGATACGTTGGTGACGATAGCATAAATTGTTGTTTGACCTAGTTGAACAGCTGAAGTCGAACTGAACCTTTAGCTACATTGTTACTAGTATGCTCGAGTACGCAAATCTTCACTTTGAAGACGGTATAGCGGTGTGCTTATCAAAAAGCTGCGGATAGCGGCAGAAGGCGAGGCGGGATGAAGCAAGACGATCCTAGATGTGGCAAGGCGAGGCGAGGCGAAGCTCGTGTTTGGCGCAGCGTTCTCTTTGTCGCTCGGTAAAGATAAGCTGCAAAGTTGATACAATTTCTATACAACCGTTGTCAATGTAGTTTGTAGTTTTGCATAATGTGGTGTTATACTTTGTTTGAAACAGAAATCTGAAGTTTGGAATATTGTTGTCGTTTATTCTAATGATGCAAATATGCTCTGAAATCTGATAGTTTTAGTTTATTGTTTTAGGTTTGCTGTTATTTATAACCGTTCAGTGGTACTCAATGTTTATTTACTTTACTTCTGCTGCGACATAATTGTATTGACGGTACACACTTGTAGCTACCATAAGTGGTACCTACTAATAAAAATAAACAACAAAAATGAGTACATACATACCTCTAAATAAATCTCTAAAAATAACAAGCGTTTTGCAAAATGTGCTAAATTAATAAAGATTCTATTAGGAAACATCTATTTAACAGTCAGTACCTACAGGGTGTTCTTAAAAGCATGATGAACAAAAAGTACCCACCAAATTGTACATTATTGCTCGTAAATCCACACTTTATATCACAGAAGGTACGTTTGCTTTTAAAAATGTTACAGCTTAACATCTTCACATCTTCACGAGCCCATAAATTCTATTTTGTTTCAATACGTAGGTGCAGGCTTCGTTTATGATCGGGATTTGGTCAGTATGTTTTGTACTGCCAGTGTTCCGTGAAAGATACGCGGTAAGATGGAAGATTTTTATTGAGAATCAAGTTACCATATTATTTGCAAAGGTTATTATACCATTTTTAACTTTAGAAGACGTAATTTAAAAAGACGTTTTTCATTATTTTTAGGGCAAATGTGGATTAAATTTTACCTTTATTACTTTACAGAGCAATTAGGGAAGTATATTTAAAAAAAAACAATATTCTGGTCATACAACACACTTCTACATTTACCGATACCACTAAAAACAAACTTGCACACAAAAGCATTCGCGAACGCTCCAACTTTGAAACAAATTTGTACTCACATAATGTATTCTATAAATGACCTCATTTGTACCGGTCTACCAGATCCGGCCCTTATTTAATCACTATTACTGGTACCCGTGTTGACGGGTATTAGTCCTAGCCACTCCTGGATTCAGTATGTGGCTATAGGAGTCGGTGTAACGAAGATAAACAGCCGTCGTGCGCGACCCATTATTTTCCTTCGAGCTAATAATATAAAGGTCATAAGAAATATGATGTTCACGTTTTGTTTTGCTTGTGTTGTGTTGGTCTATGATTGTTTTGTAGGAAGTAGTAGTAGTATGTGTGGTTGCAAGTGCGACAATTGAGCAAGGAGTTTTGGATTTGATTGCAGTCTGTGCAGAGCAGAGCATGGACTCTGAGGAAGTGCCCGGAGAATGGCGGATCACCAAGTTGACTCATTTCATAACTGGTAAAAAATGGATGCCAAAATTGAAAATCTCTTCTGCCTGTTCTATTAGGGATGAAAAAGTTTGATGTCCTTTCAATTGCTCAGTAAAAATAAGGTATTTTGGTAATATGAATTATAAAATTAGCCATATTAATATACCTCTATTGAAACGTGTACATGAGCTAACAAAATCTCGAACTAAACTTTCGTGTATGCACTTCTCAACAATGCTCAACTATGACATAGGCTTTCTGGTTAGCGAAACACGCGCCTAAGTTAATCTAACTTAGTTTTCAAGTTAAGTTGGCACTTACTCAACTGCTCAGAGATATTTCTGGAGTGTCTATTGTTATTTATAGTATTGAGTAAAGTATGGCGTAATGTATTGTAATATTTGAGATTGGTGATGGAGTGATTGAGCTGATTGAGTGATGATTGAGGTTTGAGTTGATGATGTTGATCTCGTTCCGTGAGAAGTGATACAAAACATTCATACTGTGCAGAAAATTATTCGTTTAACCGAGATTTTAATTTTTCAAAGAACGTACTTGTTTCGCGTCTTTTGTTTCGGGTGTCCATGGGCGGCGCCGATTGCTTACCATCAGGGGAGCCGTCTGCTCGTTTACCGGCTTATTCAATAAAAATATTTACTACAATATGTCAATCAGGTCATCAAACTATTTTGGCCTAGAATCAAAATTTCCCTGCCCTACATTACAAAAGTAATAGAAAAAAAAACAAAATATACATAATTATGCATTTTAATATTCATAATAGTAAGGATGATCCCTCAAAACTCTAACAAACAAATGGTTTTCAACTACTGAATGTCAAACAAGTAATACAATCTCTGAATCAGCATATTTATTTTTTCGTCGTTTCAAATATTCCTTCAGAATTTATATTAAGCTATGGATTTTAAAAGGCGACTCTAATTTTGCCTCCGCCGTAATAAAGTGGATGGCTACAGCAAAAAAGATAGAAATAGGACTTTGAAAATGTAATTACAACTGACGATTAACTTTTCTGAAAATAAAAGTTTTATAATTATGAAATGTCTATTCTTGTTTTTGTTTTAATGAGTTCTCATACCATACGTTTGTTATTTTTGGAAAAGGGAGGCTAAAATATATTTATAATATTATTTTTATTTGCTTCCAATTTACCAGTTTAATTGTACCTTAAGCTGAATAACTAAAAATCTCGGGTTACTCACGTGCATATACTGAGAAAGCTTTACTAGTTGCGACGATGTCGTGCAGCCTACTGGCATCGCCGCCGCGCCACCGCGCACGTTACTCATGAGGAAAAGTCCCTCAGTGGTTCGAAACTAGTAGAGCTTCTCTCAGTATATTCACGTGAATAACCCGTATATCTCATGATAGTTATTATAACTTAAAGTAAATTCCTAACTCCATATTCTTACCAACTTAGGAATCAATTCAAGACTGTGTTTTTGGCAGTCAGTAGATTATCTGAAACTTCAAGTACTGCACAGTACAACAGCTACATCAATTTTGGCGATAAAAAAAGTATCACTTAAACAAAAATAGAATGGTCATTGTGGACATTCGAAACAATGCTGTATTTGGACATATAAATATCTTATCAAAACTTTTAGAGGTCACCAAACTAATCTGTTCATACGTTTTCATCATTCGGCCATTTGCTGTGCGCCATATTGTGCCCCTTTTATTACCCAAGTTAGCTCCTTAACCATGCTTATGATTTGTGCGAGTTTACCATATAATACCATAATTTGTATATATCGTAGCCCGTTTAGTTCGAAGCGTATTCGGCGTGTTTTCGCCTAGACCATAAATATACCGCAGAACTGAATTTATTGAGGAAGCAGAATTATTTCTGTGATTTATAAAAGCGATTTTTATTTCCTAAGTAATTTAGTTCGAAGCTTTTAAGGAATTAAAGTTTTTCTTACTTTATGCATTCAGTATAGGTACTTAAACAAGATTTTACGTGTGCTTTATCATTTTTCTCTTAATTTATCTACTTCTTAGTAACTTTTTTGTTTTTATGAAACACTAGCTGTGAGACTTCCTCCGGGTAGCATGTGATTTTTTGTCTCCTTGGTAACTACATCAACTGCCTGCCAATATAAGTCTTGCAAAATCGATTTAGCCATTTCAGAGATTAGCCAGTACAAAGAGACAGACAAAAATTCTAAATAATGTTATTTTGGTATTTGTATAAGTATGCAATTGTGTATGTATATTCATATAATGCATATAGTAAAAAGCGGTTATTATAATATTACAAACAGACATTCCAATTTTATTCATCTGTTTATATATTGACGTTTTTTCTTCAGACTATTAACCACTTGTCTACTTACGCCTACTCAAAGCCAATTAACTCGAGACAAAATAGACTGCACGGTTGGTGCGGTGGCTGGGCAACTGGCTACCGCGCAACGTGTCGTGGGTTCGATTCTCACACAGAGCAACACTTTGTGTGATTCACAAATTGTTGTTCCGGGTCTGGGTGTGATGTGTATGTGAACTTGTATGTTTGTAAACGCACCCACGACACAGGATAAAATCTTAGTGTGGGGTAACGTTTTTTTTTAAAGAAAAAGAAAAGCAGTATACCTTAATTTTTATTATTTATCTAAGAGGTTTCGCGTGCCCATTGACCTGATTTAGACTTCTTACCATATTGAAGTAGATGGACTATGTAACCACATGTGTTCCAAGGAAGGCGTTCATCTGTTGAATTTAACAAATGGCAGCCATCTTTCCACGTTGCCGCCAATTTACCCAGATGGCGCCCTGTACAGCTGTTTAGATAAAGGAGCAACTGATGCGTTCGCATCACAAGGGTTTGTCTCGTTACTTACTCATGAACTGGTTGACTTGGCCTTTGTTACCCAGGTATTTTTAACCGAATAGGGATTTTAGTTTGCAGGTTTGTGGTTGATTTTGTCATTCTCCTTTATATGGTTTCGATTTCACACACAACATTTCGAAATACCATCGTAGCTCAGACAGGACTCTGCAGAGCTAAATCCTGAGCCACGACAGTGTTATAGAAATAAATATTTTTTTTTCAGGACCAGAAACAATGTGTATTCGACAAAACATTTACTTTGTTTTTTAGAAAAATAAGGTCAACCTCAAAGTCCGAGTACCTTTTACAAATAAACATATTTTACTCCGACAATAGGTGAGAAAATTATTTACAAAAACTTACAACAACTAGGTCGTCAAGGTTTGAAATTGCTCCCCTGAACAACATCTTTCAAAAAACTACGTTTGTCGTGTCCTTGACGAGTGCCCAAGAGACGGCCTCCATTCGCGCCGATTGTTGGTATAAAACCTCTTTAGTTGAGAAGTTTGTCTCGAAAAAATAAATCAGTTCTATTTTTAAATCTAGGTAGCCAGTATTACAAGGACTACTACCGATATCTGATCTTATTACTGTCCACGTCAAACTCAGTAGTTGATTTGATCATATCTCGGATAGAAGTTTTTTTGCGTCGTAAAAATTAGTTTTGATAACATTTTCGGATTTATTATTTTCGAAGACTCTTTTATGATTAGTTTATTTATTTATTTATTTATTTATTTATTATTTTTTAAAATGCACTTACTGGCTTACAGTGGGTACCAACACGCCAGCAAGCTAGTTAATTAAAATAAGAAGAAAAAACATGTCATAAAAATAATAAAAATAGAATACAATACAAATAAATAATGTCAAATTAATAAATGTCAAATATTTGTAGTACATGTCCAAATACATAAAATCTAGGATATTGTATATTAAATCTACAAATAAAAAGAATCAATATGTCAATATCTCTACAATAGAAATAACTGTGAAGAGCCTTAATGGGTCATAAACAGAACATTAAAATTATGTGTGCCTTGTCTCAAAATTAGATAAAACAATGTAATTCAACCATATTTATACCTACAATTATTTATTATGAGTGTATACGATTGACAAACCCGGTAATTTTTTTATTTTAATTATTAGTTTTCACAATATTTATATCTAAACATCCTTTTAGTACCCTTCCGTGGACCGTGTCCAAGCGAGGTTACGAACTTCATGATTAAATTAAAAATATAATAATTTATAAATATTAATACATCACCTTTTTTATGCATTACTCATACAATCAAAAAACATTTTTCATTTGTTACAGAATATTTAAACAAAATTTTATCAAATTATGATACATGAACAATTTGTTATTAGTACCGCGACTCCTTCCGTGGGCCAAATATTTTCAATGTTTGAATTCTCATTAAATGGAACGCAGCCAAGATTATTTATTTGAACTGGTAACATTTCAATGGCTGTCAGTTTAAGTATAATTTGGATTCGGTGTGCATGCGCTCCGTCAATTAAAAAGTGGAATTCGTTTAAATCAAAGATTATTTCAGTATAATATAAAAGATCGTTGCGACTTTTCTGGGACTTCGATACCACGGTAAGTGTTTAATCAATTATTATGAAAATCCATTCACAACAATTGTTATGGGGCGCCATTTTCAAAAACATTGCATTTTAAATTATAACCTAAAATTTTGACTTGTTTTTCTGCTTGATTTGATTGGTTTTCACTTCCGTGGACAAAATTTTCCGTAGACAGTCACTTCTGTGGACGTGGTCTTTTCTGTGGACATGGACACGGAAAAGACTGTGTCCACAGAAGTGACAACTATTAAAACTAAAGCTTGCCTTTAGCAAAAAAACCTGTGTCAAACAGCTAGAGCACTTGTTCTTGTTATTTATCTTTGCTTTGCATATTATTCCAAATATATATTATACATATATTTATATATCTATATACTAATTGTCAGGTTTATTATGGGACTTTTTTTACCAATGTTGTGTCGCAATAACGTATTATGCCTGTTTTAATGCTTAGCTTGGTGTGATGATACATGGTTCATTGTCATTGTTTCAGTAAACTAAAATGCCTAGAAAAAATAGACTACAGAATCTTACTGATGAAGAAAAAAGTTAAGGCGGCGTGAACAAAAGAAATTAAGTATGCGTCGAGCGCGGGCTAAGTTAACTGAAGCTGATGTTGAAGAGATACGCAAAAAAGATCGCGAAAGGTACCATAAGAAAAAGGATAGAGGAGATATCAAAACTATTGATCAATATACACCGAGACAACAGCGTCAAATAAGAAAAATGTGGCGCGAAAAATCAAAGAAACGGCGAGAATTATTAAAAATGCGAAAAGCTACTGACGCACTCATACAAGAAGATACTCCACCATCAAGTCCATCTGCATCATTCTCGCGAGTTGAATCTGGACGTGCAGTAGCTGCCCGAAACAAAAGAGCAAGACTAGCTGAAAATGAGGTTTTAAAGAAAAAGGTATTACACATGGGGAAAGTAATTAAAAAATATAGAATAAGAATACGAAGACTAGAAGAAAGAAAACAGAAAGCGTCAAAGTCGAGTTCTAAAAATAAATTCTTAAAAACGGATATCAGGAAAGCTGTGCATGATTTTTTAATGGATGATGAATATAGTAGATTAACTGCAGGTAAAAATGAAACAATAACTAGGAATAAAAGTAAACGGCAAATTCGTTTACTAAATGATACACTTTTAAACTTACACATAATATTTAAACGCAAAACAGGATTAAATATTTCTTATCAGACCTTTAGAAGATATCGACCTTTTTGGGTTCTGTTTCCAAAAGCAGTATCAAGAAACACCTGTTTGTGTACGCTACATGAAAATAATGATCAAATAATTCGATCACTTCAAAAATCTAAAGTTCTTTCTTACGGATCTGCCTCCGATGCTGTTAAGGTATTGTGTTGTAATAATACACTGTCTCCTAAATGTTTAGAGAGAAAGTGTCAGGGCTGTCTTAGTAAGAAACTTGTTTTTCATAATTTTAACAAAAACGATTATATAACTTATGATAGATGGGTTACAAAAGATGTGGATGTAATTATCAAAGGTGCACAGAAAAAATGCAAGAAATGTTTAAAAGAAACTGTTAAAACTACGATAGGTGCTTTAGTGAAGCTATTACATTTAAATTTACCAGTATTCATGCAACATGTAGCTAATATGATTCATCAGATAAGAACAATACAACAATTTAAACAACAATTAACGTTTTCTAAAGGCCTGTTGCATATAGATTTTTCCGAAAATTATTCATGTAAATATAGCGCTGAGGTTCAGTCGGCTCATTTTGGTGGCTCTAAGCCACAATTGTCTCTTCATACTTGCGTATATTATAGCGTGGCTGAATTTCCGGACAATGGTTTTCAAACTACATCCATGTGCTCTATTTCAAAAAATTTGCGCCATGATCCTGTTTTAATCTGTGCTCACCTTAAACCAATTCTACAGCGAATTAAAGAAATCAATCCAAATTTAACAGAACTACATATTTTGAGTGACGGCCCAACAACCCAATACCGAAACAAAACTATGTTTTTTTTAATTGTTAAATTCATTAGTCGAGAATTAAATGATGTGACCGATATTGTTTGGCACTACAGTGAAAAAGGGCATGGCAAAGGTGCTCCAGACGGAGTAGGTGGCTGTTTGAAAAGGCTGTGTGACAGTTCAGTTGCAATGGGAAGAGATGTCTCTGATTATGACTCTCTTATATTATGTCTAAAAGAGACCTGTAAAGGTATAGAGATTTATGGAATAGGAGATCCAAATGTTCAAGACATTCAAGAAATGGTCGACAAAAATACAATGAAAGCTTACAAAGGGACATTTAAGATACATCAACTTTCTTGGAATCGAAATGAACCAAACATTTTACATGTAAGAAGACTTAGTTGTCTGTCTTGTGCAACAAATGCTGTTTGTCCACATTTTGGAATTGGCCAGATAAAGGTTCCGTCCGATAATGCACAATCGTATAGGCCCTTGAGTATAGCTGACGCAAGGAACGTATCTCCGAGAAGTGAAGACACAGCCAATGCTTCTACAATAACTTATAGGTCAAATCAGATAACACCTGAAGAAGGTACTTCTCATAATATCCCATTACGTCCCTGTAAAAGATTCGGTTTCCTGTCAGACTCTGATGATTCTGATGAAATTTTTACTCAGAATCTCCCATTGCGTCTCAACAAAAGACCCAGGTTTTCATCAAGCTCTGATGATGTGTCTTTACCTAAACACGATGAGAGATCGAGGTTCCGATCAGACTCTGATGACTCTGATGTAATTTTCACTCCACGACATCGTCATCCATTACCCACAGACAGCAGTGGTGAAGGTGACTTCATTGTACGACCTCAGCAGTCTCAAAAACCGTTTGTCGATCCCTACACTGATAGTGACAATGACGAATAAAACATTATTCTAGGGTGTTACAAATGGCGCTTGTAACGTCTTAGAATATAGATTAGTAATTTCTTTCACGATCTCAATATTTCTCATAATTATGTTTATCCCATTATTATATATTCAGTTTGACTGATATATTATTTCTGTTTGATTTAAGTCAACCGAAAATAAATCCCTTCTGTGGACATAAGTTTATATTTTTTTAAATCGAAACGATTGTTTATTTTTGTAATATTTATAATGTAAAGATGATTAACACAACCAGATTGTTGTAATTTTAAGAAAACACGTTTTTTTTGTTTAGAATTGTTTAGAGAAAGTACAACTTTTGTCTTTTCTGTTGATTTTTTAGTCTTTTCTGTGGACAGATATAATCTAAAATATTGCATAATTCATTCAAATCAAAGGTTTGATCATTGATAATATTTTTATTATGATTATTTTATGTTTCTACACAATAAATGCTGATTGGAACCAAATAAATATGACTTTGTTATTTTTTCATTTTTGAAACCCAAGTTTGTTTATGACCCTAATAATTAAGAAGTACCAAATCATATTTACGAATATCAAGTCACACATTTAGGTCAAAAGGTCATCATTATTGAATAGCGTTAAATAATTTATTGACAAATGTTTCAGTTTTAGAACATAGTTTTTTAAAGTGGTCGGCAAATATATCGATATCATTGTCATGAGCGATCATATCCCCAACAAGGCCCAATGCGCGAACAGTAGGTGCTTGTGACGCATAGTTGGTGCGCGTTTGAGGCGACCACAAAAGGCGAGGCCGACGCCTCGGCGCAACTGTCCCTTGCTCATTCCACGCCAGTCGTTTAGGAACAAGTAATCTCACCATGTCTAGTACTACAGGGTTGTCTACTTTGTGGTGCATTATTGACAGATAGTGCAATATTGTTTGCAACACCCTCCTGAACTTGAGAGTCTCCAGATCAACCATACCAGCTACAAATGAAGAAGGGTATAAGTAAGGATAGTAGCCATACCTTTTCTTATATAACCATCGTGCGAATTTACGTTGTACCCTTTCAAGCATAATATTGTATTTCTCCTCAGACGGAGCCCAGACTATGGCACCATACTCAAGTTTGGCACGTATGTAGGCATTATAGAGAATAGTAATAGTAGTTTGAGTTTGGGGACATTAATTGACAGATTTTAATATAAAGTTAGGAAGTTATTTTTATCTCTTGTTTGACTGTTTTTGTTTCTTGAGTTTTAAGTTTAGTTAAAACAGAAGTAAGTTCTTTATCTGTTGAAATCTAAAATGGAATATATTTTATTGTATTGCAGTTTATGACTTATTAAGAACTGCTTTGATTTTAAAAGACTACCGTACCTTTAATTAAATAAAAAGCACATTACAAAATCAGTAATTTGTTGTCAATAAGAAAATTGTATGTAATTCAGACTGTTCTAAGAAAACACAAATCTCTACCACTTACACTTCAAAATTTAGCAAAAAGAAGAAATGTTCTAGCGGCGCCTAATCCCCATACGAAAACAATGTTTGCATCTAGGCAGTTCAATAAATGCTCAGCCCAACTTTATAATAAAATAAATAAAAAGCTATTTATTTACACTAAAAATACATATAACTGCAAAAAGTCTATTATAAATTGGATAAAAACTCTCACGTATGAAGAGACTGAGGCGCTTCTACAACAGAATAACTAGTAAAACAAAACGCACACGCACTCATACACACACTCTCTCTCTCACACACATACACTCTCACACATTCTCACAGATGCGCGCACAAGCGTCCACAACTTCTTCCATTCCCCTAAATTTTTTTTTATGGAATAGGAGGCAAACGAGCAGACGGATCACCTGATGGTAAGCGATCAGCGCCGCCCATGGACACCCGCAACACTAGAAGAGTCACAGGTAACGCACCTGTGACTTTAAAAAGGAGTACGCTCTTTTCTTGAAGGTTTGAAGGTCGTATCGGTTCGGAAATACCGCCGACGACAGATCATTCCACAGTTTTGCTGTGCGAGGCAGGAAGCTAAGTATATTTCCAAATTGCATTGTTATAGGCAAAAAAAAGGTTTAATTGATATATTTTTTTTTAACTTTTTTAATTGTATACCTACTGTTATTGTTAATTTTGTAAAAATGTCTAAGGAGGAGCAGGGTCTCCTAACTACTACTAACTACGATCACTCAATGAAATCACAAATAACAATAATAAAAGGATTTTTCATTTTCATTATCAACAATTTTATTGGTCTTGACAAATTTTGTTTATTTATTCCCAGCTTACTTGTTTATAAATCCCATTTGTCTCAGCTCGAGTCCAAGCAAAGGCAATTTTGTTCAGTAGCAAAAAACTTGAAAATATATTCAGTCAAATCATGTTATAAACTTCGCTTGTTTCTACTGTCCGCGAGTAGGTGTAGCACAAAGCTTTTGATGCAATTTTAACATGAACACGCTTTACAAAATTATTTATACTGGCGTAACCCAGTTTATGTTTAGTTCGTTTAAAAAACTTTAGCAAACTCGTAGTGTGATGAAAATAAGCAAATTGGTATTATGAGCGCTGTTTGCTTGGTGAAAAAATCCTTTACATAGGTGCTCCGTCACAGTACTTGAGTTGAATAAGTTTTATGCAATTTGTTAGTTGTTCTGTTGGCAGTTTTTTGTGCATTCCGAGTTGCATAATAAAGTTTTTTGTCACGTGTGAATATTACATACGATTTACACAGTAGTATATGGAATGAAGATATATTAGAGTGAATATTATTGCACGTTACGTCAAAGTATTACTGGGGTTTTTAAAAAAAATCTCAGTAGTAGCACGGAGTCTGGAAATGTGCCCGGTATATGGCAATAGGCTCACCTCTTAGTACATGGGACTCGTAACATAAATTGTGAAAAGTGGGTGTTACTTTTGTGTGCACCTCTGCCTACCCCTTCGGGGATAAAAGGCGTGATGTTATGTTGAATTATTGCTCGTTACCATTGCAAAGTTATGTGTATATTCCCAATATTGTTTCTTATTACATGAGTAATACAATGAAAACATGCGTAATTGGCAAAACGACTCTTTTCCTATAAGAAAATACAGACCCATGATATTTTACTCCATATATTTTCATCAAGTTTCATCTCAATCATGTCAAAGATTGACGCGTTCGTCTCCAGTGTATCATGACCATTATTCATAACGTTAGATACATTCATTTCCTCAGGGACGTATGCTAATACCGTCATGATTAATTAATCTTAGTAACCTTGCACTGAATTGAATATTTATTTGTATAAAACCGCAATATGTTTACTGCGTACGGAAAGTAGTTTTGTGGTCGAATTTTATAATTTGAATTCGAGATGTATGAATGCCATTTATCATAAGTTTGACTGGCTTGTGTGAAAACAGAAAAAGATCTTTTATTTACAGAGAACTAAGAGCATTAAATATACTAACGTATGATTTAGTATACCATTCTCCTATAGAAAAGTTTATTGTTGTGCCCGACCTATTCCAAAAATAAAACATCGAATAGAAAATAAAATAAAATGTGGTCTTATTGTCACTCACTCTGAACCTCTTACTTTTTTCAAAAATTATGTCGCTTAATACGCATTAACTCGTTGAGTACCGTCATTATAGACACAATTAAAGAATAATAGGTTGCAGTCACCGGTGTCCTCGCGGTGTTTGACAGTTTAAGCGACATAATTTTTGATGGAAACTAATGAAAGCGATGTCGCTTCATCATTCACATTGTATACACACATGTGATCACTCATCAACAGCCTATAATGCCCACTGCTGAGCAAAGCCTCTTCTCACACGGAGAAGGTTTGAGCATTAATCACAACGCTTGCTCAATGCGGGTTGGCAATTTCAAACTTATAATTAGAAATTATAAGCCCAGGTTTCCTCGCTACGTTTTTAGGCACCGTTTGTCAGTGGTTTCTGAATAATCTTAGAAAGTACGTATAACTCGGAAAAAGTCACATTGGTATTTGCCGTTGGTGCCGAACCCGCACCCTCATACATGAGACGCCGGCGTCTTAAACCTCCGGGCCACCACGACACTTATATACACATGTGTGTATATCTACCGCGACCAAAATAACTATTTCAATCTTCCTAAAATAAACATTACAAACAAACTAAATGTGGCACACAAATTCTAGGGTTATTCAGAGACTAAGTTTCACTAATTATGTACTAAACCAAACGTCTGAGCTCCGTCTTGTAAATAATTACAAGTTACTACTATTTTTTTTTATTATTTTTTTTTAATTTTTTTTAAGGGGAGAAAATCATGTGAGGCGGGAGGGAGTGTCAGACTCTTACTGACTAAAAACCACCCCGTTCCTTCTCCTGCACGTCGAGTCGGAGCCCCGGTTACCCGTTAGGTTCTCCGCGACTCCGAATCGGCATCGGCCGTATTGGGCCCCATCTGTGGTGGTCTGATGGCTCTTTGAGGCGCGCGCGGAACGCGACGCGCCGTACGCTCGGGTCTGTTTCTGGTCGGACGGGGAGCCACCCATGCTCGCCGTCCGCAGGCCCGCGCTTACGGTGGCCGGCGATCGTCTCGCGATCCCCGACGCCCGGTGTGTTCTTCGCGATGGCTGGGTTGCGAGGAGGCAGCGCTTCGCTGCCTCACGCGTCCCGCCTCCTCCTTAGCTAGCATGACTGCTTCGCAAAAGGAGGAGCCGGAGCTCATCCCGCCACGCACTTATCTGGCGCGGAAGCGAAGTTTCGCCCCGGCGACATGCCTCCGCGCGCATGCAGTGCACGCGCGCGAGTACCTTCGCCTCCAGATCCCACGGTGGTAATCCGGCAAGGAGGTTCACCGACTCCCCAGAGATCGTGCGGTATCCGCGGATCATTCGGATCGCCATGACCCTCTGTGCCATGAGCACCGTCCGAGCGGGACGCCGCAACAGGTTTGGCGCCCAAACAGGGGCGCCGTAGAGGGCCATGGACCGCACGACCCCGGCGTATAAACTCCGGCAGGAGGCGTTTGGCCCCCCGAGGTTGGGGAGGATGCGTTTGAACGCAGCCCCCGTCCTCTCCAACTTTGGAGCCAAACGTCGGAAATGCTCAATGAAGTTCCACCGACTGTCGAGGACGAGTCCTAGGTACTTCACCGTCGTCTCGACGCCGATGGTAACTCCTCCCGCCGTTATTTGGGACCCACCCGGAGGTGGCGCGTTCCCGCGGCCATGAAAACACATGGCCTCGGACTTGTGGAGCGCCACCTCGAGTCCCAACTGCCGGATTCTCTCAACGACTGTCGCAACCGCTGTCGCCATTAAGTCGGCCGCCGCCTGGTGCGACCTCCCGTGCGCTAGCACCAGCGTGTCGTCGGCGTAGCATATTGTGCTAACGCCGTTCGGGAGGTCGGTGCGCAGCACCCAGTCATAACCGATGTTCCACAGGAGCGGCCCCAGAACCGAACCCTGTGGAACACCGCGTGACATCTCTCGCCGGTTCCACTCGCCCCGGTGACCGGGGTAAATGACGGACCTGTCCGTCAGGTATGCCTCGATTAAACGACGGAGGTAGGTAGGCACCCGATGATAACGGAGTGCCTCCAGGATGCAGCTCCAGGGCAGGGAGTTGAAGGCGTTGGCGATGTCCAGAGACACCGCCACTACGACCTTAGCCCTGGACACTGCAGTCCCCGTCGTCCGGTCCCTAACGCGCATGATGGCGTCCACCGTGGAGCGCCCTCTGCGGAAGCCGAACTGGCCGTCCGACAGGTCCGGCCCAATGTCCGTCAGGTGCGCGACGAGGCGGTTCGAAATTATTCTTTCGAAGACTTTCCCCACCTCGTCGAGCAGCACTATGGGCCGGTATGCGGACGGAGAGTCCGCAGGGCGCCCCGTCTTCCGTACGAGGACCAGTTTGCCCGCTTTCCAGAGAAGCGGGAACTGGCCTCTCTCCAGGCATGCGCTGTAGAGACCGATTAATCGAGGCCCGAGAGCCTCTGAGGCCAGGACCCATGCTTTGCCATGCAAGCCGTCGGGTCCTGGGGCGGTGTTCTTGGCGCCCATCCGGCGCACCGCCGCTCTCAGTTCTGCCTCGGTCACCTTTGGGACGATGTCGTCGTCGTCGTCGCTATAGCCCGCGTCGGGCACCGCAGGGGGCGGAGTCATATACGGGTGAAGCCCCTCCACAATCGGGGGAACAGGGCGCCAATCACCTCCTCCAAGACTTCTGGCCGGAGACTCTGGGTGAGCGGTGGAGCCCAAGCGCGGAGCTTGTCGCGTACCATCCGGTACGGGCGTCCCCACGGATCTCAGTCCAGAGTCCCCAGCATCTCTCGGCGGGCCTCCTCCTTGGCCCGCCGAGATCCCTCCTGTATCCCTCATACAACTCCGCCTCTCTCGCCTCCGCATTCGGAGGACGGATACGGCGCCTGCGGTACCTAGTGTACTGGCATCGCGCAATAGTGCACGCCTTGCGCAGAGCCGCCAGCTCCTGCGACCACCAGTACACCTGGCGCTTTTGTTGACTCGACCGGATCCGGGGCATTGCCACGTCACAAATCCTGGACGTGGCGTCCTGGAGCCACTTAGCCTCATCGTCTATGTCGGCTGGCCTGACCGTTGGTAACACCCAGGCCTGCACGATGGCGGCTTCCAGGAGCAGCTCCCGGTCCAGCTGTTTCAGCGCCCAACGCGGGCCACATGGGGCCTGTCTGACCGGCGGGTCCGCGGACTCGGCGGAGACGTCGAACCGGATATACTGGTGGTCGGAGTACGTCTCCACCTCCTCCATGACGCGCCAGCCAACTATAAGCGGTGCCAGAGCAGGGCTGGCGAACGAAATGTCCACCACCGACTCGCCCTGCATCCGCACGCACGTGGGGACAGAACCCCGGTTCAGGACGACTAGGCCTGTCTCAAGGGCCCAGTCTTCCACCATCCTACCCCGGACGGCGGTGAACCGGGAACCCCAAGCCAAGTTTTTGGCATTGAAGTCCCCGAGGACGAGCACAGGGAGGGAACGGAACCCGACGACGACTGTGACCAACTCCCTCAAGGAGTTGTGGAACTCGGCGAGAGTTCGGTTCGGAGAGAAGTACACGCCCACCACAGCGAGCTCTCCGAACCGTGCTGCGTCACAACCCCGGCCTCTTTGAGCAGCCTCAAGAGTTGGGGTACCGGCGGCGGCCGACGAGATGATGGTCACCGAGCCGTCCAGGTCCGCCACCCAGTGATCCCTGGGTGGGACAAAGTACGGCTCGGAGACCACGGCGACATTGATCGACCACTGCGTCATGCTCTGGAGCAGGAGATCCTGAGCAGCGGCGCAGTGGTTGATGTTCGCCTGGAGGAGGCGGAATGGAGCCATTATTTACAGTCCATTCCGACCTCCTCAGTGGCGGCAGCGGCAACTGCGGTGGCAGTGGCGGTGGTGGCGGCGGAAACGGCAGGGGCGGCGGAGGGCCTATCTTTGCCCTTGGTTTTGGCGGGAGGGGAGCAGCCTTTGCTCCCGACCCGGTGATTGGCCGGCTTGCCAGCCGCCGCACATGCATTGCAGTGCAGCGGGGCAGAGCACGAGCCGGCCTTGTGACCGGGCCGACCGCAGCGGAAGCAACAGTCGCTGCGGTCCACCTTCGAGGTGCATTTGGCGCTCACGTGCTCGCCCACGTGGCAGCGATAGCACCTCAGAGGCCCGGCCTCTCGAGCAGCTTGACCTGCGCCGAGACCCATCCCACCAAGAGCCTTTTGCCCTCCTTCAACTTTTTGGCCGCAGCTCACGACCACCGTGCGCATCCCCGAGTTGTCCGGACGGATGGCGCCCGACCTGACTTGGTCAGCAGGGCACTTTCCCGTCCTGGCTACAGCGGCCACCACCTCCTTCTCCGTTACGGAGTCAAGTTACTACTATAGCGGCATTCTTAAGCCGGCTTTGGTACAGCTAATACGCAAAGGAATTTGATTTTGTCTTCAATCCTAATTTGGTACTAGAATTACAGTTTATCGTCTTGTAGATAGGGTTGATTTTACAGATGTTGGTATACCTCTATATAAAATATGATATTGTAATTTTTATTTACCGGTTTTATTTAGTTTGCCCCGTGTGTTTGTTCGTTCCTGACGACAGATCGATCTTATATTTGGTACATACTGTTAATCTTGATGACCATAATACAATCTCCTTATTCACAACAACCTCTTTTATGGCTATCAAATGAAAGGACTTGATTCGTACAATAGAACTCATTAATAACAGTTTAACACAGAAACATTTTTTTGAGTGTATATTACTTGTTTTAAATAAATGTGTGGAGTCGCGAGTCACAAACCAAGATTTCAAATTATTGATTTACCTTCTTATGAAATGTACAACTTGACTTTGACTATCAAAATTATATGCGTTATATTTAAATGATTGTTACATTTTTTGTGACGTTTTTCCGCGCAGACAAGACAATGAATGCATTGTAATATTATATCTTAATTTAATATTACCAAGCTGAACATTTCATAGCCACGGCTCATATTAAAGGCATGTCATGGTAGCTATAGATAATTATTTGCCAATTAAGATTAATTTACATATCTGACGTCATTACAGGTGAATTTGCTGGAGCATTAATATTTTGGTATAATAATGGTTTTAGATATTGTTAGGTAAAGCAATTTTGACACGAGTCAAGGCCTATTATGTATTCATGATACGATAAGATGAAGACTAATTACTTAATTACTGATTAGACATAACATAACATAACATCACGCCTTTTATCCCCGAAGAGGTAGGCAGAGGTGCACATTATGCCACTGTACAATGTAACACCCACTTTTCACTATTTATGTTATGAGTCCCATGTAATAGGGGGTGAGCCTATTGCCATATACCGGGCACAATTCCAGACTCCGTGCTACTACTGAGAATTTTGTAAAACCCAGTAATACTTTGCCCGACCCGGGAATCGAACCCGAGACCCCTTGCCCGGCAATCGAACTTGCGACCACTCGGCCAACGAGACAGTCTTACTTACTTACTGATTAGAATTACTTAATTACTGATTAGAAGAATACATTTATTATTATTATTATTTAATGTAGCTTGGGATGATGTTTCATACTGGTAAACGTCAAGATTATGTCAAATCAAGCTTCTATGTTCGAACTACTAAGGACTAGATTTCTTTGCCAGAGTCTGAGTTTGCTGAAGGGTATTTTTTTATGGGATAAGCTGATAAACGAGCAGACGGATCAGAAAAAAACACTATCCCGAAAGTAAAATTAGGATGGTTCCATACTATGCTACTTCTTTGAAACACTAAAGTACGTATTATGCCGTACACTACACATGTAAAACCTACGTAGTTCCACATTGAACCTTGCATAAGTCCACTACAGTAACTCCTACAAAAACTGGCCCCAAGACATTAACGGGTCTCTCAAAAGTTTAATAAAGCTTCTCTGTATTAAATCCCTCATTTAACTTCGTCCGACGTAAGTCTCAGGATTAATGGGCAGACATTGTCAGTAGTATTAATACTCTTGGCGTTTTTAATCACTCTTAGTTTGCATTGGTCCCTTAATTAAAATAATGCTACTTATCGTTTTTATCTTGTGTAGTATGTGTATGTATGTATTGTTAAGTTTTGAAGTAATATTTCGATATTAAAATTCAACGTAAACATTCCTTTAAATTATTGGTGCATAGAATTAGTAGGTTAGCATTAGTACCTAATAACTAGTGAAGAGTAAACACAATGTAATATGAGTAATAAGCTTCATGCTTTCAAGTTTTTTAACTGTGATCGAGCCATGCTTCGGCATGAATAGACCAGCTCGACCGGAATGATACCCACGGCTTCACAGAAACAACGCTTGCGTTGTGTTTTGCCGTGTGGGTGAAGTTACTGGCCCAATTACCTGGGGTCCTCCACCCTTCTCCAATCTCCTCAATCCCTGAATCCCCCAACAATCCTCAAATTTCTCAAACCCAAAATAACCCAAAGTAACGCACTTATAACGCCGCTGTTGTTCTAGGTGTCGTGGGCGACGCCGATTGCTTACCATCAGGTGATTCGTCTGCTCGTTTACCGGCTTATGCCATAAAAAAGTAAAAGAGTTTATGTCTATGAAGTATATTGTAAACCAAACGGTTTGTAATTTATCTTGAAACATTTATTAAAGTACTGGCAGATTTTCTTATTCGACTCAATCGAGTGAAAACTGAAAAGGGTTTGCTCAGATTAGACAGAAGTCATCCACAGAAATTAGAAGTAAACAATTTCGTAAACTAACAGTAGAACTTTGCTAGTCATAAAAAAATCTAACAAGTTTTTAATATTGACTTTCTATAATTATATTTAGAGTCGCATTCTTTCGCAACAAATCATGTCCTGACATGTTAATTTCTGTTTCTGTTAGGTTAAACTTAATACATATTAAGTTTAACCAGAATGTAAACATGTTTAGCCTCGGGCATTTAATTTCTCCTACATTAAACTTTGTTCTTGTTTATGAAATTATTTTATGAACAAAACTTGATACTTCATTAAAAGTAAGTTTTGTAATTGTTTGCCTTTTTTGATCTCATTACGCACATTTGAAGGAGTTGAGAACTTGTTAATTTGTAAATATATTGTTATCAAAAACACATTTTTTTTACATAACTAATCTATTCTTTGGGCCGGCTCGATTGAAGAGATAACATGGTATGTATTAGGCAGCCTGATCCAAATCTGCGGACGATCTAGCAGGTTATCGGGGTTCCAGCTCGAAGGAGGTGGAAAGGAGAACGGGGAAGTTTTAGTAAGCAAGAGTCTCTCGCCTCACCCACAGCGAAAGAAGTCATTGGATGATTAAAAAATTGAATAAGGCAATAGGTTTTGCCCAGGTAGAATATTCCTTCAACATGGAACTAAAACAGTATTATATTTATGGGCCTATTATCGATTTCAAAAAATGTTTACATTCGTTGGAATGTTTCTTTATTCTGTAACATCAAGCAAGCAAGCAAACATTATTTACGTAAAAATAATATTTTTTAATTAAAACGAAACTTCTATGATTACGAAACACATTAATTAGGTAAGCATTATTTATTTATTTATTTATTTAAAGCTTCAAAATGTACATAAGGTGGACTTAATGCCGCAGGCATTTTCTCCCAGTCTGACCTTTGGGTGATGCAGAGAAGAGTTGATAGTGTGAGCAAGAAGCAAGCAACTATTTAATAGAGACAAATAAAATAGATACACTTACATATTTCAGAGATAAACATAAATAAACATAATTATAATATATATACTACATACGAGTACAACACAATACACATGCATGCATTCATACACATATACATATATACATACATACATACATAAATATAGACTGTGAGTAATTAGCGTGATGATTCAGCCACCCTCTTCAAGAGAAGTTCGCGCACTTTCTGCTTAAATGATAGACGAGTCGACACCATCCTGACATCCAGGGGGAGCGCATTCCACAGCAAAATTGCCTGTATGAAAAAGGAAGAATGAAAGAAGTCAGTGCGATGAGTGTTTCTCATAATCGTCTTCTTCAATGTCCCATTGAAGAAGACGATTATGAGAAGAACAAAGGTTTTTGCTGTGGTTTGCGCATAGATATTGAAAATAAGGGGAAAGATAACTGGGCAAAGAAGGTGAACAAAGAAAGGAGAATAGGGTGGTTAGCGCCCTTTGCTCCCTGCGTTGGCGTATGGGCAGCCACTTTAGTTGCATCCGATGTGTAGAAACATGATCATATTTACGCAGGTTGAAAACGAATCGAATGCAGTTATTCAGAAGTCGGTCAAGTTTGTTGAGGAGATCTGCATTCAGGTCGTAGTAGCACACATCAGCATAATCAATAATAGGGAGAACCAAAGCCTGCACCAACATAGCCTTCGTAGTAGGAGGAAGTAGAGCCCGCAAAGATCCAGTAATCCTTTTGCATACGCTGGTGACCTGAGCATGCCACTTCAGACTCTCATCCATGTGCAGGCCCAAGTTTTTCACCTCACTACTAAACGGGATTACCGCACCATCGAAGACTACGGCCGGCAAGGACGCCATGTCAACTCCATTCAGCGTGCGGGAGCCATCTATAAGAATGGCCTGGCATTTTGCAGGATTAACTGCTATGCCGAACCTATCGGCTCAGTTCTTAACGACCGCCAGGTCACCGTTCATCCCCGAGATCGCATCAGACAGCCCATCAACATCAGCTTGACGATATAGCTGCAAGTCATCAGCGTACAGATGGTACGCACACTGAAGTTCGGAAGTTATAAAATTAATAAAGATAGAAAATAAAAGAGGAGATAGTATACCGCCTTGAGGAACGCCAGCACCTAGTTCACGCCAAGTAGATGAACCATCACCAACCCTGACCGACTGCTGACGCCCCTGAAGATAAGAAGAGAACCAGTTCAGTGTTTTGTCAGAGATCGTAAGATGGGATAGGACGGCTAGAAGGATGTCGTGACTAACCATATTGAAGGCATTAGAGAAATCAACTAAAACCAGAATTGTAACCATGGTGTTCTCGAGGCCAGTTCTAATATCGCCAGTCACCTTAAGGAGAGCGGAGGTAGTGCTGTGACCTGGTCTGAACCCGGATTGGAGAGGACTAATGAGAGAATTCCGGTAAACGAAGTTGGACAGCTGTTTGTGTACACAGGCCTCAAGCACTTTGGATAGGAAAGGAAGTATGGATATGGGACGGAAATGAGTGGGGAGAGAGGAATTAGAGATTTTCGGAAATTACTTTTAATCAATTAGAGAAACTCAAGAATTCTGTGGCTAATAAATTAGGTACAAAAACACTAGATATAAGTCATCCTAGTCAGTTATACGAAGATTTTTTTAAAGTTATAAACACAGAATTTAACAATATTTTGCCAATAAAAACAAAAGACATTCATACCAAGTTCGTATTTAGCGATTGGGCAACTGTCGGTATTCGTAAGAGTAGGGACAAACTTTTTGAGCTTTATGGAATGAAACCATACAACACCAACCTCCAATTTCATCAGTATGTAACATCATATTCAAAAACCTTTAGAATAGTATGCAGAACCGCGAAACGTCTTTATATTAGTAATAAAATAAAAGCAGCTGATGATAAGATAAAAGCTACTTGGAAAGTTATACACAACGAGACTGGTAGGAAACGATTAAGAAATTCAGAATTTAGTTTAAATACTGAAAGGGGACAGATTTCATCCAACGTAGATGTAGCCCAGGAGTTTGAACATTTTTTTGCCAACATTCCTATCAAAACAACCAAAGATTTAGAGTCATCAGCAACACTTTCTGTAACTTTGCTTAAGAATCATATACAATCGTGTCAGCACGACTTTAGTTTTCGATATACGAATCCTCTTGAAATAATAAAAGTTTTTAAAGAGATCAAGATCAAATCAACTGAAGATCTATGGCACCATATACTTATTACTATTTATATACTTATTTAAACTATAGCACCTGATACTTATTCTTATTCAAACTATAGCACCATACTTGGCTGTGATTTTCAATAAAAGTGTAGATGACGGTGTTTTGCCTGACCTAATGAAATATAGTAAAGTTATCCCACTATTTAAAAGTGGTGACACTAAAGAACCAAACAATTATAGGCCAGTATCTGTTTTGCCGGTTCTCAGCAAAGTATTTGAAAAGTTAATGCTGTCTCGGATGCTTCATCATTTTAATAAACATTCTATCTTTCACAATCACAATACGATTTTACTAAAGGTCGTTGTACAACTGACGCCGGTGTCACTTTAATGAAAGAAATATTTGGTGCTTGGGAGGAAGCACAGGATGCTATTGGTGTCTTTTGTGACCTCTCAAAAGCGTTCGATTGCGTTGACCACGAGACACTTTTGCTGAAATTAGATCACTACGGGATCAGAAACACCGCACTCTGTCTAATAAAGTCTTATTTAGAAGATAGGCAATTAAAGGTTCATGTTAATGGTATTAACTCGCAGGGCTCTACGATGAATATGGGCGTTCCACAGGATTCAATTGGGTCCCTTTCTCTTTTTAGTCTATATAAATGATTTGCCATTTATATTCAAGAATGAACCACGAATGGTGATTTTTGCAGATGATACCTCATTAATTTTTAAAATAGATCGACGTGCTAATAATCTTGACGACGTAAACAGCTCCATTCTTCGAGTGCAAAACTGGTTCACCATTAATAATCTAGCGCTTAATGAGAAAAAAACAAAATGTATTAAATTTAGTTTACCAAACGTCCGAAGTAATGATTGTGATGTTGTTTTAAACGGCCAAAAGTTAGAATTTGTCGACGAGACGGTATTTTTACAATAGACTACAATGGGGCCCGCATATAAAGGCGCTTTCGGGGAGATTAAGCTCAGCTACTTTTGCAGTTAGACAGATTAGACAGATCACGGACGTAGATACGGCAAGGCTTGTCTATTTTAGTTACTTTCACAGCATTATGTCGTACGGTATTTTGTTGTGGGGTCGAGCTGCAGAAATAGAATCAATTTTTATTCTTCAAAAGCGGGCTATCCGAGCAATATATAACTTACGCCGTTGCGAATCGCTAAGAGAATTGTTTAAAACGATAAATATCTTAACGGTGCCCTGTCAATACATATATGAAAATATAATGTATGTAAGAAAGAATAGGCAATTGTTCGAAAAAAGAAGCGACAGACACAATCTTAATACTATAGGCAAGAATAAATAAATAAAAATAATAAATAAATAAAAATTGTTTATTGTACAAAAATTTCACAATATTACTTTCACAGAAATGCGGCAATTACATGAACGAGTGTGAATTACGATCGATACTGACACTGCCCTCCAAACTAAGCTGTAAGCTTGTATTTTGGAAAACAGTGATTCAAGCGTGAAGTATGTCACAAAGTCGCATTATATGTCACTCTATAATGAAGTGAATGTCATGAAAGTGAATGAATGAAATGGGAGGAGCTGTAATCCAAAACAAAAATAATAAAATATAAAGGGAATGTTAAAAGGACTACTTAGGTTAATTTTCCGAAATTGTGTGTGTGTGTGTGTGTGCGTGTGTGTGTATGTGTGTGTCGGTTATGATATATTAGAGGTAGTAAGTAAACTTTCAGTTTCATTGTAATCAATTTGCTGAAGCCAATCACTGATTTTTCTTGTGACTTCTTTTCGGCTGAGTCGTATGATGTTCAGGTTTTTGTTAATTTTGTTGTAGAGCTTGCAACTGAGACTATTGAACTGTCCTCTGGCAAAAGTAGTATTGGTAGGGATTTGCGGGCATACTGGCATCTTACTGCGTCTGTTTGGATTAGTGGAACATTCCGATGCCTTCTCAAAGTAGATTTGAGCACAAAGAGCTGTCTGACTGTTAATACCTTACATTCTAAGTACAATTTTGCGGTGGGATATCTATATGGTTTTTTGGTCATCACTTTCAGTGCAGCTCTTTGTGCTCTCTCAAGCATAAGGAAAAGCGTTTTGGCTGCCCCTCCCCAAACCGGTATGCAGTATTGGATGATGGACTGACACAGAGCCAAATAGACGAATTTTAATTTATCTGTTGGGGCAGAATTTCTTAGATGTTTAAATATAAGTTAGCTGAGAATAAGTTAGCTGTACTGCAATTCAGACTGTCCAAGGTACAGAAATCCTTTATGGGGTTAGGTATTAAATGCTATAATAAAATACCAAATAGCATACTAGATCTCAATGAAAGTAAATTTAAAACATATATTAAGCGCGAATTATGTAAACAAGCTTACTACAGGGTGATTGATTATCTTGAGGATAGGAATGCTTGGCAGCGTGTTGGTTCGGCTCCACTGGACAATACTCAAATGTAGTCAGTACCTAGTTCAGATTACGATAATAGGTAATTTAACACTTTGATTCCGATGAAGGCAATCTATTTTTCTTGTCGCATCGAGCATTTCTTTCTTTATTTAAACAAGAGTTTATTTTTTATTTTTTTCTTGTATAGAAGCACTATTTTATATGGATTGTCAGTATACATATGTGAGGACCATGTCAGACTTAAGATATTTGTTTTCTCTTGGTTTTGTTTTTTTTTCTATTTTAGTAACTTCTGTTATTTGTATGTTGCGTCAGGTATGTCTTTACATTATTCTCACATGTGTGTACAATATTGGAATATGTATCAGAGCAATGTAAAACAGACTTTTTTTAAAAGAGTAACGAATGGAGTTTCTTGCTCGTTCTTCTCCACTCGAATCTACATTTTGGAACGAGCGCCTAGCTTCACTGACGGACAGACTGACAGACTATTATATATTTCATATTTGTTGACGTTTCAAAAGTACCAAATTATGGTTTAATTGAAATAAATGCTTTTGAGTTTGAGTTTTCGGGAGAGGACGAACAAAGGCCTTACGCCACAAGGATGGAAAGGTTCCTGAAAAAAGGGAGAAATTAACAATATGGGTTATTGGTGGTAGAATGTGATCCAGTATAGTTGTGATCATGTGACGAGATATATTATCACATCCTACCGCTTTGGATTTAATGGACAGGATCATCCTTTCGACCTCCGCCGACTGAACCGGTACAAAGCAAAAAGTACTAGAAATCTTAGGACGCTCCAGACCAGCAATGGAAGATAACGTATGTTGTTTGACTAGACGATCCATGACAGGGACAGTGGAGAAATGGTTGTTTAGATCGTCTAAGTCAATTGTGTTAGGAAGGTCTGGATATTGCGTTTTACCGATACCCAGAGTTCCAAGGAATTTCCAGATATCGGCAGGAGAAGAAGAAGATATGTTTTCGAGAATATGGCGGCATTACTTTTTCAGCGTGTTTAACATACTCTCACTAATTATAATTTTAATTATCTTATTATTTTGTTCTCTGTTTAGGAGGTATCCACTATTTGTTATTTATAATATGTTATTTAGTTACACGACTACTCATTATTATATTATATAGAGTAGACCAGAGTCGAAATTAATACAGTGACTTTTAAACCGACTGCCTCGTTGGCCGAGTGGTCGCAAGTGCGACTAGGTCAGGAAAAGTATTACTGGGTTTTTTTCAAAAATTCTTATTAGTAGCACGGAGTTTGGAATTGTGTCCGGTATATGACAATACTCTAACCCCGCTAATACTCGTGTCATATAAAACAAAAAAAAAACCAGGAACTTGACATAGTTGCTAACACTTCGAAACAAACTGAAATATACACAACATCTCAAAATATCAAGTTCCGACCCAAAGAAACCTGCCGACTTTTCGTATTAATACGAAAAGTGTCCACACCAAACTGTTACCCGAAACTTCGTATTTTGTTCTCCGATTTCCGAAATTGAAATCCATTTAAGTCATGGACGGTTCGTCGTATGCCACTTGTTTGGATCTGTTAGACTTTTCCTTTTAGCTAACATTTTCGAGTGGAAAATTTGGCAATATCCACACGTTTTATGGATACTGGTATAATCCAATATTGTTTGTGTAAAAGACAAATGTGTCTCTTTTTTATTAGCATCGCGCTACGCAATTTTGGATTTTCGTTATTGTTAGTCAATCGATGAAGATTGATTCGATTTGAAATTGTTTTTGTTTATTTCTTTAAATGAGATGGATATGGTTTCGTCTACGAGTGGGTTTCCAAAATAGACAAGTATCTATATTCAGCTAGAACTAAGCTTTACACAGAGAAACGTGAGAGGAGTAATTAATTTTTAATTAAAAAACAATTGAATGACATATCTGAATTTAAGTTGATACCTTTCATATAGCTCTACTAAATGCGCAAACCTTTTGTAAGGTACATTTATTTTATATTTTAGTTCAAATTTTAGTTTTAAAATCTATTTTAGGGACCGGAATGTAAAGTCCTGCTTTTCCGATCAGGCGAGGTGGTCGTACTGCCCAACAGTTGTAAGTTGGAATTTTCTATCTATGTTCTATCGCACACTAACTTCACTTGTGCGATGTAGGATTTTGTGACTTCTGAAGCCTATGCCTATTTGTTGTTAAAACTTCAATCTGTATCGCCATACTGCAAAAAAATGTTTTTCTGTCAAAAAAAGTTACTTGTTATTCCACTTAATAGAGGTATATAATGATCAAATTTCAAAAACTATTTATATTTCTTGCGACGAAATTGAATACCGCTATGTATATACATTTTGCAATAAATAAATAAATAAATAAATAAAATTAAAGTCACGTTCGTTAAAAGCCAGTAAATCGGTTTATTCAACGAGATTCCACATACAATATCAAAATCGAATGGAAAGAATCGGAATCGAATTTGTTTTTCTCTTCGTCGTGAATTCAATTTGTGTCTAGACCGATTGAATTTATCTAGGATAATTCTTAGTCCCAAAGCCGTTCGCACTTAGCAGTAATAGTTTGTTATAGTTAAATTGGGAAATAAAATTTTAACAGAGTGAAAAAGTTTTCTCGTGTAACGTTGGTTGGTACTTATTACTTAAGTTTTTATACGCTTGTAAGAAACGTGTGAGATGATTTATTGTAACTTCACGTACGTTGAGTAAGAGAATAGAGAATGGCTCCTAACACGGTATCAGTCAGAGAACAACACAAATAATGACAATAAAAGATGTAAACGGGAGCGTTTCCAAAAAACGCCGTCATGTGATAGTAAAAATTGTTAGGAATTAACTATCTCTTCAGTGTAAAATAGTTTTAATCAACTCTTCAAAGTTAACGTTGCATGAGTGTGTAACACGAAAACATAAAACCTAAAAATAATCACCCTGTCATCATCATCATCATCATATCAGCCACAGGACTTCCACTGCTGAACATAGGCACTACTTTTTAAAATGATTGAATACGCATTTTTACTGAAATAATGAGTACACGTACAATAAAAATGACTCCGGGAAGTTAAATGAGTCTGCAAAATGCGGAAATGATAAGTTAGATTGAAAAAGTACTACAAAAAGCTCGCAGCGTCCTCTGTACCGTGTTAAATGGTAATCAGAATTAATTTCATCAAAATACAGACGCAGATAATGTTCAGTAGTACGTAAATAAGTAATACGAACAATATAATATGCATTTTTTTCAAACATAATGGTGTCTCTATTTTGTACACAAGAGAAAGAATGTAAGTATGAAGTTCAGATTTTAGTTTCTAAACAAAATTCTAATGTACCCATGGAGTTTTCGTTCGTTGTACCCCAAAACACTTCTAAAAAGCATAAACTTTAACCGAATTTTAGTTTTTAAAACTAAAATTTTAGACTGCATCTGTTCCGGCGAATTTTAAGCGAAGTACGGCCGCGGCCGTGGCGCATTCTAGAAGTTTGTTTAGAACTACCACGATGCAGGAAAAACGGACAAGATAAAATATTACCACAAGCGAATGTTTTATGCTTTTTACAGCAACTGGTTTGTTACTGTATTTCTTTCAATATTTACACGACTGCCCGACGCCCGTGCAACGTTCGACGGTGAAACGCAAAGTGCATTGTAACGTGTTCTCGTTTTGTTGCACGTTGTTGTGTTGCATTGGATTAGCCTTGTTTGTTGATGTTGTTTGGTTTAATACTGTTATGTCGGAATTTTTCGTTATTTTTCGTTCACTGAACGGTTGAACACTGGCTGATATTACACTAACAATTACTTAATGTGATATTGTAGGTTTTTCAAAACCATTGTCTTTTTCTGTGGGATAAGCCGGGAAACGAGCAGATGGATCACCTGGTGGTAAGAAACCGGCGTCGCACATGGACGCCTGGAACACCAGAGGCGTTAAAAGTACGTTACCAGCCTTTTGGGGGATAAGGAATTTGAGGATTGTTGGGGATTCAAGGATTGGGGAGATTGGGAAGGGATCACCGGTAACCTTACCCACACGACGAAACACAACGCAAGTTTTTTTAACGTCGGTATTCTGTGAGGCCGTGGTATCACTCCGGTCGAGCCATGGCTCTTCCTTAATTTATATTGGAGTGTCTGTTTGTTTGTACTGGCTAATCTCCGAAATGGTTGGACTACTTTTTTATAACTTTTATTGGCAGGTAACTGATGTACTAAGGAGTAACATATGCTACTTTTATTTTAGACAATTGAAATAAAAAAAGTTATGTTCTAAAATTCGAAGAAAAAGTCGCGGGCCACAGGTAGGGTATAATAATTTGAATATGTAATAAATAGAAAGTACCTTTATTAGTTGCTGTTCAATTTATGGCACACGAATTTGTGGTATCCGGATATTTTGATATAAAATTAATAATACATTGGGTAATAATAATGTGGTTACGCGGTTTTGATAGTTTACTGACTTGCAATAATTTTGCCAGTGGTTTATCTTTTAGCTAATATTGTCATTAAAAGGTTATATCATAATGGTTCATTGAATTTAATGCCGTTAAACAAATAGGATTAAAATTGTCAGTAGCTTGTCATGAATCTGAATTATTCTCTGTATCTAAATATATGTACGTAAACTTTTAGACGACTTTGTAAGTAATATTTATTCATAAATAAGTTCATTTAATAAATCGAGGAATTATTAAGAATGTTAAATAAGGAAGAAACAAGTTCAACACAAGTATTGTATTTTTTTTTTAAGGGGGTAAATCATCGAATGACTGCTCCCGCCTGGGTGAGGCGGAAGGGAGTGTCAGACTCTTACTGACTAAAAACCACCCCGTTCCTTCTCCTGCACGTCGAGCCGGAGCCCCGGTTACCCGTTAGGTTCTCCGCGACACAAGTATTGTATAGTAACTGACTGGGACTGCTTCAATGTTAGACAGATATGGTAATACTGGAAATAATAAAAAATTGACTGCCTCGTTGGCCGAGCCGGCCGTTGCCGAGTGGTCGCAAGTGCGACTGCCCGGCAAGGTGTCTCGGGTTCGATTCCCAGATCGGGCAAAGTATTACTGGGTTTTATAAGAAAACTGAGTATAGTAGCACGGCGTGGAAATATGCCCGGTATATGGCAATAGGCTCACCCCTATTACATGGGACTCATAACATAAATAGTGAAAAGTGGGTGTTACATTGTACAGTGGTATAATGTGCACCTCTGCCTACCCTTTCGAGGATAAAAGGCGTAATGTTATGTTATGTTAATAAACAATTTGAATTTGAATTTGTTAGTAATTTAGGCTTTTTTTTTTAAGGGGTGAAAATCATCGAATGACTTCTCCCGCCTGGGTGAGGCGGGAGGGAGTGTCAGACTCTTACTGACTAAAAACCACCCCGTTCCTTCTCCTGCACGTCGAGCCGGAGCCCCGGTTACCCGTTAGGTTCTCAGTCATTTAGGCTTATGACATCACATAAATACCACATCTACACAAATTGATATTTTGGCGAACATTGTTTTGATAGGTACAATAAACAATATGATCAACATTTAAACGAAATTCAAATTTAAAACCATTACAGACAGTTCAAATTATAAAATTCAAACAACAAAATCCAAGTTTATGATTTACTTCATCACGTAGACTGAACTCCTTAGCTGTTTCATCTCAATTTACTATAATAATGGGCATTAAGGTCTGACGGCACGAGGACAAGCGTCCATCAATAATTCAACCCCCCCAACCGCCCCACCTGGCAATATAAATGACAAAAAGATTAATGTGAACTGTTGGTACCAATAAATCATGAGATCTTTACACCCCTTACCTTATAAACGACGCTTAGAAAGGACTCAGTACCTACAGGATGTTATGTAAACGATAAATTTGTTAGGAGGTGTTTTACGTATTCTTTCTTGGTAAAAATTTGTTATCTACCCGATAACAAATTTTTATTTTAATGTCCGTCTGGTAAATTATTTAAAAACATTAGACACGTATTTTTTATTTTCTTATGGAAACGAATAGTTTCGAAGATAATATTGATTTAAAATATAGCATGACGTCACTTTTGAGTACGATTTATACTCTAAAATGACGTAGCTTCCTCTCACTCCTAAACTTTGATTCGTTTTATTAAAAAATAATATATGCCTAATATTTTTTCATTACCTAACTGACGGACTAATTAGATTTTCATACCCTGTCATCATTCCTATTCCAAAACAAATTATCAAAGTCAAAGCATTTATTTAAATTAATCCTTAATCAGGCTCTGTGGAAATGATAAAATTGATTGAAATTATAGTGTTACGCAGCCCTTACTAACACTTTAACTACGTTCTATACTGTGACTTTCCGGAGGTTATACGTCGGGGTCGTGCGGTCCATGGCCCTCTACGGCGCCCCTGTTTGGGCGCCAAACCTGTTCCCGCTCGGACGCTGCTCATGGCACAGAGGGTCATGGCGATCGGAATGATCCGCGGATACCGCACGATCTCTGGGGAGTCGGCGAACCTCCTTGCCGGATTACCGCCGTGGAATCTGGAGGCGAAGGTGCTCACGCGCGTGTACAGCAGCATGCGCGCGGAGGCACGTCGCCGGGGCGAAACTCTGCTGCCGCGCCAGATAAGTGCGTAGTGGGATGAGCTCCGGCGCGATCTCATGGCGGAATGGCAGCAACGACTGTCGCAACCGAGGGCTGGGCTCGCTGCCATTGCAACGGTAAGACCCCTCTTTGAGGAGTGGCTTGAGAGACGCTACGGCGTCCTCACCTACCGCCTGACGCAGGTCCTCACTGGACATGAAAGTTTAGGGAGGTACCTGTGTCTGATGGGGCGGGAGGAAACGCCCGGGTGTCATCACTGCGAGGACCGCCCTGAGGACACGGTGGAACACACGGTGGGAGAATGCCCTTCGTGGGCTGAGCACCGCCGTGCCCTCAGGGAAGTGATCGGCGATGGCGACCTCTCGCGTCCGGGCCTAGTGCAGGCCATGATGCGGAGCGAGGGGGATTGGGATGCCGTCTCCTCCTTTTGCGAAGCAGTCATGCTAGCTAAGAAGGAGGCGGGACGCGTGAGGCAGCGAAGCGCTGCCTCCTCGCAACCCAGCCATCGCGAAGGACACACCGGGCGTCGGGGATCGCGAGACGATCTCCGGCCACCGTAAGCGCGGGCCTGCGGACGGCGAGCATGGGTGGCTCCCCGTCCGACCTGAAACAGACCCGAGCGTACGGCGCGTCGCGTTCCGCGCGCGCCTCAAAGAGCCATCAGACCACCACAGATGGGGCCCAATGCGGCCGATGCCGCTTCGGAGTCGCGGAGAACCTAACGGGTAACCGGGGCTCCGACTCGACGTGCAGGAGAAGGAACGGGGTGGTTTTTAGTCAGTAAGAGTCTGACACTCCCTTCCGCCTCACCCAGGCGGGAGCAGTCATTCGATGATTTTCCCCCTTAAAAAAAAAATACTGTGACTTTAATTGTTGTTGTCACGACACTAACTACAACGTCTGTCACGCAATGAAGCTCATGACTAGTGACCAGTTATAGCTCATAATTAGTTCCACTGATACTCTAGCTCAAGTAACTATAAGCCCCAATTGTGGCTTGAAACTAGTCGAGTTACCTCTTCCAACAGGCTAACTATAAACATAAGTAATATGTAAACCACAATTTATTATATTACGAGTGCAATATAGTTCAAAATAACTATTGAATTCAAAAGTATAAAAAAAACATTTAACTAGAAAACTCAACCTGATCTTGATTTTGCGCAATGTCCATAATTTTGTCGGTGGACAATATTTTTTGTTTTACTGAAACAATCGGTGGATGGTCGTGAAAGACGATAACGTGGGTAAAGGGTCCTACAAGTATTGCTTAACAGACGATTTACAACTATATTTAGATTTTATTTAGGGATTAGGTAAATATTCTCCTCTAATTTTCACCTCTACGCAGACGACCTGCAGCTTTATCGTCACTTCAAACTATCGGAAGTTGGTCGCGCTATCGATGCTGTAAACCGCGACTTGGACGGGATTGATAAGTGGGCCAAGTCCTTTGGTCTCCAAGTCAATCCTCTTAAGTCTCAGGCCATGATCATCGGTAGTCGATACTTCCGCAGCGCTCTGGACATCTCTACTCTTGAGCCCGTGCGCCTAAATGGCACAGTGATCCCTTTCACTGACACTGCCAAGAATTTGGGGGTAATCTTCGATTCCAATCTTCTATGGGGTGCACAAGTGAGTGAGGTCAGTCGAAGAGTCCATTTCTCCTTTCACTCGCTGAAGCGTCTCCGGTCCTTCTTGCCATTTAAAACTAAAATTCTCCTCGTACAATCCTTAATTCAGCCTTTACTCGACTACGCAGATGCTTGCTATTTGGACGTCACTGAGGAGCTACTAAACAAGCTTGAGCGGCTGCAAAACGTTTGTATTCGCTTTGTCTTCGATCTAAAGAAGTACGATCATGTCTCAGTATATCGCAGTAAGCTCAAGTGGCTCCCAATCCGACTTCGCCGGAACACTCGCATTTTATGTCTCCTTTATAATGTCCTTAACAACCCAGCCTATCCTATATATCTCCGTGACCGTTTTTCCTTGGCTCGTCCTCCTGAAGCCCTATCTAGATCCCACCTTAAGTCCCTTCTCGAAATCGTTCAACATAAAACCGATTTCTACTCCTACTCCTTCACGGTTCATGCGGTGAGATTGTGGAATTCGCTGCCGCCTAGCATACGCGACTCCAAGTCCATCTCCATTTTTAAACGACTTGTCAGGGATTATTATCTTTCGTCCTGAAGTACAGCTTTATTTATATATATATTTTTCTATATATACATACAATATACATATATATTTATATGTAATCATATTTAAATATTTCTTATTATTTTATTTATTATGTTTGTTATAATTTGCTTAAGTTTTATCATTATATTACCGTCATTCTAGTTTTATAGTTCTTTCAGTAATTTTATTTTGTTCTGTATTCGTTGCATGTATCATCTATCTACACTGTGTCTTATGTCTTATGTTTAATTTCCTTTTCCTGTCGCAGGTCTGCAGGAAGAAATCCCTTAAGGGATATGCAGTACCTATGTACCTCATGTATATAATGTGTTGTCCTGTGTAATATTGTCTGTGTGGTGTAGGTACATAAAATGATAAATAAATAAATAAATAAATATTTTTATACTTATGTATCGTTATTGTATTTCGATCTTTCGAACGGCTTTTTTTATTATTATTGTTACAGCATGTGATACATACCTAAATGTAAAATAGTGATTGTATGGTGTTAAGAAACTGCGCGTTTTCGAATTTATTTAGATACAAATAATATTGAACTAAACAATGACAGTTTTTGATTCACTAAACATACTTAACATCACCGTAAATTATAAACAAAGAACAAACAAAGCTTCGGAAACGAAACACTTTCTATGCATTGATTGTAAAATAACACGAAATTAATGTTCATTCAAATTAAAAACATAAAGTTTTATATGGCGAGCTCGATTCAAATGTAAACACCGTTTTCTCCACTTCTCTATAACGTTTAAAACATTAACTTAACCGTTGGCAAACCAGGAGGGAGTTATCAAAGTGCCAGATAGCAATTAAGAGTATAAATAATTTCTACGTGAAGCAAGTCAAAGGATGATGTTGCCAATTACAGCAATTATCGTTTGTTTGCATACCCATGTGGAATCGTGTTGGTTTTCCTTGAAGGGGTTCGGGGAAGTATTAAAATATATCTCTACTCGTATCTGTTCCACGTAATTTTTATTTTTAATTGAATTCTCATAAAGAAGACGTTATCGATTCAGCCGGTATGTTTTTTATAGTTATGGGATTTTTTAAGGGGGGGGGGATCATCGATCAATGACTTCTCCCGCCTGGGTGAGGCGGAAGGGACTGTCAGACTCTTACTGACTAAAAACCACCCCGTTCCTTCTCCTGCACTTCGAGCCGGAGCACCGGGAACCCGTTAGGTAGCTCCGCTCCGCGGTGAGCCTATTGCCATATACCGGGCACTATCCCAAACTCCGTGCTACCACCGAGATTTTTATTTAAAAACCTGGACCCCATGCTCGGCAGTCGCACTTGCGTCCACACGGTCAACGACGCAGTCTTATAAGTTGATTTCGACATTATAATACTGACTAAGATTCATTAAAGCTTAAAGTCTATTTAAATTTTTCTTAGTTCTGTGACAAAAACTTATAGACTTTCTTCAAACATCAATAAATCAAAGACTTAGATGTTTCTACATTTATTTGCCATAATACAGCATTTATCACGTCCATGATATACGAGTAGTATTTATTGAGTCTTAATTGTTCACATTTATTACTTGTTTTTATGAAGGACAAAAAGTTTAATTGAGACGACTTTGTTTGTCAGATTTCGTTTAAGATGTGCTGAAAAGACATTAATTGACCTTATTTGTTCATTTTCAAGGTTAAACCTATAAAATTTACTAGTAATGGTATTCACCAGTATAGTTTCTATTCTATTTTTTAGTTAGTTCGTATTAAATTATTATTTTATTAAAATAGTAACAATTTTATATTAATGTCTTGAACATAGACCATTGTATCTGAACGTAGCATTTAAAAGTATGGAAGACAGTAATATTACGGTACACTTTAATAGAACCAGTTTATAGAAAATGTTCATCTTATACCTACTATGTTGTAGAAAATATAAGAGTACCTACACATGTGCGAAAACATTCACCTTTTTATCTTAAAATACTTTACACCTCAGAATAAGGTGATAAAAATTGCTTTATAAAGTAGAGAACACACCTGCGAAATAGCGAAAGTTCCACCTCAAAATAAAGCTAGGTATACAACATTGGTGTACCGCATAAATTCCGCGCCACAGCGGCGACGTGGGGTAATTCGTGTGTCGAACTGAGGACAACCCAGATTTGTACGAGTATGTGCTCCTACTGTTCTGTAATAACTGTGTGTGCTAAGCTTTATTCGTTGATTAATTTTGACCAGGACTTTCTTTTTTTGTTGTAAAACCTAATATGATCCATTATTAGAAGTAAGTTCCTACTGAGTATTCGTTTACTGTTTACATTCTATACTCGTATCTTTATTCTGTACTTGTTAAAAGTTAAAAAATTGTTTTTCAATTTGCACTCAAGAAATCAAATGATTTGTAACTATGGTATCCAAGGAAATTTCAGTATCGTGATGAAAAACACCGTAAAAACACACGAATAGTAATCCTATATCACGTGACCATTGATATTATAATAAGCTTGTCGTGTTTCGTTTTAATTACTCATAAGTGAAAAATATTACATTTCAAAGTGACGTTGATAGAGCACCCCCAGTTTTATGAATAGGAGGTTGCACATAAATCTAATTACAAATTTGTAAAGTTTTTAATAAAAAAGCGAATAAATTACACTTAAAAATCAACATCACCGAGTAAAAAGAAAAATGGATTGTAAGGAACACGGTTCCATTTACACTTTCTTAGAGAATTGCAAGCGTTATTTTATGTTAACAAACAAAAAATACAGAAAACAAAATACACAGTTAATCAGTGAAATTAAATATTAAACTGCGGAGGAAGCTCATAAAATACTTGCAGCATTATTTATAAAAGCCCAGAGGTGTATCCAAGACTGGTTTTGCGGGAACAAACACAATTTTTCATTTTGCGCTAGCTGCTAGGACAAAGAGGAATTTTAATGCAATTTAGTAGTCGCATTGTAACCTGGAGTTGTTGGCATTTTATAGCACACGGCTTGCGAAAGGTGTCACAAGAAAAATGGACCTAAAAAAATAATTATTCACCTACGTCAGCGATATTATAAGTACGCCTTGCATTTTTAAAAGGGTTCAGAGAACAGGCGTATGAATGGAGTGGAATTTTTCCCACTCATGAAATATTTGTATCGAAAAGTCGAGAGAAGCTTGGTGGTTATGGAATGAAATATTTTAGATACAATTTTGGATGGGTTTGTGTCACTCACATTAGAGAAATATAAATATAGCTTTAAATATTCAAAGATCCAACTTCAATGTCTTACAATGTTGCGTTATGATGATTGCATCTTAATAATGTCGTGGTGGCCCGGAGGTTTAAGACGTGGTGACCTTTCTCATACATGAGAATGCGGGTTCGAAACCAACCAACGGCAAGAAGGGCTATGTGACTGTTTCCCAGTTATATGTACTTTCTAACATTATCTAGACACCACTGACAAACGATGAAGGAAAACATCGTGAGGAAACCTGAGCTTATACCTCTAATCTCTTATTATAAGTTTGAAATCGCCAACGTGTATTGGGAAATCGTGGTGATTAATGCTCAAAACTTCTCCGTGCGAGAAGTCTTTGGCCAGTAGTGGCCACTTATAGGCTTTTGATGATTGCATCTTCCGTTGAATGCACTTACTACTACTATTGACTACAATAATCAAGACCAAATGAAAACAAATAAATTTAATATTTATTTTTTTTATATTTAAAACTATGACTACAGCATGTTTTCTTTTTTGCAGTTGTCAGCAACGTTGCTGGTGCTCCTTCACCTGTCGATGCACGTCGTCGATGAGGGACATGCGGTCAATCCTAGTAAGTATACATAAAATATATTATTTAAACGTTGCCCCACACTCGGAATTTCCCCTGTATCGCGCGTTTGTTTACAAACATACGCCAATCATGCCAACTGTGCAGTGCATACTCTTCAATCTATCCAACGTTTTAAAACTATAAAGAAGCAATGGATAAGAAAGTGTAGTTTTTACTTATATTACTTCTTCACTCTAGTATTCCTAAATTTTCAGAAGTAGTACGTATATGGGATATAAATAAATTATAGTCAATTAACCTGAGTTCGTAGAAATGACTGACGCATGCCGGACATGCATGCATGGCATAGATATCTGACAGTTATACATATATCTTCATTGCATACGGTCTGTCTATATGTAACTTCTGGCTTTTTATTAGCTCACAATACTTTGATCCTATTACAATAAGCCAGTCGGAGTATTTTACACAGAATTCAAAATGTATTGTCGAAAACGAACTGCAATAAAAAGCGAACCAAACGTTATAGAAACTTGCATAAACCGCATCCATAATATTGGTTCCACAAAACAGTCTCAAAACAGTGAAAATAGCTGAACTACCTTCCGTTTAATCCAATTATCCGGTCTTTGTAAGCCATTAAATAGGGAAGTTAGAGAACTCTTTCCCTCCTCTGCATTTTATCGTCTGATTAATTTCATTGCGGTTAGTGCGAGCAGTAACTTTGCGAGTAAAACTTGACAACGGACACTTGTTTTTAATGATCTTTGCGTTCTTGGACATGGTTCATTAACTTTTTATACCAGAATTCTGCATAAAAACTGCCTTGAGCAACCCCTCTGAAATTGTAGTCGCGCATCCGGTGAGAGTAAATAATGCTAACGTTTCCCCGGTATCTTATTACTTTTGGTGAGGTAAACGTTCATGTTTGCGGTGGAATATAATTGAAAGTTTTATGTAATTAAAGTTTGTTCGAGGATTTAATTGTGGTGATGTGTGGACTATGTTTTATTGTAGTACCAAGAACAATAGCTTTATTAGTTCATAATATGACAATTTATTATTAATTGCGAAGAATAAAGCAATTTGTATCAATAAATTTATAAAATAGACTAAAGGCAATACTCACATTGAGTTGTAGGTAATATGAGTTGGTTATATCATCATATCATTGGATTTGATTCCACCTACATCAGAGTACATCATTATAGAGTTACTCAAATTACAAATTTTCAGCAATAATAACATGACATTTGAAATAGAGATCGGTACAAGCAATAACTCAGTTTACATGAAACTAATAATACCATCTGTAATTGAAAAATCGTAGTATTACGTTTAATCTTTACCCACCTACGCCTTCACAAAACAATACAAGCAACTTTATACCTTATCCGATCTAAATCTAAAGCTGATTTTATTATACCTTACATACGTAAGTTCCGCATACATTGTACTGTGGTCTCTAAATCGGGTTGCTTTTGTTGTTTGATACTTAAATCCCGTGCATTTGACACAGAAACCCGGACTCACCACGAGCAAAACGCAATCATCTAGCTTAACTTTACCGGGCAATTCTGCCTGCACTAGTTAGAGCGTAAATAGGGAGGATGCTTGGTAAAGAGTTTTTAATAGTTGTTCAGAGTCTTTGCTATTAATATCATAGTTTTATGGAGATGTTGTTAAAAGCAGATATTATTAGAATTGGAGCTTTATCAATGAGAATCGATTTAAAATGGATAAAAAATTATGAAGGGGGTAACAAAGGCTTGACCCAGATATGTATGTAATTGGTCTCTCTGTAACTGGAGGAGACTCTGAAATAGACTATTGCCAAATATCGGGCATGACTTCAAAACCAATGCATGTTGTGTCTGACAATTAAGGAATCGAAAACTCAGACCCACAACTTTATTACGATTCTAAAGTCTGAATATGAAATCGTATTGCGTTGCCACGTTTGTAATTATAAGACTATGAAAATAGATATGACAGTTACGATTATGAAAAAAAAATGTTTTATTTTAAATATTACATTTCCAACAAAAAAATAGACCTGGATTCATAATAACACCATGGTTGTATATAAATATAAATGTATTCATCGAGTGGACAATAGGGAACGCTGACAATTAGAACATTTACTCTACGCACGTATTGTAATAAAAAAAATACGCTCTATGCACACGAATAGTCGATGACGTGTGGAACTACCCTAATAACAACGTGTTTTTGTATTTTTTTTTTCGAATTTCAAATCAGTTCGGTATTACAAAACGTTTTTATTTAAACCTGCATCTATTACGTTTGCTTATTCTATCGTAGAAAAAATTTAGTCGTAGTAAATCTCGTCTTGTTTGCAATTTTCGGGTAATTCTAAATTACAAGTTTGATTAAATGAGTAGATACAATCAGACGAGTAGTTTAGGATGTGCGCAAGAAAATAAAAATTAATTTAGTACAGAGGCAGAAAAAAATAATGCCTTAGGTATATTACTCTTTACATTTAAGAAAAATATCGTTCCTTAGTATTAGCCTAGAAAATACATTGTTTTAACAAATAGCCCATCACTCATTTCTCTTGCTAACAGTAAAGTAATGAATTCGTTTCCGTTTAACTTTTACTAATGAACGAATAAATAACGTTGCTTAAACTATGTAATAATGTACCTAATTAGTTTAAGTACTTAGTATTCTTCTCAGTTTTTTCAAATGCTGCATCAGCTCCTCAACAGCGAGCCCCTTCTCACGTATTGTCAAAGAAAAAATAAGTCAGTAAAGCATACATCATTCTCCAGCATAAAAAAGTCTAGGCATCTACGCGTCCTAATAAACTACCAGCTTCTCAGCGATCTCTAATCTGTCTACTAAGCGTGGAGACAATACACGGGCCTGCGGACGGCGAGCGAGTGTAGTTCACCGCCCGATCAGTACAGTTACTGCCGAGCATACCTACGGCGCGTCACGTTCCTCACACGACTCGTAGAACCAACAGACCACCACAGATGGGGCCCAATAGGGAAAATACCGATACGGAGCCGAGGAGGACTTAACGGGTTGTTGGAGCTCCGGCTCGAAGTGCAGGAGTAGGAACAGGGTGGTTTTTAGTCAATAAGAGTCTGACATTCCTTCTAGCCTCACCCGAGCGGAAGAAGTCATTGGATAATTATCCCTCCTCAAAGAAAAAGAAAGCGTGGAGACGATGGCAGACACTTTCATATAGAGGAGGCTCATATTTATCAGCAGTTGTCTGTCCGGAGCTGTTCATGTTGATAGTATGTAATATAACAAGCTTCTCTTCAACCCTTTTGGCGTGAAGAAGTAAGAAACAAGCATGCAGTACATTTATAAAGTTATCATGGAGACTATTATTGATCGAAAATGGAGTAGGTACATATTTTCTTTTCGTTTGCTAGAGTTCCTATTTCAATCATCTACAAAAACATAGTAGCTTTCTATTACAAAGATAAAAATACCAAATTACGTGACAACGGTCTAGCTTATTAATAACGAAAGCAAATAAAGAGTGAATTCAGTCAAAAGATAACAGGCTAAGTGCTTTTGTCTGTCGACTTTCTGACATGAGAACAAATATTATCATACTGACTTTCCTTATTGGATCAGGGAAATTTCGCAATTTGTGACAATACACTTATAGCAAGTACTTTGATATTCTTACTGGCTGCCATATTAAACACACAATATCCTAATCTCAACTTTGTTGTCATGCCATACAGTTGAATTTTCTACGTAGAGCTGGTGGTGCTATGACCTTTTTGATAGTTGCGAATCGAATTAATCTGAAATAAACTTTAATTACATCTCAGGAGATTTGATATTTGATTCACGGGAATAAAGTGAATGAAAATAATAATTTATTTATTTATTTATTTATGGATAGGAAAACCAACAGCTACACATAGCAAACAAACAGATAATATAATAATACCAGAAAGCCAATTACAGGTTTTCACGGATATATTTCACATTATTCAATTTAAAAAAAAACACTCACAGTCTAAACAAATTATATTTAGGGAAAGAAAATAATAAAAAAAACAAAACAACAAGAGCATATACCAACTAAATATAAACATAAAAAGTGAACACACACCAACCATACTACCGACAATAACAAACTAATAATCAACTAACTTAATTTACTCATCAATTAAAAAACTGAAGGGTGAGCATCCTTCGCACCGCAGAAGTCCGCGTTACAAACGGATCTATTGGATACTCTTTACACAAATTGTTTAAGGCTCTGCTTGCACGCATAATAAAGGAATTCTGCCTATACCTCGTTGAGGAATTTCGAATTAAAAGTGGGGGATTGTAGCGAATAGATCTACATGGGACATTGAAAGAGAGTTTGAACAAGAGATCGGGACAGTCAATTTCATTTGAGATGATGTTTAGTAGTGTGGTACAATCCGCTATTCGACGGCGATTAGTAAGGGGCAGAATATGAAACTGCCTACACAATTCTAAATATTTGTCTTGCAGTACAAAATCTTCAGCGTTTTTGCCTGTTTCAAATCTTTAGAGACCCACATAATAAAGCCAAGAGCTCTATATGCCTCACCAACTATCTCTTCAATATGCATCAAACAGAAGTTTACGGTCGTGGTAAACGCCCAAGTCCCTCACTACATCACATCTGGGTACCACTTGCATTCTCAACCTATAGGTTGTTGGCAATGTACTACGTTTGCGACTATAAGTAATAACTGAGCACTTCGTAGGATTCAGGTCCAGTTTGTTACGCTGACAATATTCATCTAGTCCATCCAAATCTGACTGAAGAGCCACCATGTCATTGAAGCATTAGACAGCTGAATAAATCTTTATGTCGTTAGCGAAACAGAGTAGATGAGAAGAATGGAAACATGAATCGATGTCGTGCACGTATAATATGAAGAGTAAGGGGCCCAACAAGGAGCCTTGTGGGACCCCGCTAGGAACGGGTACCCAACTAGATATATAATTATTGATAACAACGGCCTGAGTCCTGTATGCAAGATATGATGCGAACCAACGAAGCAAATCCCCGTGGATACCTGCAAGCCATAATTTAGATAGGAGAATTCTATGATCTATTCGATCGAAACATTTCGAATAATCTGTATAAACTAAATCACACGAAATCGTTCAGTACAGCCAAATTCGTAACAGTCGAACGACCCCTCAAAAAACCGTGTTGGAAGGGACTGAAACTATTCCTAAGAGCCGCGTAGACCTGATCATATATCACCCTCTCAAATACCTTGCCCAAGATACATAGCTTTGAGATAGGTCTATAGTTGGTGACTTCAGTTTTTGGACCTTTTTTATGCACGGGTGTAATATAGGCAGACTTCCAGACTTGAGGTACAGTACTTGTAGATAGAGATTTGGTAAACAATAGGGAAACTGGAAGAGCTATAGATTTAGCACACTTAATAAGAAATTTGGGTATCTTGTCAGGCCCAGCGCCCTTGTGAGGGTCGAGGTTGGACAACAATCTCATAATTGAATCGACATTAATTTCAATAGAATGAATGTCAGATGCAGTCGAGACGTCATGGTCACGAATTTGAGACACATGGGAGTCAATGACCGGTTCTAGAAAGGTGGAACGAAAGTGGGTGGAGAATGCTTCGAAGATAGTCATTGTGGAGGACAACGTGACGTCACCGTAACTTAAATAGCCAGGTATAGTGCCAGACCTGGAGCGATGCTTGACAAAGCTCCAAAATCGCTTCGGATTTACTCTAATACCGGCTTCTGTACTAGCTATGTAAGCAGTGTAACATTGACCTTCAAGTCTGGTGATCCTCTCGCGCAGATGTATAAAGGTCACCTCATCCGCCAATCTGCCATATATCTTTAATTTGCGATGATATTTGTATTTATCCTTTAAGAGTCTCCTAAGTTGGGAAGAATACCAGATAGGGTAGGTATTGTTGTAAACCCGCCTTTTAGGAATAAATTTATCTTGTAATTCAGATAAGGTATTATTAAAAAAGTTAAGTGAGCCACGCAATCTCTTCGTTAATAGATTCAAAATTTCCTCTGTCAAATAAGTATTTAGTATACGGTGAGGATGCTAGACAAGTGTGACCGGATAAACTAGTGACGATACTTAGGGCCGGGTGGTAGTCGTCTGTCGGCACCAGGGGATCCAAGCATTCACCCACATATATGGTCTCATTGCATAAAACCAAATCTAACAGCTTACCGTGTTTATTTAATACTCCATTGTATTGGTTCAATGATAACACCTTCAATTCGTCCGTAAGGAGGTATGCGTCACTTGAACACATGTTAGTAGGTGAATAAAAGTCATACGTCTTATGCCATGCTATACCACTCAAATTAAAATCCCCCACGACAAGAAATTTGTTAGTTGGATTATTTAATACTACTCCATTTAACTTATTTAGGAAATTAATCAACTTAACAGAAAAGGAATGACCCCGGTTCTGATTACACAGGTACAGAACGCATACGTACAATTTGAAATGCCTTTTAGTCCCTGGTTGACTAAAATTAATAGAAATCCACAGGTCCTCGGCTGAGGAATGAAGACCTAACTGCGGGATTGCACCAATACCCCTACGGACGGCTATCAAAACACCACCTCCACGCGTTTGGCCAGTGAGTTGAAAGTCGCGGTCACGACGCCACACTATATAATCACCACTAAATAATTCACCATCCAAAACACCATACGTCAACCACGATTCCGTGAGAATAATAATGTCGAATGAGGAAAGACAAAGTCGACGATAGAATTCCTGAGTTTTAGTTCGAAGACCACGAACGTTCTGGTAGTAATTGCACAAACTATTAACACTAAAACAAGCCATTGGTATCAATAACATACACAAACTCATAATAAACAACAAAGTTCCATTCCAAACAGCTGCAGCAGGGACCGGTTAAAAACAAAATAAATAATAAGTCAATAATTGAATTATAATACGGAATGTTACAAAAAATTGGTAGTGGGTAATCATTAAAAAAGTGGACAAAGGTGCGACAAGGTAAATAGAACTTACCTAAAACTATGAGTGCAAGCAAGACAGACATGTGTTGGTATGTTTCCGTTAAGTATAGATCAGTGCAATAAACAATGCAAACAGTTCGAGAAATTAGATTAAAGTCAGGTAGCGAAACATCGCCAGGGATGCTCAACCCTTTATACAATATTAAAATTTTAGTCACGTGACAAGAATAAAAAAAAATTTATACGTTGTGATAAATAAAAAGCAACTAAATGCAGAGTAATAACAAAAAAATATCCTATTACAGCAATGGATTAGTTTAATTTGTTTAAATCCCTCTCCCTACTAATAATTATTACTGGGGACCCATCCTGCCTTCTAACATGAATAATATCAATTCTTTTTTTCAGTTGAATTTCATAACTTCCTAGGTTTCTTGATAAATTACTTTGGGGATCAGACAATTTAAATAAAAATGTTGGTCTAAGCAAAACTGTTGGTTAACAATATAGTTAAAGTTGATACCTTGTCGAACCTACTAAAGCCTACTTTACCTACTTACCAAAATTGAGTAGATACCTACTAATTAATCAAACAAATTGCCTTTCATTTGAATCGGTATCCATTATTAAAAGAAAGACCAATTATTAAAAAAATCAGGTATATGGCAAACCATTTCAATTTCCGAGCAAACATTATTGTGAACCAACTATGAAGCACCAATCCCAAAATAAACAATTTTGACTTTAACTAAAAAACACGTAACCGTTGTCACTTCTTCATCATCAGACAACCACAATAGCTGGGATTACTATAAATGGCTATCTACTAACATTTGATAGTAGGGAGTATATCAATGGTAATACTGAATTAATCAACGCTGAGACACTGGCGCAATCAATCCCTATTATAACTCAGTGAGCATTGAGTTCGTGAATTTCGAGTATTAATAAGGCAAGCTATGTTTGTGCTGTATTGAAGATTGATTAGGCAGTATATCTTAGCTATTGGTCGCAAATATGTGTTGGTTTGAGATTAATTTCGTTGGAATTATTGTGTTGTTTGATTTAAAGCGTGTTCATTATTTAGTTGATTACAATGACAATGACTCATACCGATAATTAGAAATTTTAATCAGACACTGTTTCTCGTTTCAAACTTTGTGATCACTATCAGAACTTTATCCTATTACTACCTAATATCCACTATAACCCTCATGTCCCGAGCGTTTAATCTTAAACACCTCTTTGTTTAACTAATATACACTTGAACGATTTCAGCTCCAAAACACACAATTTAAAGGATACATTCGGTAAGCCTTTATCGATACGCACCAACACTACTCCATGTTTACTTTCTCGATGGCAGTGTTGGGCCCGTCAACACAGCGACCCGTTCTTATGTCATGCAAAATTCAACCTTCGAACTTAACTTTGAAGGTGTATTATGCAGTTCCAATGCGAATATTCCAGTATTGGTTATTACGCTGCCGCGTATAGAGCAAAGAAACACTTTGCAACGTCGCATTTGCTCTGTGCTTCGGTCGAGTACCGCGTTTTGTGGATTGTCATGTCGGCATGACCGCGTGTGAGTTATGGTCAGGAAAATTAGAGGATGTACTAGCAAGGTCTGTATGCAAATTAGTAAGCCATTTATCATGAGTTCGTGTCATATTGTGTGGTGCAGTGCTTGATGCGAAAATATTTTACTAACGCTCAATGAATAATTTGATTACCTTTCCTTTATACTTCCACGACTCAGACCCAAAGAAAAAACACACTTTTAAATTTTTTTACATAATTATATAAGTACAGCTACCGTTTTCAAGCTTTTCTCGGAAAAAAGGTAAAGGACTGCCCCTTGTTAATATTTTTAGCGTTGGATAAAAAGGAACTGAATAATTACAAGAGAAAAAATTTGAGGATTATGTTATTTTTTATTTTTCTAGATAAAGTTTTTAAGATTTTTAGTAATAAAAGTTCCATAAGATCAAAGTTATTACGAATTGTTTGTACACTACACAATGAATATGAAGTCACTAAATTTTAAACAATACCAGAAAAAGTATGATGCAACATACTTGCACTTAAACAACAAACTGCATATCCCTGTTGAAATGAGTGATAGAAACTTTACGCCATTGAAATAAGGATGAGTTTTGCAGTTTACCTCGAAACAAACAGTTCATTTTTAGTTGGCTAAAAACAAAAGTTTTATTGGAGCATTCAACACAGGAGAGCCGTTTCAGCTTTTGAACAGGTTAATGTTCATCACAGAAAACAAGAGTCGGTGAAAATTCACTGCATTTCTACGTATACATCATTTTTCGCGAAACTGAATGGAGGTTTGAGGCAGGCTTTGTTAATCCATTTTGCAAAACTGCTAACTGAGTAGTAATTATTGGCTTTGTTTAATCTACTTTGGTTCGAGGATTATTTGGGACTGGCTAGATGTGAATTTTTGTTTTTAATTTAGGTGAAGCAACCAATTTCTGTAGAAGATCGTGTTATAATGAATACTGTATTATACCTAGAAATGTGCTAAACAATATGTGTCTCCATATTTTCAAAAATATGTGTCAGACGCTCCCGTCCAATTACTATACTCTATTAGGTTAACTTATTTTTGGACTTGTGTAACATTGTAGTTTATTTCTTTTAAAAATTACTATATGAACAATTAAACGAATTACTCTTCTTACTAAATTCACGGAATGGCTTTTCTTATTTTGTTGTGGAAACAGAAAAAACTCATTTTACCGCTGTCTATGCCCTTCTCATTATTGAAAACAGTGTTCCCTACTTGGACACAGAGCTGCCATTTCAAACTAGTACCGTGTAACTTATAGGTATCCGTTCTGCACAACTGTTCGGCGGTTTTTGTGAAACCATTGTGAACTTTCCTAGTTTCCGAACTGACCGGTATTGCTCGATAGTTATGGCTTTTATTGGTTGCGTTCTAAGCGAGGCAAATGGATTGTCTGCAGAGCGTTGTGGCGGCCATTTTTGTGAATGCAAATTTCAACTATTGCTAGTGGCATCCCTTTGACTTGTAGGATATGTGGATTGTTACAACTTATTGATCTTTTTATTTTTCTTGGATGTGGATATTGAGACCTTAGTGAAGAAATCGTTTAAGGGTCTCTTTGGCACTTTTTTGGAATAGGAGTATTATGACTTTGATCTTTACTTTAATCACATTCATGAACACAAGATTGACTACACTATCAAAGTAGATTTACGTAAAGATAACGCAACATAACAATAAGCATATATTTAAATACTCGTATCACAATAGAAATATTAGTTCAGCAATAGACCATCATAAATATTCAATCGTTTTCCATTTCCAAAATCACAAAATGCAACCACTAAGCGTCATTATATAATATTTAGAGTAGAAAAATAAGCAATAAAGTGAGGGGTACATTCGACCCGATATGGGCGTATGATGAGCGGGCATCGCTGAATAATGTATGAAGGGCCGGATCTTCCCAACGTCAGATAACCTCGTGGCCAATAAACAGAGCTCTAAAAAAGTAAAAAGTTAGACAAGAATAATAGATATTTATTTATCATCATATTTATGTCGGGAAATATACTTTTTTGTTTGTCTGTTATTTGTAGATATGTTGACTGTTCACTGTTTTGCTAAGTTTATGACAATAAGTGGTTAAAGAAGTTAGTATCATTCAATCTTCTTGATAGTTTTAGTATCTAAAAAGTTGTTTTACCATTCTTATTCTATTTTCCTACGTAATCAAAACTAAATTTGACTCGCCGTAATATTAATCCATATACTTACAATAACTTATTTTTACCTATTTCGTGTCTTTGATATCCGAACAACTTCGCAAATTGACCTAAGAAAAATAAAAGTTATAAAAATTCAAATCATGTTGTAGAATAATATTATTTTGAAACATCGTATCGTCTTAATAGTTGATTCATGAAAGCGTCTGAACGTCTCACCACACTATTAATTTTCTTCACAAACCCGAGAAAAAAGGTTTTGATAAATTACTGATAAATACTTTATTTTGATATACATGATAAGATTATTAAGTTGTTTGTGTTTAATTACTTATTTAATTTCAATGATTAATCCCACAAGAGAATAATTTAACATTTATTTAATAATTACTGCCCCTCCAAACTGAACGTGACCAAACATATTTTTTAACGTCAATCAAAGTCAAAGTCAAATCATTTATTTCAATTAAACCATAGTTTGGTACTTTTGAAACGTCAACAAATACAAAATAAATTATAGTCTGTCAGTCAGTCCGTCAGTGAAGCTAGGTGAAGCTAGGTGCTCATTCCAAAACGTAGATTCGAATGGAGAAGAACGAGCAAGAAACTCCATTCGTTACTCTTTTAAAAAATATGTTCTACAATGTCTCTGATACATATTTCAATACTGTACGCATATGTAAGAACAATGCAAAGACACGCTTGACGCATTATACTAATAACTTACTAAAATAAAAAAAATAAAAAAATCTTAAGTCTAACATGGTGCTCACATATGCATACTGACAATCCATAGAAATAGTGCTTCTATACAAGAAAAAGGAAACTCTTTGTTTCAATAAAGAAAGAAATGCTCGATGCCATAAGGAAACTGGATTGTCTACATTAGAATTAAAGTATTAAATTATGTATTATATTACCTACTATTGGGATTTAACTACTGACTACATTTGAGTATTGTCCAGTGGAGCCGAACCAACATGCTGCCAAGCATTCTTATCTTCAAGATAATCTGTCAGTGTATAGTAAGCTTGATTACATAATTCGCGCTTAATATATGTTTTAAATTTACTTTCATTGAGATCTAGTATGCTATTTGGTATTTTATTATAGCATTTAATACCTAACCCCATAAAGGATTTCTGTACTTTGGACAGTCTGAATTGCGGTATAGCTAACTTATTTTTGCCTCAAGTATTAAAATTGTGTCTATCGCTTCTTTTTTCAAACAATTGCCTATTTTTCCTTACATACATTATATTTTCATATATATATTGATAGGGCACCGTTAAAATATTTATCGTTTTAAACAATTCTCTCAACGATTCGCAACGGCGTAAGTTATATATTGCTCGGATAGCCCGCTTTTGCAGAATAAATATTGATTCTATTTCTGCAGCTCGACCCCACAACAAAATGCCGTACGACATAAAGCTGTGGAAATAACTAAAATAGACAAGCCTAGCTGTGTCTACGTCCGTGAGCTGTCTAATCTGTCTAACTGCAAAAGCAGCTGAGCTCAATCTCCCCGAAAGCGCCTTTATATGCGGACCCCACTGTAGCCTATTGTCTAACGTAATGCCTAAAAATACTGTTTCGTCGACAAATTCTAACTTTTGACCGTTCAAAACAATATCACAATCGTTACTACGCACGTTTGGTAAACTGAATTCAATACATTTTGTTTTTTTTTTCATTAAGTGCTAGATTATTAATGGTAAACCAATTATGCACTTGAAGAATGGAGCTGTTTACGTCGTCAAGATTATTTGTACGTCGATCTACTTTAAAAATTAATGATGTCATCTGCAAATGATCATCTGCAAAAAGCACCATTCTTGATTCATTTTTAAATATAAATGGCAAATCATTTATATAGACTAAAAAGAGAAAGGGACCCAATATTGAACCTTGAGGAACGCCCATATTCATCCCAGAGCCCTTACTTAACCCTTTAACTGTCTTTCTTCTAAATAAGATTTCATAAGACGGAGCGCAGAGTTTCTTATCCCGTAGTGATCTAATTTCAGCAAAAGTGTTTCGTGGTCAACGCAATCAAATGCTTTTGAGAGGTCACAAAATACACCAATAGCATCCTGTGCTTCCTCCCAAGCACCAAATATTTCCTTAATCAAAGTGACACCGGCGTCAGTTGTGCAACGACCTTTAGTGAAACCGTATTGTTGTTGGTGAAAGATGGAATGTTTATTAAAATGATAAAGCATCCGAGACAGCATCAACTTTTCAAAGACTTTGCTGAGAACCGGTAAAACAGACACTGGCCTATAGTTGTTAGGTTCTTTAGTGTCACCACTTTTAAATAGTGGGATAACCTTACTATATTTCATTAGGTCAGGGAAAACACCGTCATCTATACATTTATTGAAAATCACAGCCAGATATGGCGCTACAGTTTGGATAAGTGACTTGCAAACCATTACCGATAAGCCCCAAAGATCCTCCGTTGGTTTAGTCTTGATTTCTTTAAAAACTTTTATAATTTCTAGAGGATTCGTATATCGAAAACTAAAGTCGTATTGACATGATTCTATGTTGTTCTTAAGCAAAGTTACAGAGAGGTTATTTTTTTTTTTTCCTTTATTTATTTACAGGGTTTTTTCTTAATAGAAAACGTCACCCCGATTATTGAATACAAAAATAACAAAAATAACACTTATACTTAGACTTACATTTAAGTTAACCTACCCGTAACCTAGTACCCATAATAATAATATTAATAAGAATTCTGGCCTCATCCGACAATGGCGACGCCAGAATGCTATTATAGTAGCCTACATTACAATTTCCGACTTCAAAGGCGTGACGTCTTTGATCCCCAATACGGCTGCATTCGGCAAGGATATGATACACGTCTTCGACCACTCCACAAACAGCACAATTGGGTGAGTCCACTTTACGCATCATAAAGCCGAAGCTGTTAAGCGGCACATGACCGGATCGAAGCCTCAAAGCCATCACGACTTCTTGTCTACTCATGCTGCCCACATTGAACCAAAGCATACGAGGAAGTGAGGGTTGAATAGTTTTGTACCAGATGCCTTTGGTAAGAGACCTTATGTCGAAATATTCTGACCAACTTTGAAAGCATTTGTCTCGAACAGAGGGTAAAAGCTCGGTGTGCCAGGGTAATCAATTAAAAAAATACCCATCAGACGCAGCCTCTTTTGCCAAACGATCAACAATCTCATTACCCTCCAGTCCAACGTGAGAAGGTATCCATTGAAGAACAATGATTTTATTACCAGCCACAATTCTGCCAATGGATTTCAAAATAGAGTACGCCAGTGGAAGCCCTCTGAATGGTGAAGTGCATTTAGTAATATGGAGAAGAGCACTTTTTGAATCAGTAAATACAACAAAACGATCACTGTCTAAAGATTCTATATAAGCCAACGCTTCTGCTATAGCTATCAATTCTAAGTGCATAATAGATAATCTGGACATAATTTTTAGTTTGACAGAAACACCTGTTTGTGGATCATAGAAAGCTGCGCCGAAGTTGTTTTCGTATCTCGAACCATCCGTGTAAATAGGCTAAAAACCGTGATATGACAAATTAAGAGATTTGATACAAAGTGATATAAGTATGAATATTAAAACAATGCTTTGGCTTATCAATAGAATTCAAAACCGGTTTAATGATATTTGATAGGTCTATATTGCTGACCCAAGTATCCATGGCAAACATGTGAACCGTCTTGCTACAGTAAATTAGTTCTCCATTTAAAATATCGTGTGTCGAAACAAGAAGAGGTTTTTTCTTGTTTCTCCAATATGAATTATTGCATAGATGATGAAGCTTGTTTAGTATATTAAGTAGGGGATAATTATAACACTTAGATTTTAGATAAAATTTACTAGCTATATATTGGCGGCGAATAAAAAGGGGGGGTAATGACAACTCGGATTCCATAACGTGTATAGGCGTACTTTTGATGAACCCACCTATCAAACGTAAACAAATGTTTTGTAATCTATCTAATTTTGACAAGTGGGAATTAGCACTATTACCAAATAAGAAGCTACCAAAGTCAATGCGACTACGAATAAGGGATATGTACAGCCGTCTTAAGTGTTTTGGATGAACACCCCATCCGGGGCCCACCAGAACCTTAAAAATATTGACTAGCTTTAGGACTCGTTCACATACCTCATTAACGTGTTTTTTCCACCGAAGACCTCTGTCTAGCCATAAACCTCTCTGCGCCAACCCACTACCCGAGCATCTACTAATGAAGCTATTACCGGTTCTTATTTTTAATGTTCTTCTATGCAGAAAATTCCATAAGAAATTACAAATAAGGGAACCCACTCCATAATGGTCAAAAACATTAATTAAAATATAGTTATTAACATTGTTGTACGCACTGTCTATATCTAAAAAACATCCCAACGTAACACAACCGTCAGAGAAACCGGTTTGAATAGAAGATATTAAGCACGCCAGACCATCTAAACACGACTTATTTCTACGGAAACCTACTGTGTTATCAGAAAAAACGTTTCGTTTCTCAACAAACCACTCCAGTCTTCTGAGTAAGATGTAATGAAATATTTTGCAAATGCAAGATAATAAAGAAATAGGGCGGAAAGAAGCCACATTACTTAGATCACGACCAGGCTTTGGAATAGCCACAATACAGATGTCGCGCCACTGAGATGGAACAAACCCATTATAAAAGAATTTATTAAACAATGTAAGCAACACCGACTTACCTACATCAGGTAAATGTTTAATCATTGAATATGATATATCGTCACATCCAGGAGATGTATACTTAGATTTAATACATTTATTTAGTTCCTGGATAGAGATTTGACATTCTAATAAAGGGTTGCTATGTTTAACTGTGGGGGACATTGGGGACACATAATCAGGTGTAAAAGAATATAGCAGATTTGTGGCATTTAGAGAATCTACATAAGGTGAAGGAGATCGGCAACCTTTTAACCATCTCATTTTGTGCCACATTTCACTAGCCGAAGTCGTGTGATCAACTGAGGTACAGAAATTTTGCCATCCCGTCCTCTTACCCTGACGGATTAGTTTCTGCGCAAAATGAATTCTGTCATTAAGAATATCCAAATTTTCGGGCGTGGCGCTGAGCTACGGCTTGTGAAATTTCTGCTGACCAGTACGGTTTGGGGGAAAAAACTGAAGTAGGGTTTTGGTTGAATTTTACAAACGGAATGGATTTGTTAGCGGCATCATTTATAATATCTAAAAAACAGTCATATGCCTCTTGAAGATCATACGGTAACCGTAAATTACAAAAACGTTGTTCTAAGTATTTTTATATGATAACCAATCAGCTTTACGAAAATTCCTTTTCATGATTGGGGGTACATGTGAAAAAGTTGATGTTGAAATTTTAATAAGTAAATGATCACTACCCAGATTTTCATTTAGAACAGTCCAATCGAAAGAATGAGCAATATCTATTGAAACTAATGAGATATCAGGGGAAGACTGCTGCAGGTAATTGTCTACTAAACGAACTCGCGTGTGAGTCCCATCATTTAAGGCGAAAAAGTTGCTATCCAAAAGAGAGTCATGGATGAGTGTGCCTCTGAGATCAGTTTTATATGACCAGCTGACATGATGGGCATTAAAATCGCCCAAGATTAGTGCTTTAGTAGACCATAATGCTAGTAGATTACTCCAATCCTGGAGAGTGGTTTTAATCCTAGAAGGGCAATAGATTGCAATAATATTTTCAAAAGGCTCACAATTAAAAACCTTCACACAAACTATTTCAATTCCACTATTGTGAGTTTGAATGAATTTCTGTTGCGCTTTAACGGATTTGTGTACTAAAATAGCTACCCCGCCGTATGAGTCATCTCTGTCCACACGATAAGCACAGTAACCATTTACCTTAAAGTCACATTCCGGTTCGAGCCACGTCTCACTAAGGACAGCAATATGAATCTTTTCTTGACGTAGAATTTCACTAAAGGAAACCAATTTAGGCTTGATACTTTGGGCATTCCACTGTAAAATATTTAACTTAAGTAATTTAGAAGCCATCACGAGTTATTATTTATAAAATTAAACAATGATTTTATCCATGGCCAATCTGAAACAAAACTAACTGAAACTAACATAAACCATTCTAGGCATAACTGTAATATGGATCTAATTTTAGAAGAAAGATTAAGCTGTTTAAGAAAAATCACTTCCTTGATTCTGACCCACAACTCCTTTAAGGAGGGACACTGTTCCTTTTGCAAGTCATCCTCATCAGACGATAAATTATCATTAATATCTTTATTGCCTCCTTCGGAATTCCAATATGTCCAGTCCTCGTCGTTGGATTTCTTTTGACATTTTGATGACTTGATTCTAGATTTTTGGGGACGGGGAGTAATTTTGCATGCTGACTTTACTTCGTGAATAGTAGCCTTTGTCTTGACGGTGTCGGCATAAGTTGGTCGACTCGACAGATCGGGATATATATTTTGTATAGGTGTAGGTTCAGAAATAGGATGTGGAAAAGTGTCACCATACCTAGGTTTCAGTAAAGGTTGAGCTTTTTCAGAGGGAAGGGGCATTACGGGTGGGACATATATTTCTAAAGCTTTCCTGTAAGTGCATCCAAACTCCGCCATGATCTCTCTCAGTTTCCTCTCTTTTTTGTACATAGGACAGGCCTTGCTCAAGGATATATGGTCTCTAGTACAATTGACGCAGGAAAACAATGTGGTATTGCAATTCTCGTGATGACCGCCACACTTCGGGCAAATTATATTTTTGGAAGGACACATTTTACGGGTATGGCCTAATTTCCAGCATTGCGAACATTGGGATACCTGATGTATATAGGGAAAAACTCTTACATTAATATCGCATACGCGAACAGAGGCAGGTAGATAGCTACCGTCAAAGCATAATCTAAGGGTCTCACTCGGGCACCAACCGCCTGCATCTCTATTTCTTCGATTAAGCCTCTGAAATGATATAAGCTTTGCTGGGGCTGGGCACGCTATATTTTGAAGAATCTCATCATCGGTAAGGTCAAGGTCGACATCTTTGATCAGGCCATAACAAACAGATAATTCTGTGGCCTTTTGGAATCTCCAACCTTTCTTTAAAAGCTATTACCGGTTCTTATTTTTAATGTTCTTCTATGCAGAAAATTCCATAAGTAATTACAAATAAGGGAACCCACTCCATAATGGTCCAAAACGTTAATTAAAATATAGTTATTAACATTGTTGTACGCACTGTCTATATCTAAAAAACTGGCTGGGCACGCTATATTTTGAAGAATCTCATCATCGGTAAGGTCAAGGTCGACATCTTTGATCAGGCCATAACAAACAGATAATTCTGTGGCCTTTTGGAATCTCCAACCTTTCTCTAAAAGCTTTTCGCACGTAAAGAGACTTTGTGCTGCTTTTTCGCACTCAAATTGAAGACGAATTTTAAAAGGACTTAAGTACTTGACTTGATTAACTTTTGTTATATTGTTTTCTTTCAAAATCCGGGCCATTGCAAATTGCTTAGGTAGACGTTCCTTACTAGATATGTAAACTTGATGTTTCATTTCTTCTTTAAAAGTATTGTTGCTGCCGTATCGTGATTTCTTCTTTTCCTTTACTTCTGTCCATGTCTCATCCTCCTCCGTACTCCCTTCTCGTTCTCTCTTAGATGCTCTTAACAATTCTTCATTGGTCTCAAGCTCACTTCGATCAGGCGTATTATTCTCTAGACTGCTGATACCCATAAAAATCGGCGTAACGCAACGCGGTGATGAGTTTATGTTATCATCCATATTTACCAGGCAGTGCAACCGGGCCGCCCGGCGCACACCTAATGCACGTGTTGCTACGTAAAAACTGTACAGGCGATAGCCAACGGAACGCGACGAAAAAAAACGACCCGGCCGTACGAGTGCGCACAGCGAACTGTACAGAGAGGTTTGCTGATGACTTTAAATGTTCAGTTGTTTTAATAGGAATATTAGTAAAAAAATTTTTAAACTCCTGGGCTACATCTACGTTTGATGAAATCTGTCCCCTTTCGGTATTTAAATTAAATTCTGAGTTTCTTAATCTTTTCCTACCAGTCTCGTTGTGTATAACTTTCCAAGTAGTTTTTATCTTATCATCAGACGATTTTATTTTATTACTAATATAAAGACGTTTCGCGACTCAATGATGTATTTATAACCTGATACAACGAATAACATCGATGACACGACTTTACAAAAATTCAACAAAAAATTACAAACAATTTTGAACCGGCGACCTATTAAAATCGCTCCAGTCCCCAACTGACCTTGAGAAACTGATAACGATAAAGAAACAACTTTGTCCATAAATTATCACGCTCATTTCCCTTGCGGGATAAACAGGGACACTCAATCAAGTGTCGCGTGTAAGTGATCGCGGTAAGCGCTTAGCCCTCGATGTATCAGCGTCGGGTAGTCTTTAGTTAACGAGATAGGTGGCTGCGTCTTCCTCTCTCAGGGAATTAGAACCGCTTAGTTAATGTGGAACAGGATATGGCGGATTTCCTAGTATTGGTGCTGTGACGATATAGTGTCATAAAAATCTATGAAATTCTGGTTAGGTACGAAAAGTTATTAAGAATATTATTTTGTTATAAAAAAAAATATGCTGTAGTATACATGTCTTTGCGCATGGACTTGCATGCTATTTAGGCAATATTATGAATATTGTTTATTTTATGAATCCGCTCTACCAACCGCTTAAAACGTCTGAATATAGTTACGACTTAAAGACAGTTCGTTTGTTTTTTTTATGGTATAAGCCGGTAAATGAGTTGACGGATCACTTGATGGTAAGCAATCGGTGTGTCGCCCATAGACACCTAAAACACCAGAGGCGTTTCAAGTGCGTTACTGGCCTTTTGGAATTAGGAATTTGAGGATTGTTGGGATTCAGGGATTGTGAATATGAGAGGGGAGATAATTGGGCCTCCGGTAGCTTCAATCACACGACGAAACACGACGCGAGCGTTGTTTCACGTCGGTTTTCTGAGTGGCCGAGGTATCACTCTGGTCGAACCGGCCCATTCGTGCCAAAGCATGGCTCTCCCGGCTCTCCCACACTTAAAATATGGAGTAATCATTAAGAAGTAAGTAATTTGTTCAAGAAGACAAACTACTTAGACTCAAGAAACAATCTTATGTCAATCAAGTCAATACGATCTTATCTACTAATAGACCATTATTTGGACACAAAACACCAACAACACAAACGAAAAAGGTCCTCGTCTCAAACGGAGCTTACCAAATTCTTGAAAGGGCTTATCTGCATCAAGATTATAATTACTTGGTCCCTTAAACCAGCTAGATGTCTTAAGGCGACACGGTTTTGTGAGCTCAACAATTAATCAGGCCACAATAAAGTAATGGTATTGTTATACGTTCAATTTATTATCGCTTTAAAGTATCTCCAGTTCTCCAGAGTAATTCAACGTTCTTTTGTTGGCCATTACAAAAGGGTTCTGCAATTTTTTCCCTCTTCGTTCAATTGTTTTTTGTTCTCCATTTCGTTTTTTTTTATGTCTCGTTGATGAGGTGCCTAATTCCGCGAATTAGCATTGAAAGGAATTATGTGCGATACATTTTTTCGCTTCCTTTTTTCTTTTTAGTTCTATCTGCAAGTAGAATATTTTCATTTTATTTTTCTTGAATTTGATCACTGTAATCGGAAGTTTAGTCGTATTCAAAACAAAAGAGTTGGATTTATTGAGAGTGAAGATATTTTGTAATCTCTTTATATGACATTTAGGTCTTAAATATGATCGCATTTTAGGTCACATAACTGAGTACCTACATCAGAAAATACCCGTTTGATGTTCACAATAAAGTACCTATACAATCCGCTTGATAACTTCCATCATTTTTCCGTTTATTCATAAATCATTTACAATCTCAGTATAAACTTAATTGAAATTGCATGTTTAATTAACCACCCATCAATTTATGAATACGAATGTTACTTATTCCCTAGAATTGAATCTGTAAACGAAATTTCCATTAAAATCATATCCAATTTCACCAGCGAACAGGAACCTTAAAAGACGTTGCTTAAACAATACAATGTTATACGAAATTCGTTTTTAAATGGTACTAAAATCAAAGAAAGGGGGGTGTGAATGGCTTGCATAATTAGAAATCTGGGCAATATTCCTTGTATTAATAACTTGCTAACGGTAGTGAGCCGAAGGCGTAGCGATAACCATTAAGCTAAAAGCTTGCGGTACTTCGGTACTTCGCGTAATGTGTCTTCAATTTAGAATAAAGTAATCTTTATCGCGTTGTTAGAACGTATTTTATGCTTCAAGTTGAAGGAACCTACGTCTTTTCTTTCATGAGATTGATGGCTAGTTATATTTTCTGGGTTTATGTGACACTAAGGGTATTTACTACCTTGCTGTTAGTAACGGCTTTAATCCACGATTTTCTTTATTTCCAATTCAAGAATAGTATGGATTTTACAGTTATGGCATTGAGACTGCCAATCATTTAGATAAGTTTATAAACAATAAAATTACTGGACAAAATTATTGACATGATTATTCGTATCGTCCCATAGTCTCTATCTATCCCCATGGGAGACGGGCGTAAAGTTATTTGTGTATGTAATTATTGACTACTGCTTATGATTACACGATTGCTCAAAAGTAGTGAATTCGTAGTAAGAGTTTAGAATAAAATATACTTAAGTCACTTTGTGTTTGGCATAAGTGGAGACCATAAAATTATAGAGGTAGAAAGGAAGAAAAATAATTTATTCGTTACCATTATACTTGCTGACTGACTCATTCCTTACAAGAGGTTTTATATCAATACTTGCAATAAAACTATTGTAATTATTTGTACATCAGATTTTCTTTTTTTGATTTTCTATTACAAAAGAAAAATATTCTTGAAACAGAATCAAAAGGCCATTTCCTATTTCAATACAATTTTTACGCACCATTTACGAAAATCTCAGTATCGATAATGTTCAAAAAATGACTTCTTCTATGTCTTGTAGAATAAAATACAATACTTAGGTATAGATCTCCGGCCACCGTAAGCACGGGCCTGCGGACGGCGAGCACGGGTGACTCGCCGCCCGACCAGAACCAGGCCCGAGCGTACGGCGCGTCGCGTTCCGCGCGCGTCTCAAGGAGCCATCAGACCACCACAGATGGGGCCTAACAGGGCTGATGCCGATACGGAGCCGCGGAAGACTTAACGGGTTGCCGGGGCTCCGGCTCGAAGTGCAGGAGTAGGAACGGGGTGGTTTTTAGTCAGTAAGAGTCTGACACTCCCTCCCGCCTCACCCGGGCGGGAGAAGTCATTGGATGACTTTCCCCCCTCAAAAAAAAAAAAAAAAAAGGTATAGCAAATAAATATAAAAAAGCGGATTGTACTATAAGCATATCTATTAATTATTAAATTATTTAATGTGACTGCCTCGTTGGCCGAGCAGTCGCAAGTGTGACTGCCGGGCAAGGGGTCTCGGGTTCGATGCGAGGGTCGGAGTCTGGAATTGTGTAATATGGCAATAGGCTCACCCACTGTTACATGGGACTCATATCATAAATAGTCAAAAGTGTGTGTTACATTGTACAGTGGCATCAAGTGCCGTAATGTACACCTCTGCCTACCCTTTCGGGGACAAAAAGGCGTGTTGTTATGTTATGTTATTTAATGTGATTAAATAATTACAGTATGTAAGAGATGTCTTTAAAGACGATTTTCGACACTCGAATCGTATTGTTAAGTTTGTTTTAAGTTTTCCTTCAATAAGGTTATGTTTTGTATCCTATCTATAAAAATATTCAAATTACCGATATTTATTATAGGCATATGAATTTACATAGATACACATACCAAAATCACATTTTTTACAATTCTTGTCTGTTTGTCTGTCTATACTGGCTAAACTCTGGAAAAGTAACATAGTTTTATTTCGAAAAATTTAAGCAAAAACATAGTTATTTCCTAAAATTCATATCCTACGCGGACGCAGTCGCGGGCAACAACTAGTTTCGATATAAATATTTATTCGTAAACCATTTATATCTACATTAAGTCATGAAGTCCTGATAGAATATTTAGACAGAAATAAACGTTCTAAGAATGTAATAAGAAGGTTCTGAAAGACCTTTTACATAAAATTGGGGTCTTTACATTAATAGCACAAATAAAATGTCAAGATCTATTTTTATGCAAAATGCCGGTCTCAGTATAAGGATCATTAGACCACCACAGACGGGGCCCAATAGGGCTGATGCCGATACAGAGCCGTAGAAGACTTAACGGGTTGCCGGGGCTCCGGTTCAAAGTGCAGGAGTAGGAACAGGATGGCTTTTAGTCAGTGTCTGAGAGTCAGAGAGACTCTATCTCGCCTCACCCAGGCGGGAGAAGTCATTTGATGATTTATTCCCTCAAAAAAATCTAATACAATAATAACGATAGTAATCAGGTACATCATAATTGTGCATTATTTAGCACGGTAGATGAGTTGGAGATTGTAGTTAAAAGGTTCATACTTATTATAGTCCCTTTGTCAGCTTATAAGGAACCTGTAGCAAGAGTAGAAGTTGTGATAAACATATTATACCTTCTTTTACTTCCTGGTATTGTTGTTTGTGGCTAATAAAAATATGTTGCTTTAATCTTTCTGATATTAGAAGCAGACTTATACCAGATATAATTATAAATAAAGTATTACTAAGAGCCATCAGACCACCACGGATGGGGCCCAACAGGGCCGATGCCGATTCGGAGTCGCGGAAAACCTAATGGGTTACCGGGGCTCTGACTCGAAGTGCAGAAGAAGGAACGGGGTGGTTTTTAGTCAGTAAGAGTCTGACACTCCCTCCCGCCTCACCCAGGCGGGAGCAGTCATTCGATGATTTTCCCTCAAAAAAAAAAATACCAGATATTCTAACCAATGACGATAAAAGTCTCGGTTCCCGGTTCCTAGGCTAAAAAGCAATTCCAACCGTTAAACCAATTTCTTTGTAGTATATCCATAAGAACTCACAATACCCATTTTCGACAGACTTACTTATTCGTATTGGAGCTGTATTTAACCCTTGTCCCTTTCAAAGTGGGGAAGGGTTACTATTCACACTAGATTACCTAAATGCTATCAACATAAGCAGCTGTGTTGACCGAGGATTTAATAAGATTATGGCATAATACCCTAATAAGCACTTTCATGGTTCACTACGTTCTTGGGGTTAATTTATATGGTGGATATTGTTGTTTGTGTCTGTTTATTCGTATTTGTCTCATAGGACATGAGTATAACCAGCAATGAATGTTGATTGTGGGTTTTATCCCGGAGTTATTGTTAAAAGTAATTTAATATTTATACTGAATGCATAATCTACTGAAAAATTATTGGTTAGGTCGGTTATTTAATTGACCGTATGATAAAACTATTCAAGTAACTTCGTACTGAATATAATAATAATATCAATTAAAAGGCACATAATAATATCAGCTGTCTTCGATCAGAAGAAATAAACTAAAATAATATTGATATAATAAAGCATATTAAACTCCGAAGGGTTTAAAGTCAATAGTCATCCGATGTCCTATATTCCACTAAAATATTACTTTAAAAACGTCCCAGCCGGTAAGCGTGTTGTGTAATGTATTATGTGTCTCAATGTTTACCAGAGTCACTATCACCTTCCAAACAAAATATCTCATCATTACTCCGTCAAAATCTGGCGGAGGGTAATTCGAAAACTTGAAGCCTGACACGGTCGACACGCGTTGAGGATACCGAGTCATTTATCATTGCAGCCACTCACTGTCCAGTCGTGTTTATCGTTAAATGACGTTTATGTTCTACGTACAGCGAAAAAATTGATGTGTTTTGTTTACATGTTCAATGTTCGTCTTTATTTACATGTTTTGTGATATTTGTGGATTTTTTTTTGTTGCCTACCTGTTGCCCTTCTGTAACATGTATAAAATATATCGTATGATTACTACAGTGATGTCGCAAAGAACCCACGCGCGGGTTACCGGGGCTCCGGCTCGAAGCGCACGAGTATGAACGGGCTGGTTTTTAGTCATTAAGATTCTGATACTCCCTCCCGCCTCACCCAGGCCGGAGAAGTCATTCGATGATTTTCCCCCCTTAAAAAAACGGTGATTACATAAAATATGACGTTCTAACGTGTCGAGAATAGTATTTATAGAATCATAACTTGCACAAACCAGTTCTTAACAAAATCCTACAACTTACATTTTCCAGAAACGCTAACATTCAACAATTTGTACTTACCCTGTTATCAATAATTTCAGGTATATTCAGGGAATTATTTAACGTTACAACTTTTTATTCTGAAGTTATGGCCTCCTAACTTAGGCACTTAGCTAGTTGAAAAGTAACGAAACTCATGCCAAGTGTAAAAGTTTATTTTAGGTGTCCCGAATACTGACAAAGAATATTTTCCAAAATAAATGGCTCGAGAAAGAAAGTAAAACGGACTTCTTTAGTTGGGTATTCGAACAAAGTGACTGATAGGGACACTTGACAACTAATTGTTTTCTTAATTAAACGCTTATTATCGAATTGTGCCTCGAGGGTCGGATAGTCTTTAAACGGATTCCAATTTCCAATAAATTTTCTATAGTCACAATCGAGTTGATTTGGCTACAAATTAATTTATACAGTTGAATAATAGAATGTAGTGTTGAATGGGAAAAATTAAGTATTTGTGTACCCTCGTTTAACTGCAGGTATTTGCCTACAATATGACTGTATTGATACCTCCGGTTTCTTTTCAGTATTTTCCAAAAAAGGTTTAAGACGCCCGCTTCTCACTGTTATAGCCTTGCGATGTCCGTTAAACATAAATAAATCGTTAGAAGTGCGCATCCGCACATCCCGGTAATGTCCATGATATCAAATACAGAGATAAGCAGCATTTCCAGATACTAACTCATTAAGATAACCAACCGTCGCCAGGTCCCGGACTTTGGCTTCTAGTCAGTTCCATTTCGGCAGCCCTAAGAGTCATACGTTTTCTAATTCTCATCCCAAACTCTGTAAAATCATTAAAGTCTTTCCAGATCAATTCAAATCTCTTTTTTTTAAAAGTCTTTTGTGAGGTCCAGCCTAACATCACGCACGAGGGTGCGGTTTCGAAAGCTACCAATGTGACTTTTTCCGAGTTATAAGTGCTTTCTAAGATAACCTATTTAGATACCACAGACAAACGGTGAAGGAAAACATCGTGAAGAAACCTGGAGTTATATTTTCTATTTATAAGTTTGTAATCGCCAACCCGCATTGAGCAAGCGTGGTGATTAAGAAGAGGCTTTGCTCAGTAGTGGGTATTTATAGGCTGTCAATGACGATACTGTAATTGCGTTTTCTACAATTGTGACTGTTTAAAAATGAATAAATAAATTGTACACTCAATCAGAGGATATAAAACTTCAAGTTGTGTAGAATCTTGACGTTATGCACTACACTAAGAAATTAGTAAAAATATTGAGAAATCAAAACATTTTAATCGATTGACATATATAACAAAGCCCCTATGTTACTTAAACCCTTAAATTTTCCGCCTGACTGACTCAAGGGATGTAATACTCGATCCGTTAAGTTTATAATTGGGTTCATTGCTTTTCAGAATTGTTTAAAAGTTTACAAAATTACCTGCGAACATTTTATGCTCTCCTTACGTTTGTGTTACCGCACATTAGGATTTGTTTATTTTTTTTCAAACTCGCACATATACATATGCCTACCATATCCAGACCCGGAACAAACAATTTGTGGATCATACAAAGGTGAAACATTTTAAACATAACATAACATCACGCCTTTTATCCCCATAGGGGTAGGCAGAGGTGTACATTACGACATTTACCTAATGCCACTGTACAATGTTACACCCACTTTTTCACTACTTGCCCGGCAGTCGCACTTGCGACCACTCGGCCAGCGAGTTAGACATTTTAAACAATCACACTAATATTATAAATGTTTGTCCGTTAATAACGCTAAAACTGAATGGATATACTTAGGCGATAGGATACTTTTTAGCCCTATTAAATCTCTCTTATGGGATAAAACAGAAATACGCGGGCAGGCGGGTAAAATCTAGTCATAAACATGACGAAGACTTCGACGGTTACTGTAAGAATTTGTACTTGACAGTGTACAGTCAACACTTCGATAGTGTAGTACCTACTAAATCTAATCTAAATACACTATTTACAAAACAAGACTTTTATCATTCACAAGATCACTCCTATAAGTACATCAACTCTGAAGCTAAGAAATATTAAGTGGATAGAATACTTTGTCAACTAACCTAAATGGAAAGTTCTTCTTAATAAGTATTAAGGATATTCGCGTAATATTATCTCCTACAAGACAGTTGTAGCACAAACAAAAGTTTTCTCCCAAATCTGGCACTCGACGACATTCACAAGAGATACAATCAAAATTATTATCTTATTTTGACCAAGAACCACTATACTGTCTCATTGTACGTCTAGTCATTTGTTAGTACGTCTTTTGAGCTTCGGTATCTTGTTCGAAATCGAATTGGTATCAGAAAATTGGATAGAGAAATTCGTAGTTAATGAATTCTGAATTCATTTTTGAAATGAATTGAACAAAGATTAAGTGTGGAGTGTGGGAGAGCCATGCTTCGGCACGAGTGGGCCGGCTCGACCGGAGTGATACCACGGCCTCACAGAAAACCGACGTGAAGCAACGCTTGCGTTGTGTTTCGTCGTATGAGTGAGGTTACCGGAGGCCCAATTACCCTCCCCTTCCCCAATCTCCCCAATCCCTGAATCCCTAACGACCCTCAATCTCCTAATCCCCAAAAAACCGGTAACGCACTTGTAACACCTCTGGTGTTCCAGGTGTCCATGGGCGACGCCGATTGCTTACCATCAGGTGATCCGTCTGCTCGTCTACCGGCTTATGCCATAAAAAAAAAGATAATATGAGATATTTGTTTCATATCGTTATCACATATAATAAATTCGTGTACGTTAAATTTTGTTTTAAAAGAATGCTTCGGGCGATCTACAATCGATATCGAAGCCAAAATATGGTGTTTAGAACTTGTCTGTTTGTATGTCCGGAGTAAATTCAAACGTAATGTATAGATTTACTTTAAATTTTGCACAAATATTACTTACAGGTTGAGTCCACATATTGAGACACGCTATCACTTACAGAGGAGGGGGTGTGAATCACTATTCCACGCTGACGATGTCGCAGGCACAGCTAGTCATAATAAAACTGTAGAAGCGAAAATACTGTTCATTGAAAATATTAAAAAAAAATAGTAGGGGACAAAAATAATAGGGGGGAAAAGAAACATTATGAAAATAATGTTTGTTTCATATCGTTATCACATATAATAAATTCGTGTACGTCAAATTTTGTTTTAAAAGAATGCTTCGGGCGATCTACAATCGATATCGAAGCCAAAATATGGTGTTTAGAACTTGTCTGTTTGTATGTCCGAAGTAAATTCAAAAGTAATGTATAGATTTACTTTAAATTTTGCACGAATATTACTTACAGGTTGAGTCCACATATTGAGACACGCTATCACTTACAGAGGAGGGGGTGTGAATCACTATTCCACGCTGGCGATGTCGCAGGCACAGCTAGTCATAATAAAACTGTAGAAGCGAAAATACTGTTCATTGAAAATATAAAAAAAAAATAATAGGAGTATTTCCAGATAGATATCGAGCTAAAAATGAGAATAAAAAACTTGCAAAAGCTAGTTTACAATAATTTTATTATTTTTATAACATAAACTACAGTATATCAAAGCAATAACTCAACCAAAATAATATTTTCTGAACCGGAATATTATCAATTCCCAGATGAGACGAGTCTGGAATTACCTAGTACTCGCTTTTATCTCTACTTTACTACCCTTAAAGACATGAAGCACCTAATTAAAAAAAGTTAGGCCCATAATACAACTCTTCACATTTTGAAATTGTAGCAAGAGGTATTCTTTCAGCGGTTTTCAACCGTCCCAAGGGAAATCGACGTATTCAATTGCCACAGTAATTCGTAAATGGAAAACGTAATTAGGTTTAACGAGTTCATAAGGATTGCTGCTGTAATCAACAATAAAATAAAAGGGAGCCGTAATTAAAATCATTGGTTTATAGTGTCAGCCGTTTTTGGATTCTTAGGTCATGAATTTTATGGGATTCTTGTCTATAAGGAGATTGGAGCAGTGATAGAAATGTGTGGGTGTGATGTGAGTTGCTTTTTCGCAAGATAATAATAATATTTTTTTTTCTTTTAGTATCTCTCTACACAAAGGATATTTCACAGAAACAAGATACAATAATCAGATGCAAACCTTTGTGAGAGACTGGAGTCCATACTAGGATTCTCTGTGTGACGGATCTCCAGGCTCCCACCTCATAGTGTAGCGATTACAATATGTTAAAATTAGTGTGAACAGTCGCGTTTACACATCTTTAGAAGTGTAGTGAAACAAATTGAAGACTCGCTGACAAATTGACAAATGACGTCATAAAATCCTACATCGCGCAATTGAAGTATGCGTGCAGATTAATACGGACAGAAAATCTCAACGAATATTTGTAGGGCAGTAGCCTGCCTGGCATGATCACCGCACCTGGTCGGAGGATCTTCCTTTTCCGATCTTAGGAAACTTAACTTTATCTTCAAAAGGAGTATGAAAAAAAATGTATGTTCATATTCTACAATCATTACCGTTTAGTTCAGATTCAGCCACTTCTATGGCATAGGCCTTCTCAAATTTGTGATCTCCACACAATGTTTTTTGTCAATCTTAATTACCTTAAACATACAACTCTATGAAACGAGGCAAAGAGTATTTTTACAAGACCTATACAAAGAAAATTCTAGCCCATAATCAAAATTACACTTATGCTAGCAAAATTAATCTTCTTTATATTGTATTATTGTATTGACAAGCTGTAGTAAGAGGAGAGAAACCGATTGCTGAGATAATGTTAGAGTAGTTTTAAAGTTTGTTTATTTAACTCTTACAACTTTGGATACAACTGTAATTCTTGTTATTGTAACTACAGCAATAAAGGCTTATTTTATTTTATATTTTTATGAGGTATATTAGATAACGGACGAAATAGAAATCTTTTCTTTTAAACAGAGCTAAACGTTGCTGGCTGGTATAATATTCTTCGTGCTGGCTTCTAGTGTACGATTTTATATACTGCTCCTCCAATTCTAGTGTAACAAATACAAGACGTACCGTTACGCAATTGCTTTTTAGCAGCTAGGAAATACATTGCGCAAATGTAGAATTTATAGTCCGTGAAAAGTGGTAGCTTGCAAATTGCAAGACATTTTTCTGTGTAGATAATCGTGAGCTCGATTGATGGACATGATGAATAGATAATAAAAAATATTACATAAAAATCGCGGGTTACTCATGAAAATACTGAGAAAAGCTCTACTAGTTTCGAGCCACTGAGGGGCTCTTCCTCACGAGCAGCCTGCTCAGTCGCGATGTCACGTAGCCTAATTTAGTATGTCTCACGATAGTTATTATAAAGAAATAATATGCTCTAATGATAGAATTGCTTTATTGCAATTGGCAATATTACATGGGACTCATAACAAAAATAGTGAAATGTGGGTATTACATTGTACAGTGGCATTTATTGCCGTAATATGCATTTTTGCCTAACCCATCGGGGATAAAAATCGTGATATTATGACAAGTATAAAATTGAAAAACTACTTACAAAGAATATAAATATGCTCTATTGTATAGTATTATTTTATACAATAATATAACAAATAAAAGTAAGTTTGTAGCAACAAATCTAAAGATATCGCACTAAGTATTCAATGCTGTTATGACATGTATTGAATAACAACAAGAATCACGAATCTTTGTAACTATTAAGTTGGATACTCGACTTTCGTGACAGACAAACTAATAAACAGAATGAACAGAGGTATAATTTATTATTATTAAGATGTTAAGATGTTAAAAACAAACTTCTTCTCTTGTCTGTCGTTTCGCTCTTGACAGACCGGTCGTGGTCACGTTGAGACGGCCGTATTTGTGTTGGATATCGGCTTCCAGCTAGCTTTCCTCACGATCTCCCGCCATCTCTCCCTGTTTGTGGATTGTCTGGTGCAGTCTGTCACTGGGTTTCCCGTTGCCAATTTGACTTGATCAGTCCAGCACTTTGCATCAAGCTTCCTTGTGCGTACTGCTGAGTGGAATTATTTGCCAGAGTATGTATTTCCTGAAGAGTAACCTGGGTGTCTTCAAGACCCAAGTGAATAGGTTGCTTATGGGTCGACGTGATCCATCGTGGGCCACATCATCGCTTCCCACCAGGCGAGATAGTGGTCAAACGTAAGTCCCAACTAATATATAAAAAAGCGTATAGGTGATCTACCTCGTGATCTGGTTCCCTCTACTTTCCCCTGAACGATAAACTACTTAACTACAAATAGTATCGTAAAATTTTTATATCTTCTTCACTGCTATACTTACGTTCAACTTTTAAAAGTTAGTGCCAACTCTACGATGTGTTTTAGTATCAAAACCAGGAAATTATATTTACTGGTCGGATCCAACATGAAAAGCTCGGAGGGTAATCAATTATTCATCTTCTTACTCGTATGAACTATATAGGTCAATAGCGAGAAGTGGTTTGGTCATTGCTAACATCGAATTATGTTGCAAAATTGTTTCGTTTCGAGTCGAGGCTAATCTGAATACTACATTGTCGGATTAATCTGGTTTGTTCGTGACAAGTTTTGCTATGTGAAACATGATAGACTTACCTGAGGATTTTGAAGTGAGAATTGAAATTCTGACTGAGAACATGAATGCTCTTAATGTTTACGTTATTGTCATAGAGAATGATTTGTATAGACAAAGGTAATGTCATATCTGATAATCAACAATCTAATTTAAATCTAAACATTTAATACTTATACAATAAAGCTTTCATAAGTATATAGTTAATACAATAATCTCATCTTTTTAATAAATAATTTCATTTTGGGGATCATCATTATCATCCCCATCATCTCAGCCACAAGACGTATGTACATGTCGTGACGTGAACGTATAGGCAGTGTTCCTCAACCAACTCAATTTGGACTTGTTGTAAGAGGTTTACTGGATGCTCTGAAACAACTATACATATTGTATGATATCTAACCATCAGGTCTCATTTCAACAGGTAAAAATAACATTAACAAAGCTGGAATTGTGAAGCAAAAACAGGCAACAAAGCGAACTCATAAATACTTTATCTAGAACAAAGCGTACAAAATCCTAACACCAAACAATTCGTAATACTTGACCGCAAAATTAACAGTGTGGCTGCCGCGTTCTTTTAATACCGGCCGTGAAACATTCCTCGACAAAAAAACGGACGAAATACTTCGTGAAAACAAGGACAGAAAAATCCAGAGCCTACGCTACCTAATAAGTGAAAGTGCCTCGGTACAGCCAAATTAAATATGAATGCCGTTGTAACAGCACTCCTTCGTAGTTGAAATATAATCCTGTACCTTTTTCAGTTCGTGCTGTTTTTATTGTAGTTTTACGAGCGATGCGACAGTGATACTGTCGCGGTCACAGGGTTAAATTATATCAATATTGCATTAGGACATGTGTATTGGCTTGTTAGCGCACTGTTGGTATATCAGACTGTTTGTTTTCGTAAGTCCTTTTTGGGATCTTATTATGATTGTCAGCTTGGGTTTTAGCAAGATAGAGCTCTGAAACTCAGAAATTGTGCCCGGATTATGGTATAATTGAGGCGTGGAACATAACCTCCAGAAAGTGACTATGGTACTAACTCAAACACTACTACTACACCACTTTGTGATTAAGTACTAACAAAAATTAAAAAAGCAACAAAATTTTCTAGAGCCTACTTTTAAAAAATAAGTAGAAAGAATCGATCTTCATCGCCGCGATCTGAAATCTCTCTAGCTTCCTTCACTTCTATATTTCATTCACATAACTTTCATTCACTTGAACTCGATTCGAAGCGCTCATTTTTCATTGCTGCGACTCATACTTGCAATTCATGCTCGGCACGTGCAATAAGTACTGAAAACGTCACTTATATAACTTACTTTCGTAGATTATAGTGTTAAATGAATAAAGCTTGAGAAATTAACCACTATTTTATTTATAGTTTTAAATTCTATACTTACTTATTTGTTTATTCATTGTACATTACGGTGGATACGCGGCGGTTTTTAACCGCGGTATTTTGTGGAATTTCAATAACTGAATACACGCAGCCGCACCACAGTTTTGTGGGCGACTGATATTAAGATAGTGAAATGCTGCAAAATTGTATTGATTTTTATAATAACTATCGTGAGACATACTAAATTACCAAAAAAAACGGGTTACTTATGCGAATATACTTAGAAAATCTCAACTTGTTTCGAGCCACATAGGGGTTCTTCTTCGTGAACAGCGTATGCGGTCGCGGCGATATCAAGCAGCCTACTAACCCGCGATTTTTAGTTGAATTGTATTGATCTCAAAATGAGGAAATTTATAGTTCATACTTCAACTTAACCAAACATGTAGGCCACAGATATTGTCACTTTTTATTAAATCACAATCACACACAATGTAACTTTTCTGAATCTCTCCAATGAGGTCTAATTTGTATGGACTTAATACCAGTTTGTATACCGAAACGTTTTGAATATATTGCTGAAATCAGGTTCACAATTTTTTTTAGTCCATTTACATGGTTTCCTGTGTGTTAATAATTGACAAAAACTCGTGGCTAATCTAGGTTTTAAAGCTTGAAAATCACCAAAAATTGTCTGTGTTGTCCTGCGGCCTGTAGATGGCCCACATTTAATATTCAATTAGGGACCATTGGCCCATTCATCAGTTTGGACAGACAGCCAAATAGGTTTTACTGGATGAGACTACGAGCGAGTCGAGCTTATTTGGCAATATTTTTACGGAGTAAACAGAATTATTTTGAAGTTTGTTTTTTAGGTGAAAACTGAAAATTATATTTCATGTGATATGCTTATATTAAACATAGTATTTCAAAGTCAAAGTCAAAGCATTTATTTCAATTAAACTGTCAAACACCAAGCGGTCACCGGTGACCGCAACCTATTGTTCTATAATTGTGTCTACAAAACCGGTACTCGACGAGTTAAACCATAGTTTGGTACTTTTGAAACGTCAACAAATACAAAATAAGTTATAGTCTGTCAGTCAGTCCGTCAGTGAAATTAGGTGAAGCTAGGTGCTCATTCCAAAACGTAGATTCGAATGGAGAAGAACGAGCAAGAAACTCCATTCGTTACTCTTTTAAAAAGTATGTTCTACAATGTCTCTGATACATATTTCAATACTGTACGCATATGTAAGAACAATGCAAAGACACGCTTGACGCATTATACTAATAACTTACTAAAATAAAAAAATAAAAATCTTAAGTCCAACATGGTGCTCACATACGCATACTGACAATCCATAGAAATAGTGCTTCTATACAAGAAAAAGGAAACTCTTTGTTTCAATAAAGAAAGAAATGCTCGATGCCATAAGGAAACTAGATTGTCTACATTAGAATTAAAGTATTAAATTATGTATTATATTACCTACTATTGGAATTTAACTACTGACTACATTTGAGTATTTGTCCCATTTAACTCGTCGAGTACCGGTTTTGTAGACACAATTATAGAACAATAGGTTGCGGTCACCGGTGACCGCTTGGTGTTTGACAGTTTAAAGAAATACACAGCTGTGACTAATTACTAAAAATAGACATTAAATGTTATTCTAATTAAAAATGTCAATATCGAAATCAATAGTTATTTTTTGATGAACTCTAAATAGTTGGGCTTGGTAAAATTAAGAGTGTTAAATTATATACCTACTGTTTAAACTTTTGTCCACATACTATTGTAAAAACACTACCCTTCCTGTAAACAATAACAATTTTAGTATTCTACAATAGTTGCAAGCACGTATAGTTTGTAACCTAACAATAACAAACATAAAGACAGACACATCAAAAGTGATAAAATGCTAAGCAAATAGTGGCAAAGTTGATGCCTGTCCGCAATTTATTAGGTCGACTATAAATCTCCTTTTACGATGCTAAGCGGGCAACTTCAGTCTTTCTCTGCCGTTTGAGCCCACGTGTTCTTAATTCGATGGCTTTAACGTTACAGTTAACACCCTGTATAGTTTATTTATATCTATGTACTATCGGCAATGTTTATGGAAATAGACTTTTAAACAAAGTCCTGTGGCAAACTCGCCATCCACTGCCCTGTTTTTCTTGTGGTCGCTCGCATCGAGTGCATGCCAATGTCGCCTAATGATGGTCTACCGCTAACTTTGTCGATTGTAGGTACTTGTACAAGGCGCGGAGAACCTAACGGGTAACCGGGGCTCCGGCTCGACGTGCAGGAGAAGGAACGGGGTGGTTTTTAGTCAGTAAGAGTGACACTCCCTCCCGCCTCACCCAGGCGGGAGCAGCCATTCGATGATTTTCCCCCCTTAAAAAAAAAAATACCGTATAGTCATGTCATCGGTAAAGTATAAAATACCGTACATCAGTCACCATCCCTTTACCTTCCGCGGATGTTGTAAGAGCTGATTATGGAATGACCAAGCAACAGTGTTCTAAAATAAACCTGATCCGAATAATTTTTAATTGTGATCTCCAACCCGTTTGGTACCCGAGCGTGCGTCGCGTAGCGTTCCGCGCGCGCCTCAAAGGGCCATCAGACCACCATGGATGGGACCCAGTAGGGCTGATGCCGATACGGAGCCGCGGAGAACCTAACGGGTAACCGGGGCTCCGGCTCGACGTGCAGGAGAAGGAACGGGGTGGTTTATAGTCAGGAAGAGTCTGACACTCCCTCCCGCCTCACCCAGGCGGGAGAAGTCATTCGGTGATTTTCCCACCGTAAAAAAAACAGCTTTGTGGTGAAGAATAACTCTATTGTAGCAAAGCCTCATAGTCCAAGACTAGACACTTAATACTATAATAATTATCTAGTTTATTTATATCAATGTACGTGTCTCAAAGATAAAGCGTGTAATGGACACGATCTGCATAATTTATGTTGTTTGTAAGAGGAGCAACGTTTTACATTAATTTATTTTGGGCCGACTGTCCCGTTGGTTTTGTGGTCACAAACACGCTTTTAGTAACATTTGGATATTTAAAAAAAAACAAGATAGGTAGGTACTTTTAGGTTACTTTAAATTTGTTGTTCGGTTCGCCTATGTAGCACTTCAGAAATATACCTCTAATATCGATGACTAAATAAGCGGGTTGTAATATATTTGTTCCATGCGGTTGGTGCCTGGGTAACCGGCTGCCGTGCAACGTATAGGATTCGATTCCCACACGGAGCAACTCTTTGTGTAGTCCACAAATTGTTGTTTCGCATCTGGGTGTTCTGTGTGAACTTCTATGTTTGTAAACGTACCTACGACACAGAAAAGAAACCTAGAGGAGAACGTTTTTAAAAAAATAATAATAATAATAACGGTGTATTTTTGCTTGCACTACAGTTTGAAACCGCGAAACCACTCGCGATACTTGGACGAGACGATGGCCTGGAATTATATATATATGTGTGAATATCTTGTAAGTCCATACAATGTACCAAGTGTAACAGAATATTAAATATATCAAAGTCAATATTAGTACTACTGAATATTTAATGATCACAATGAAACTCTTCCATCTATTTTCATCCTTGTTAATAAAGTATATAATTTACTACACGAATTAAGGGTATGATGTTTCGAAGAACTAACTTATGGAGCGAAAATGTTCAAGCAATTATAGACCCAATAAACATCTTATTATACAGGTGGTGTTCGCTTTTATGAAAAACAATATGACGTCGTATATTTTCTGTAATATGTTATAATAAGAAGAATGTCGTTCTTTTATGAGTTCATTGTCAAATTTTGTCTTTGCTTTGGTCATAAAGTTGAGGAAACTATAAGAGGCGAAGTTTCGACGCTGGTTTTATAGTTATTAATTTTTCAAGGATGAGTTTTATACTAGAGGTATATCGTAATGAGGGTGTGATGGTACATAACTTGGATATTTAATGATTTGGTATCCTGATCTTTTCAATATTCTTTTCTATTTAACCCTTAACTATCCAGAATGCTTTTGTGACGTAACTGACAAGTAGTGTCCAACAGACTCATTTTATAAATGTAAGGTATGATAAAAGAAAATAAACATATTTTGAATGAAAAAGACAGTATAATGTATATTTACACTTATTTACTTACAGACTGCCTCGTTGGCCGAGTAGTCGCAAGTGCGACTGCCGGGCAAGGGGTCTCGGGTTCGATTCCCGGGTCGGGTAAAGTATTACTGAGATTTTAAAATTCTCAGTAGTAGCACGGAGTCTGGAAATGTGCCCGGTATATGGCAATAGGCTCACCCCCTATTACATGGGACTCATAACAACTAGTGAAAAGTGGGTGTTACATTGTACTGTGGTAGAATGTGCACCTCTGCCTACCCCTTCGGGGATAAAAGGCGTGATGTTATGTATGTATGTACTTACAGATATTACAAATAATGGTTTATTTTTTCAGAATATTTAGAGTTGACATTGCGGTTGCATTTAGCATAACACTGTTGATAATGCCCTTGATAATTTCGAAGGGCAAATATAACAACTCTTCTTTCTTTTTCCATTGTAGCTTGATCTATTGGATTGCCAAAGATAGGGTTCCAGTATTCTCTAAAATCCACACCTCCTTGTTTATTGAGGCCTATAGTCAATAAAAGACCTCGGAATGCATTTCGATATTGTCTGTTGATTACCATCGATTTTGTAAAACTCTAAGCCCTTCAGTATTGGTATATTTTACTATTATGTGTAATATGTGATCGTTGAAAAAAGCTGAAACTATCTACAGGATCTATTATAGCTTGCCCCGGAAGAAGAATCACCTTATGATTACCACCACGAATTATGTTGTGTCGAGGCGTTCGGCTTTGCCTGTCAGGTTCTGATTTCCAAGTAGTTCCATCTCTTCCTTTATAAGTGTAAATTGAGACGTATTCTTGTAATGGTTCATCATCACTCTCACTCCATAATTGTCCATCATCGTTGTCAGATACTGGTTCTGTCACATTATTTTCACTATCAGAACAGCTGTCAAGAGCAAAATTGTGATTGCTGCAGATTACGATTATAACACAAACAAAGGTCCACCAGCCGCTATTGCTCACCCGCCAACATAAGATTATAAGTAAATGTAAATAAAAAACAATATACCTTCACACTTGAATCAAATAAAATGATATTGTGTCTGTTGGACACTTCTGGATTGATGAGGTACTATTTTCGTTTATTGACCAAAAATAATAAATTATTCATGTTACAAATGTTTTCATTGCACATTTAGATTCGTAAAACATTAGAGATAAATTAGATAAAAGGCCGATTCATAAAAATAAATACTTTAGTTTTTATGAAAACATAAATGCAAAATTGTGTCCGCAAGACACTTGTGGGTTGTTAAGGGTTAACCAGTGTTCGGTATTCGTAATTTTGATAATTAGAGTTCATCTGCATGACTGCACGGGTGGCTGGGCAACCGGCTGCCGTGCAACATGTCGCGGGTTCGATTCCCGCACGGAACAACACTTTGTGTGATCCACAAATTGTTGTTTCGGGTCTGGGTGTCATTGTGTATGTGAACTTGTATGTTTGTAAACGCACCCACGACACAGGAGAAAACCCTAGTGTGGGGCAACGTTTCTTTAAAAAAAAAATCTATACACATAAATTAAATTAAAGTGTCTGTTTGTAAAAATATAATTCAACAATTTACTACATGAACATAAATATAGACACATACGATACATATACCAAAATAACATTTTTAGAATTGTTGTCTGTCTGTCTGTTTGTACTGGCTAATCTCTGGAATGGCTGGACCGATTTGACGAGACTTTTGTGGCAGGTTGCTAGTTTACTAAGGAGTAACATATTCAATAAGTTATTTTGGAAAAATGAATCAAATAAAATATTATGTCCTGAAATTCATATTCTACACCTACAAAGTCACGGGGAACAGCTAGTGTACGATATAACCCCATCTCTTAAACTGGCATAAAGTTAGAAACGTAAAAGATACCAATAATAATCTCATGCCTACTATACGTTCAAAAAGTTTATCATATCGAGTTCTAATATAGAAAGATAGAAAGAAAGACGGAAAAATAGTTTATTTGCACACCGTCACAAAGTACAATAACACACGCACAAAAAAAAAATTAAAACAGTGAAGACGGCGCAAATATGTAGGTGTTATCCTATTACCACTTGATTGAAACATCATATATGAAGGAATAATTTAAAGTTTAAGGGTTCGTTCAAAATCACCCCACCATACAAGTTTCGCTTTATGTTCATCTAATTACGAAGGCTCAAAACGTCTAACTTGTTGGAAGATATGTACAATTTTGCCTAATGACTTCGCTAATCTGAAGCTTGCAAGCGTGAGTGAAATTGGAGTCTTGTTTCTGGATTAAATATTATTCGATTAAGAGATATCTCAATGATTGTTCGTTTTAGTATTTTTTGTGTCTGGTTTATGGTATGAACATACAATTGGGATGATGGCAGGGTATGAAAATTAAAAGACTAATTAGTCCGTAAACTATGTAATGAAAAAATATTAGACACGTATTTTTTTATTTTGTCGTAATATAAAACAATACTTAGAGATAATACGAATGAAAGTTTAGGAGTAGGGGCAAAAACGTCATTTCTACATATAAAATGTACATAGAAGTGACGTCACGCGACATTTCAAATCAATATATCGTCGAAAGTATTCGTTTCTGTTATAAAATAAAAAATACGTATCTAATGATTTAAAATAATACTAGACGGACATTAAAATAAAAATTATGCATCTACCCTATTATTGATAGCTTTAAATTTCAATGAACAGGTTAAAGTTAATCTATTTCACATCAGATCCATTGTATATTGTACTCGTGTTCGTGTGTAGGAATGTATTATAACTATATTTATTTATGTATATGTATCTCTGAAATATACAAGATTGTCTTTCTTTTGTTTGCTTGCCTGTTGCACCTTTTTTTTGAGGGGGACAATCATCCAATGACGTATCCCACCTTGGGTTAGGCCAGAGAGAATGTCAGACTCTTACTGACTAAATACTCCCCGTTCCTACTCCTGCTTTTCGAGCCGGAGCCCCAGCAATCCCTTAGGCCTTCCGCGGCTTCGTATCGGGCATCGGCCCTACTGGGCCTCATCTGTGGTAGTCTGAACCATTTACTTTCTCTTCTCTACATCACCCAAAGATCAGACTGCTAGGAAATGTCTCCGGCATAAAGTTCACTTAGTGTACACTTTGTACATGAAAAATATTAAATAAATAAATAAAATATAAATTTAATCTCAAGGAAATACCTATATTTTACCGCCAAAATCCTTCCACTACTAACTCTTTGTACCACAGTATCTAGTCGTATGCATAACTAATGGAACAAAAAAAGTTATTTTATACTTTTATCTTTATAATGTTGAATTGTCATACGAATCTGTTTTTTACAAGTATCGGCTGTCATCTTTGTGTTCACCGCATTCTCAGTCATATCATCTTTCACACACGATTGGTTTTTCGTACAATGGGAATATCTATAGTCGTTGTTCTGTGTACTTGCCTTTAGGTACCTAATAGATATGACGATACAAAATGCTATTGGAAATTGAAAAAAATCTAGGAAGTCCTCCTCCTCGTTTTAAGTCATGATTCATATGACTGCTATCATTTTTAGGAATCAGGCAGACGTATGTTTCTTATTCAACTTCTCGATAGTGGTTGCTTTGGTAGTACAAGCAACTATCAAGCATAGGGGCTTAGGAAATTGATAAAAAAAATGGAAATATATATGTAATACCTATATTATCCTTATTTACCTTGTCGATAACACTTCATTCATGAAGGCTGGTCGTCATATTTTAATGTCTTTTTTTCTATAAAAACATTATGATTTTCTCCTGTTTCGTGGGTGTGTTTACAAACATACACAGGTTCACATACACAAGACACCCAGACTCGAAACAACAGTTTGTGGATTACACATAGTGTTGTTCCGTGTGGTAATCGAATCTGTGACACGTTGACGGCAGCCAGTTGCCCAGCCTCAGGACCAACCATGCAATCATCTTTATAATAAAGATCTTAGCAGAAACGTTGACAGTAAGTATGAGAATGCGAAAACTAACAGTTAAACATTTAGATAGGAGTCCTATCAAAGTAGACCAGAAACATAAATTCTCATTCAAAACCACATCGATACCAACTTTACAGATTCATCAAGCTACAACTTGTAATCGCCAAGCCCAAGATCTGAATCACGAAGGGCCTTTATTACAGAAGTTTCTGATGTCAGACAATGCGGCCTTAAGGACACAATAATTGTGCCCTCGACGATTAAAACAAGGGTCCCATGTTATGTTAATTGTTTACGTGACAACCCTAAGAATGCACTAAATACTAAACGCTTAGGTGACGTGGTAATTAGGGAGTGATTTGTGAACATAGAATTCTGAATTTGATCAATTTAATGTTTTTCGTAGGATTCAGATTCTTGTTATATTTATTAAAGTTGCGTTTTTAAATTCTATAGTTTTGAATATACACAGATATCTTGTTTAACCATTAAAACATCGCATGGCTTGTAGGTTGAAAGGTGGCAGTCTAACAGCATGAAAAGCAAAAATGAAGTCTAAGTTTAGAATTGCGTCACATGGCCTAGATTTTTTTTATGGCATAAGCCGGTAAATTTGTAGACGGATCACCTGATAGTAAGCAATTAGCGTCGCCCATGGACACCTGGAACACCAGAGGTGTTACAAGTGCGTTACCGGCTTTTTGGGGATTAAGAGTTTGAGGATCGTTGGGGATTCAAGAATTGGGGAGATTGGGAAAGGGGAGGGTAATTGGGCGTCCGGTAACCTCACTCACACGTCTAAACACAACGCAAGCGTTGATTCACGTCGATTTTCTGTGAGGCCGTGGTATCACTCCGGTTGAGCCGGCCCATTCGTGCCGAAGCATGGCTCTCCCACAATTATTCTACTGCCGTCGGAATTTTCGATTAAAACCATCCGACAAGTATATTAATACAATAAATCGATAAGAAACAAATTTGCTTCTTTTATTTAATTCGTTTAATTCGTCGAGTACCGTCATTATAGGCACAATTATAGAACAATAGGTTGCGGTCACCGGTGACCGCTTGGTGTTTGACAGTTAAATTGATTTACAAAAAGTCAATAACTACGAGTACAGTAAGTACATCAATAGTTTTGCACAACACATGTATAAAACTATTTACAAAGCCCCTGTTATTCAATTGTAGGCAAAGAGCAAATACTCTGTTCTATCGAACTTTTAAAATTCGTGTCAATGAAAATTCATACAGAATATCCCTATTTGTATATTTGGACAAACTGTTGGAGCTTATATTAAACCTATCATCATCAGTGAGAGTCTGCAGCTGGACTATAGATCTACTTTACATACCTTTATTTCTAACTGTCCTTACATAAAGAAACAAGGGGCTTACTCTTGAATACAATAGGGTGAATGCCTAATTTTTATTTGAATGTCTGTTTGGTAGATTATTTTAAATCATTAGACACGTATTTTTTATTTTTTTACAGAAAAGTGTGTGAGAGCCATGCTTCGGCACGAATGGGCCGGCTCGACCGGAGTGATACCACGGCCTCACAGAAAACCGACGTGAAACAACGCTTGCGTTGTGTTTCGTCGTGTGAGTGAGGTTACCGGAGGCCCAATTACCTTCCCCTTCCTCAATCTCCCCAATCCCTGAATCCCCAACGAACCTCAAACTCCTAATCCCCAAAAAGCCGGTGACGCACTTGTAACGCCTCTGGTGTTCCAGGTGTACATGGGCGACGCCGATTGCTTACCATCAGGTGATCCGTCTGCTCGTTTACCGGCTTATGCCATAAAAAAAAAAAGAAACGAAATTCGACGATGTATTGATTTGAAATGTCGCGTGACGTCACTTCTATGTACATTTTATAGGTAGAAATGACGTTTTAGCCCCCATTCTTAAACTTTGATTCGTTTTATCTAAGTATTGTTTTATTAATAACAATATAAAAAAATACGTGTCTAATATTTTATCATGACCTAACTTACGGACTAATTATATTTTTAATTTTCATATCCTGTCATCATCCAAATTCCCATAGATCGACATTGGTATTGTTAAGTTTTGTACTCTGAGTTGCAACACTAGCGCTCATTGCATCCATGTTGTGTAGATATTTAATGAACTAACTGGTATTTATATTTTTTTTTTGGCTTTATATTCCGTACTCTGAATGCTATTTTAACAGCTACAATAAGGGTTGTATAGTTTTGACATTGAATAATTATTGCGATTTCTAGGATTCAAATTGCTTTGATATTGAGATTGGTTTGAAGAGTAGGCACCCAGGTCTGTACAGGTAGACCAATCTGTACGGATTGGTACCCATCGGCGCAGGTAATATTCATATATTCAGTATTTCAATATAATGTATTTAATGACTTGTAAAGAGACAGTGTCAACTGTGCCCACGCGGCACCTGTATCTATTTCATATCCAATCGGTACCGACCCGTGCAGATTCATCTGTACTAGAAATATGTTTCTTTATGTAAACACCCTTTTACAGTAACACGCATTGCATTTTAAGCCTCAACCAATTATGTTATACAAATTAGTTTAGTACATAAGATAACGTCACCCGTTTTATACCCAAAGGGGTAGGCACAGATGCACATTACAACACTGCCACTGTACATTGTACAATGTAACACCCACTTTTCACTATTGATGTTATATGTCCCGTGAAATAGGGGGTGAGCCTATTGCCATATACCAGGTACAATTCCAGACTCCGTGCTAATATTGAGTTTTTTTTTAAATCCAGTAATACTTTTGGCCGACCCGGGAATCAAACCCGAAACCTATTGCGCACCAATCGCACTTGCGACCACTCGGCCAAAGAGGCAGTCAAAGCCAAATTAGGTTATTATATTTCAGTAAAATAATAATTGAAAAAAAAAATATTTTTATTATTCTTTATCTTCACATCACTCCTAATTGCCGTAGTCAAGTGTTTTCAAAATACTAATTAAGTTGTCAAAATCAAGATAAGAAGTCTAATTTCCATTTAGTAGGAGTGACTGGCTGAAATGTTTAACACTAAAACATATTACAATTTTAGTAGGTAAATTAATTTACGTATTCAACGCATGAAATGTTTAACAATTTCGAAAGAATAAATTATATTATTTTAGTTTTTATTTTTACTTCTGAATGTCATTGTACGCATTAGTAGCGGTATGTAGACGTATTTATATTTATAATATTTTTTTGGACAGTGAATTCTTTTTTCTTTCTTTATCCTTTTTGTTTTTTACTCAAAACAACAATTTGTGAATCACTCAGAGTTGTTCGGCAGCCGGTTGCAGTAATTACATTAAGTCTGTATTTAGTCCCTCGTTGACACTATCAGCTGGTTGATAAGTGCGGGGGCAATGACCTTACGACCAGCCCACTCTCCCCCCGCATACTGTCGAATTTGCGAAGTCGAGATAATTATGACATAATATTACGCACTCAAAACTCACGAAGGATGGTTTACGATAACCCACTTTTCACCATTTACGTTATAAGTCACAATGAGAGACACACACAGAGACACAAGAGATGAGCCTAACAATGAATAACATCTCGAAATACGTCCGCAAATAAATGCAACCACTTTCACTTTGATCAATGAACTTACCTGTAGGTTTAAACTGTCAAACCGACCGCAACCTATTGTTTTATAATTGTGTCTATAATGACGGTACTTGACGAGTTAATAAAACAAAAATTAAAGAATCATTCACAACAAACAGATATAATTTATTGCCCAAAAAACACTGTTCAGTAAGGTCGGACACAGTTACTCTTGAATGACGCTACAATATCATCGAAGGTGTAAGCATCAGAAATCACAGGCGCATCAAAGAATGGATCATTTGGAGCAGAATTAGATCCTCCCGAAAGCCCATCAGAAGATGGGTAGACATGAAAAGCAACTGGATACACATAATTCTGTTCATACGTCACTTCACCAGCAGAATTCCACGTCATCCTCTGGATCTGTCCATGCCAACGCACCACCACCGAAGGATAGGCATTACCGCCTTGTAATGTCCGGAACTTGCATTCAAACTTCAAAGCCGATACCTTCACATCATTGTTCTCAGGCACAACAATAGTTTCTGTTTGCTGCGCTACTCTCCCCTCACATATTTCAAGCACAAATAATAACAGCAGAGGAAATAAATACTTCATCTTGACTCAGTAAAATGACACCGGCGAATGAAGCAAATTTAATGTGGACCATTCCATTTCACCACGCGTAAACATCATTAGATAAGTAGGGTAAGAGTCAAGTTAATGTGTTTGTGTAAGATAAAACTATCGCTTTATATCTCTGCCAAATGTCGAGTTTAATGTTTTTTTGTTCACGATAGTAAAACTCTGGTGGCATCTTAACGTACACAGGGTTTTTACTGCATGTAGGTAAACAGGAAAAGAGCAATGCATTTTTATGATCGGTGACCTCTCTGACTATAATCTGATATAGGAGCAAGATATAGTTGAATGCACCTTTTATACAATACACAAATAAGGTCTTATTTACCTAAGTAAGAACTACAAAGTTTGTTATAGTTACAGTAGATACTTACACCTTTAGTAACGTTCTCTCCTTTATTATCCGAATAGTATAATTGCACAAATATTGTAGTTTATTAAGAGAAAAAGTTCATTTAAGTAGATCGTTTAATTGAAATTGAAACTCAACAAAACTTCTATCCCATTTCGCATTAAAACAATTAAAGTTTTATGTAGCAGTGAACAGAATCTTCATCTACTGGGAAGATTAACGCATAGTCTTGCCCAATAGCACGATATCCTAGGAAACTTTAGATCGTGACTTAGTACGGTTCGGTCCATAAAGCATTTTGGTTCCGCGGCTAAGTTCACCGGGCGAAAGATCAAAAGGAAGCTCGGATGTAGGGCGGGAAATAGTTTCAATTAGCTAGTTTGTGTTCTAGGTTTAAAGTTAAGATTAGATTGCTATTTTTAAAGGCTTCTAGTGTGCTTTAAACTTAGCTTTTTTGGCACATCAGACGATTATTTTTACATAATTGATACATACTTAAAGATGCAAGATATTGATTAAAATCGTGACTGAACTTGGCTTGATTACAAAAATTTAGTGAAAGTACTCTGTTTCAAATCATTTACAAAGTTATGTTCTTTAATATCTTGCAATGAAAGACTAAGGTTAAAGAATGAAGAAAGTGGTTCTATGGTGGTATAAGACTGATCTTCAGTACACTACAGTCAGTAGAACTACTTTCTTCTTAACAAAATCTATGGAAACTCAGGAATTCTAGTAGTTTCGGGTATCTATGTAATTCTGTATCCAGATTATCACAACGAACTTGATTAGCATAGTCGATATTGATTAAGCGAATTGTAAGCAGCCTAAGGTTACCGGCACGAAGGTTGTTTCGAGTTATATTGTCTAGAACACCTTCACAACGTGGATAACTTTTGTAGCGAGAATGATTGTGTTAAGTGCTCGTTCACAATGAATGCGCGGACGCGAGCGCGGGTGCGGGCGCGGTAGCTATTGCGAGCGTGTAGACTGCCAGGCGTTTGCGCGAGACAAGCGATAAGTTCAAACCGTTTGTCTCAGCGCAAGTGATTTGAGCACTGTACCGTTCTAGTTTGACATGAACGCACCCATACATCTGTCGAGGCACTCGGGTTGTTTTGAGAAAAACAGAAGACGGCACAATACATAGGTTTATTTCACGAATCAAGACCGGTGGCGCTCTATTAATGCCGACACAAAGAAATGCCCAAAGGCTATGATCCAATGTGTCCTATAATGTTTGATAGTTCGTGACCGGGCCCGCGCTCGCTACCGCGTTCGCATCCGCGTTTCTGCGTGATCAAGCACTTACAGCTACAGTCGCGTTACATTTTTAGGTACAGAAACGTGATATAATTGTAGCAACTGAGAATTGTCTCACGAATGGGTCTAATGTTATCAACTTAATTTTGTCTCTTACTTTAAAATGTTTTAGTTTAGATAAAGGTCTATTGTATCTTTTTGTTTATGTTTAAAGTATTTTTTTATTCTTAATTGAATGTCATTGAGGTGTAATTATTGTTATTAGGTTATTTTACTGTAAATGCTCGTTGCTAATTCGAGTTTTAAAAATTATACTTATCTTTTTTTTATAACATATTTTATAGTGACGAAACACAACGCAAACCTTGTTTTACATCGGTTTTCTATCTATCACGATATGTTTTTTAATTATTTAACTCGTCAAGTACCGTCATTATAGACACAATTATTGAACAATAGGTTGCGGTCACCGGTGATCGCTTGGTGTTTAGCAGTTTAAGCAATCAATCGTAATTTAGTCACCTCGTTTGTTATTTATTAGAGACAATCATTATTATCAGTGTTTTGGCTACAGTCTGTAGATCATCTTTGCTTTTGAATAGTAACAAATGTTTTTCTGTTATTTTCCTGTTATAAACACCTAGTGTAAACCATAGCAAAATAAATTAACATATACAGGGTGTAAAAGGATCGCTTCCGAAACGCTGACATAAAAATTATATTTACAATTTTAATCGTTTTTGTTTGTGCTATTCGTGCATCATCAGCTGAAAGCAAAGTTGGGCGTAATCAACTACTTTTGTAATCGGATTAATAATCTGATTGAAATCATGACAATTGTAATCATGATTACATCAATCATGATTACAATTGTAATCATTAGTTTTGATTACATAACATAACATAACATCACGCCTTTTTATCCCCGAAGGGGTAGGCAGAGGTGCACATTACGGCACTTAATGCCACTGTACAATGTAACACCCACTTTTCACTATTTATGTTACGAGTCCCATGTAATAGGGGGTGAGCCTATTGCCATATACCGGGCACATTTCCAGACTCCGTGCTACTACTGAGAATTTTTTAAAAACCCAGTAATACTTTGCCCGACCCGGGATTCGAACCCGAGACCCCTTGCCCGGCAGTCGCAGTTGCGACCACTCGGCCAACGAGGCAGTTTTGATTACAATAGTCAGTAATCTTAATTACATGGGTAGATTTGATTAATTTTTTAAACATATTTTTAATAAATGCGGTTCTATATTCAATCAGTATGTATCTTGTATCTGAGTTTTTCTAAAAACTTCTGATTCAATTTGGATGTCATGCACGTTTTGTACTTTCGTTATTTAAATCCTTAAGTAAATTCGAAAAAGAATTTCTGCGTGCTTAATTGCATTTCGAAGATATGGCACGCGGGGTGCGGGTGTTGGGGGGGGTACGGGGTACGGCCGGTAAGCCAATCGTCCGCCGCCTGCACCCCGCTTCTTGCCATAGCGCAAGCAGCGGGGATGCATACTAACTACATTTAGGAATTCGAAAAATAAAATCATTAACATTGTAAATCATCTTTATTTTTTTATCAGTCTCAGTTTTTTAATAACTATTATACTTAAGAAAACACTCAAGAATTATTTTTATGTGTGCCATGTGTGGCTTAAATTAGATTTTACAAGCACCCTCTTTTCAAACATCTCATCCGAAAGTCTGTGTGATTTAGGTAAATTGGTCATGGTCGCATATGAGAAAAGTCTTTCGGCAGGACCCGATGACGGAAGAGGTGTGTAAAAAATTTTCCATCAAGAATGCATGGTAATGTCTCATGACTCTCTCACTGATTTTACAATAATAATGTTTAAACTCCAAAACACATAGGCCAATACATACGGCACTATTATACAGACTGACCGTCTGTATAATAGTGCGCAAGGATATAAACGTGTTTAAATTGATTCACGAGTCTAAACCGTGACGTATTGGCCTATGTGTTTTGGTGTTTAAACATTATTATTGTAAAATCTGTATTTATTGTAAAATGGCGTCAAGTTCTTTTTCGTATTTATCTACTAATTCAGAATCTGAAACCGTGCACCATGAACAACTTGAGACATTACCATGCATTCTTGATGGAAAATTTTTTACATACCTCTTCCGTCATCGGGTCCTGTCGAAAGACTTTTCTCATATGCGACCATGACCAATTTACCTAAATCACACAGACTTTCGGATGAGATGTTTGAAAAGAGGGTGCTTGTAAAATCTAATTTAAGCCACACATGGCACACATAAAAATAATTCTTGAGTGTTTTCTTAAGTAAAATAGTTATTAAAAAACTGAAACTGATAAAAAAATAAAGATGATTTACAATGTTAATGATTTTATTTTTCGAATTCCTAAATGTAGTTAGTATGCATCAATCAAAAAAGTAATCAAAATAACGATTACAAACTAATAATCATTAATCACCGATATGATTACTTTCTTGATTAATTTCCGTAATCTGTAATCTTGATTGATGATTACAAAATGTAATCGTAATCCTTAATCATTAATCTGATTACAATTTGCCCAGCTCTGGCTGAAAGCAATTGATTACAACTATTATTACATAAAAGAAACATATAATTCCTAACTATTATGAAAATTAAAGTCGTTTTTTCCATCACCTGTCGGCGTTTCTCGGAAGCGTCTTATTTACACCTGTACCTAATTAGGTACCTACCTACGTCAAACGAACAGCAATAAATAGAAAGATGTTTAGTACTAACATCTGCCATATATTTCTGACAGATCAAGGTTTTCCGCTACTAATACAAACTAGTAAACCTGAAAGGAGAATTAGGTCATAAATCATAAAAAATGTTGATCAAAACCAATCAGGTGCCACAATATAAATATTTTATTTCATGTAACTCTGACCCGAAAACAGGTACATAATCTGTCTATACGTACAGATTTGTATTATAAAAGCAGTCATAAAATTTGTAGGTGAACTAATATAAAAGTCACAGCGGCACAGTTTGGTCAAGACGGCGGTGAATATATATAGTAACTATCGCATTTCGGATCCGTATATGGGAGGGCAATATATCCGAACCAAATCCACAGAGACCAAGAGCCCGCAGAGCAAATAATATTTTATCTTATTTTCTCAAGATTTGTCGTTTTATACGTCATTCATTTATTGGAAAACTTTTCTAGATAACATTTAGGTTGTATTGATAAGATTTTTCCATATTTGTTCTAGGGTTTTCGTTATTTAATTGGTACGATGTTCATCATTGACTTCTTTCCTATAAGGCCTATTTTACATGAAAGGAGTTCACCATAAAGATAAGTTTGGTTGAGGGTTGGAGATTGTGGTTTAACCTCTTATCTGTCGGCATGTGAGACACAATAGAAGACACATTGTGTCTCGCGTATATCTACGTTCTGGCATACCACGGGTTAAAAGATTCATGTTCATCAGAGAGCGCTGCTGCGCCATCTCTTTAAAATGTGTAGTTTTTTAATCGACTCTTAGGGTGCATCCACAGCACGCGAACATATCACGACCTGCGCATTCGAGGAGTATTCAGATGTGGACTCACCCTTAGACCACTCGCGGGAAAAATTAATGTATTCTAGGTACTCTACCATCACTACATGACACGGCATACGGTACGATATTCTATCTTGATTAAACTCCTAACTTCGTTTGTACTCCCAATGTAACTGAAGACAAAGTATCTAAGCAGCACTCCAAATTATTAGCGACTTCGTCACTCGCGAAAATTGTTTTACACAAACTTTTGAGACTAAAATGTTTGAATTTTATCAAAAGTTAGACCGAATTACTTTTTAATTAATACTCTTAATTAATGCCGATGTTTATTGGATTTCACAAGCGTATAAAACGCAAGAACCAAAGCTTAGCGAATATTGGATGGTTCGGTAGGTATGTGTATTCTGAAAGTAATTTACTTAATGTGACATTAAGACGAAACTAATAAATTTTGATTTGATAGTGATAAACATTCAAGTTATTAGATTTTATATTTAGTTTGGTATTGGTTTATATAAACAAGATACGTAACATAAATCCGAATATTGTAATAACCCAAGGTAATTGATATAACCCAATTTACACAGGTGGGCACTTTTGAATGAATATTTAAATTGAATAGTTACTATACTGCTTCCCTGATGTAGTGGACGCAACTTTGCAAGCGAAACTGCAAAAGCTTTGGGTGCAAGGGACTTTGGGTTCGATTCCCGCGTCAGGGAAAGTAAGTATAACTTTAACCTCTGCCCAGCCCCCTTCTGGAATTAGAGTGGATTTCCAACAACACTTTTACACGAGTCCACTTAAGATAATTCTTTTATAAACTACCTTTAAAAAACTTACTTCAACCCTCTCTTTTTTAAAGTCGGTTAATTAATATTTATACTAAAAACCTACTATGTAAATGAAAATACGATCTCCGGCCATTGTAAGCACGGGCCTGCGGACGGTAAGTATGGGTAGCCCACCGACCAAAACCAGATTGGAGCGTGCGGTGCATCGCGTACCACGCGCGCCTCAAAGAGCCATCAGACCACCACGGACGGGGCCCAATAGGGCTGATGCCGATACAAAGTCGCGGAGAACTTAACGGGTTACCGGGGCTCCTGCTCGACGTGCAGGAGAAGGAACGGGGTGGTTTTTAGTCAGTAAGACACTGACACATTGCCTTATTTGATGATTTTCTCCCCTTAAAAAAAGTTAATCACGATCGGTTCAGCCAATCCCGAGATAATTTCGCACAAACAAACAAAAAACATACTTATATACAGGAGAAACTGAGAACCTCCTTCTTTTCTTTTTGAAATCGGAAAAAATGTGTTCTTCTCTAAAATATTCAAAAATGTTCTGATTATTGAAGAAGCTACCTGAACCATTTTCGTAAGATACTGCAAATAAATACTCGTACGACAATTCTGCTGAGATAAGGTTATTGTTCGAGGTAACCAAAACACTAGAGTATGCAGTGCGGACCGAGGAACGCTTAGATGTAATTAAGGTGTAGTGTACTCGTATAACTGTATGTGTTACAGTTATTGGGTGCAGGATTAGCCAATATTATGGAGTTTAGTGTGATTGCGAACAGACTATCATTGTATACCGTTTTTAATCACTGCTACAGGCAAGGTTTAGGTTTTATTTTGTGTGTTTCTGTCATTCTAAAGATCGCTATGCCCACGACTTCGTCCGCGTATAATATGAATTTTAAGATAACTTATTTTTGTTTCAATAAAACGTCAGAGTAATCATGTAACATACACACAAAAACAACATACAGCCGAATTGATAACCTCCTCCTTTTTGGGAAGTCGGTTAATAAAAATAGCCTATGCACTAAGGAGTACATCAGCTAATTGCTAATAAAAGTCTCATCTAAATCGGTCCACCATTCCAGAGATTAGCCAGTACAAACAGACAGACAGACAAAATTGTAGAAATTGAAATTTTGGTATATGTATCGTATGTACCTCTATATTCATAATAATATGTATGTAGTAAAAAGCGCTTTTTTTAATATTAAAAACAGACAATCCAATTTCTTTTACCTGTATAGTTAGGTACAAAGCGAACGACAGTTATTTTCTACTGGTATATATTTGACCTTAAATTATTAAAACATCAGGTTTCAATTTAATCTATGGCAACAATAAAATGAAGGAAGATGCTGTTTAATCAAACTACCTCTAGAAAAAGAAAAAAATATTTATTGCTACTACATAATAAATTCAAATCAAAGCAATCTTGTCACAGAATAATCAAAAAACCACCACTATAATAAACTGTACGTCAAGCGCTAAGCATTTGGCAATTTATTGCTCATAGCACTCGCAGCTGTAGCGTAGCCTATTAACCACAAGAGACCAACAAATAAATCTCAATGACAATATAACATTAGACAAAATAGGAAAACGCTAACTCCATACATTTATCTCCCTAAAGCAGCCAGCAAGAGATTGCCGCCATTCTTCGGATGGATGGAAATTCTTAATTGAACCAGTTAAGTAATTGAACTAATTATGACGAGACATTCGACTAAATAATGGATGACGCCACTTCAATCTTCTTTTAGCCTTCGCGATTATGAAGCTCTGTGTTGGCGGTAATTGATAAATGCATTCATGATTAGAACACTGAAGTTCTGCTGCTTTGCAGTGAATTTTTATGAAGTGAGATTAAGTTGATTTATTTATTATGCTGTTCGGGATGCTCCTCATCAATATAAGCCTCTAGCATGGCTTGAAACTAGTCGAGTTCCTTGTCAAATAATTACGTGAGTAAGTAGAAAAACGTTGTAATTAATTTTAAAGTTAAAATTTAAATTAAAGTGTTTTCAGTAAAATAATAGTTGTAAGCATTATGTAGCATGTAGTTTAAGATACACCATGTATCTTAATTTCAACTTTCTGTTTTACTTTCACAGTACTTACGTAAGTACGGGACATAATATAGCATCATTTGGTGCTAAATTATGCCGTTTATGCAAAACAAAATTGTATAGTACACGTAAAAATATATTTTTGCAAAAATCAAGTTTAATATTACGTCTACGTTTAGGACACATAATACAACTATAAAAGTTACATTAAACACTTGTGTAATAAAAATGTCTGAAGAAAAAACATTATCAAAATAAACCAAAGATTCTTATAAAAATATCAGTTACAATATAAAAGTGAATGCGTTCAGCTTGAACACACAAAAACTTGACGCAACCTTCTATGACACAGTAGTATTTAAATATCACCAAGTTCAAGGTTCTATTGACCAAAATATGACAGGAACATTAGGGTGTACTCTTACACCAGCGTAATAAACAAATATATAATTTTAATGTATTGACATTTCCTTCTTGTTTACCTGTACAGTACCGTAACAAGGGCGTGAAGTAAGGCAGTTAATCACACAGTTCTCAGCTGAATATCGTGGTTGCATTATGGTGCGTTTTCTGAAGGAGTTTAACACTGTAACTGGCGACAATGAACTTCTGAACAAGTGAACACGACTTTACGGTAGTTTTATTTTATTTTTTGAAACACCCTAAGAGGAATTGTGTACCTAAGTACAAGTTAATACGTTGAACCATGTAGGCAACAAAAACTGTAGTATACCTCTAATACCTAAGTTCACATCTTCACTCTCAAGGAACAATTATCATATTAAAGTCAAGTGACATTTCTCGACCTCAATACGCACTCTCTGAAGACTCACACGCAACTGCGATAGCGATTAATCACTCCTGTCATTAGTCGGTTGCCCCAGTAGTTACTAGTCATCGAGTGAAATCCAGAACAACTCATTTCTCTTGACATACAGTATTAATTAATTCATCGTCTCAGACCATTGCGGATCAATGCTCCATAGAGCATACTACATGATGGACTGGCGATTTGAGTGATGGGACAGTTCGATTGATATTTATTGTACAAGTCGATGTAATAAAATTGAGTTGAGTCACGGGGTCATATAAGCAAATATGATTTTTTTTTTAAACGTTGCCCCACACTAGGATTTTCTCCTGTATCGTGGGTGCGTTTACAAATATACAAGTTCACATACACAATGACACCCAGACCCGAAACAACAATTTGTGGATCACACAAAGTGTTGTCTCGTGCGGGAATCGAACCCGCGACACGTTGCACGGCAGCCAGTTGCCCACCCCCCGCACCAACCGTGCAGTCGTTTGCATGAAATAATGTAGTTAATCTTTGGTTCGGACAAGCTATAATAGTCGGTTAAGATTTAAAATTAAAAAATATGCCAGGCATCTTTATGGATGGGATTTGATCCTTATTTCAAATCGCTGGAAAAAATGTTTATTCTCTTTCAGAAGGAAATTTTATGAAAATATATTATTAGAAATTATAGGTTATCCGATCACCTCCCTGCACTAATTCTCTCAACCAATTAAGCTTCAATGGTCAGTTTGTTTGGATGTCTCAGCCAATCAACCAGTCAATTATTCACAGTGATTTCCTTCAATTATTATCCAAGTCGAGAGACTTCGATCGATCAAAATTATATCAGCATTAATTGTTAATCAAAAAGTAAAATATAAAATTATTGTCGACCTCTATTGATCAGAAGATTGGTTTTCATTTGCTAATTAATTTATATTTTGAAATTGTGATTGCTTATTAATTATACCTACAACTTCTTGGAGCTTGGTGGAATTCACTACATAATTAGTGAAAAGTGGGTGTTACATAGTACATCTATAGCTCTGGTACTCCAAAGTCAAAGTCAAAAATATTTATTTCAATTAGACCAGAAAGGCACTTTTGAAATTTAAAACAAAATATTGAAATATTGAAAAAAAATTTCGTCTGTAGGTCAGTCGTATAATGAAGCTACATGCTCGTTACAAATTCGTCCCTTTCTTTATTTATAGAGGTAGAGGTATATAGTCTTTGGGTACTTCTGATTTGAACAATACCCAAATGGGTTTTAATAGGACCATCTTCACTGTAATGTCAAATTGCTTAGCACGTGCGACTGAGAGGAAATTGTTTCACCTTTTGATGTAGCAAAATGAAGACTTGTAAAGATAAAGGATTCAAGGTCATTTCAATTTGTTTAGAGGTCAGTCCTTTAGTAAATTATTTAGTAAGAGTCACGTGTATTGATTTAGTAACGATGCTTACACAATTGTTGATCAGATATAGATTGACTGACGTCTGAAACTTTTGTCTTAACCCTCGTACGATATTTTAATTTGGTCACCTTTTTAGCCACTATAGGGGCTTATGTCGAGTCACCATGTCAAACAGTTCATCTACTATCAGTACATGGTTATCTAAATCGTCAAACATAATTAATATCAACTTTTTACATATAAATTAAGTTTTTATAATAACTATCGCGAGACATACTAAATTAACTAAAAATCGCGGGTTACTCACGAGAATACCTCTATAGTGAGAATAGCATTCATCATTTTTATAGTACTTTTTATATAGTTTTTTGGTTTGAAATTGTTTTAAAATTAATTCCTACTGAAAAATAACAATTACTGTATCGCAGCGGTAGCCAAATTTTTCCCCATCCATTTCTGAACCATCAACAAAGTTCCAGTTTCCTTGATTAAAGCTCTGAACAGGGTAAGTCGAGAACACTTTAGCCCGCATGCCTTAACCACAGTCCCAAATGTGATCAAAGCTAGATCCGCTATTAATTTCTAACCAAATTATTACAACCGCTATCTTCTCAGCGCAACTTCGTCCGGTGGAGAGTCCGGTGTCCGGCCAAGCGCTACCAATTTCCGGCCACTCTCACATCGATGATTGCGGGTACTACGATCCGAATCACATAGAAATAAATCACTGGTTGCCTTAGCTATCGTTCCTGTATTTAATGTAAGAAGGATATTTTCTGTGTTTATAATAAGATATCAGTCGTAAAGTTCATTTCTCTTTGCATTCGCTGAAGCGTCTCCAGTCTCTTCTACCTCTGAAAACGAGGATCAACCTTATGCAGTCTCTGATCCGTCCATTGATCGACTACGCTGAAGCTTGCTATTTGGATGCCACGGAGGAGCTTCTAAATAAACTTGAGCGCTTGCAAAATGCCTGTATACGCTTTGCCTTTGGTTTAAAAAAGTACGATCATATCTCTGAATTTCGCAAAAGGCTCAAGTGGCTCCCAATCCGACTTCACAGGAACACTCGCATCTTATGTCTTCTTTTCAATATACTTTTTAATCCCGATTATCCCTCTTACCTTCGTGAACGTTTTTCCTTTGCCCGCCCTCCTGAGGCTCTTTCCCGATCTCATCTTAAATCTAATCTTTCTGTTGTCTCACACAATACTGATTTTTACACCTATTCCTTCACTGTTCATGCAGTGCGACTTTGGAATTCCCTACCACCTAATATCCGTGATTCTAAATCCATCCCAATCTTTAAAAGACTTGTAAGGGAGCACTACCTTTCCTCATCTTGTTCAAATTAGTGTCATATATATATATATATATATATAGGTATGTATAATATGTTTATTTGTAATATACTCTAATATGTGTATTATTTGATGTGTATCTATCATATGTATGTATAGGTTTATGTATTTTATTGTGATCTATTTATTTAATACATTTCATGTCATGTTACGCACAGTGTCTCTGTTTTTACCGTTTTTCCTGTCGAAGGACTGCAGGAAGAGATTCCTTCGGGAATATGTAGTACCTATGTACCTCCAAAATATTTATATATGTGTTCTCCTGTGTACTGTCTGTGTGTTGTGCATAAATAGATAAATAAATAAATAAAATAAGAAAATGTATTTTTATTGTTTTTTCAGTGATAAGATAGAATGTGAACTTTAGATTTGTAAAGAATTTATTGTAGCAGTAAGTTTAGATTAGTTTACATTTTCCTAAAAGTAAAACTTGATATCTAAAGTTTAGTAATGATGCAATTGTAATTGAAAACAGAAGTTACTCGACCACTTTGGTTTTTAAAAGGAGCATTTCAATAAAAAGTAAAAGAACATCGTGTCCTCCTTTTGTTAGTAAAGACCGTAAAATAAAGAAAGTCAAATGAATAGGTACTTGGAAATTCCAAACAATGAAAGAAATCAGAAAACTTTCCCAATAGGTTTCGATTGAAAAAACTTTTACGTACTTTAATGAACTAGATATTACTTGAAAAATAAGTAGCTTTTTCCTTTACTCGCAGTTACTTTGTGTCCCATCTTTTGACCTTTTGTGAATTAAGTCGCTGAATCTTTTTTTCTCAATCCACTATTGGAAGAATATGTATTTGTCTACGTATATAGGTATAGTTAATTACTCGTTCAATTAGAATTCGCAAACGATTTTGAGAAAGTATAGGCGAGTTAGTATCAAGAACCACCCCAAGATCAAGATCACTCAAACGTTGTGGTTGCACACCAAATATTTTGTACTTTAAAATGTCAACCAAAACCTTTAATCAAAACGAAAATAGCAACTAAGTCTCCATTTCACAAATTAAACATCGCAACGCAAAACCTCATTAATTAACTGACTATAAATCAACATCAAAAACATAAATCAATCAACAAACTAACGTCAAAGAAGGCTTTAGTTCATTGAATACCAAACAATTCTTACTATAACCAATAACGACGAAACTTGGTCTAGTCTACGCATAATAATACCCCATCTATTCTAAAATGTTCTGTAATCAAGAAAGGAAACATTCAGTTTAAATTGGAATAGTTCACCAAGCCGTTCGAAGGGGTTAGTAATTTACTAACTGAAGGAGTTAACTGTGTTAATGAAAATTGCCTACGATAAGATCTGATGTCTGAGTTATTGAATATGAAGCCTCTGATGAGAGAAGATAGAAGTCGAAGGGATAAGTTATGGGTACCTTTTATGACTTGTATTAGGTTTTATAGGTCCTTGTGTGGAGTTCTGTTTGACTGGGTTAAATTTTAATGCTGATGATGAATAGACAAGAACATAATGTGAAGACTTGAGGAGAATAACATGGATTTAGTAAATTTTAATGCTGATGATGAATAGACAAGAACATAATGTGAAGACTTGAGGAGAATAACATGGATTTAGTAAATATAGGTCTTGTAACTCGATATCAACTATATCAAATAGTTGGTATTGACACTAAGTTTGGTAGGCCGTATACCAGTGTATGAAATGATATTGTGTAAATAATGATTTTAAACTGTCAAACACCAAGCGGTCACCGGTGACCGCAACCTATTGTTCTATAATTGTGTCTACAAAACTGGTACTCGACGAGTTAAATCATATATGGGGGCATTGCATGCATTGTTATTGGTTCTTAATATAGAACGTTAAATGAAAAATTTCTGTGAAATCCCACTGTTACAGTTTGTATGGATACTGAAATCATAAAAATTCAAATTAACAATTATTGCATTTTGGTACTGTTTGCATATAGAGGTATGTATTGTTTTCTCAAGCCATTATTAAAATAAATAAAATGTTTCATTGCAAATTGTTGAAGGAATATAATACAAAATATCTTCACTAAACTTACATGGAAATAAAATACCTTTTCATCTTTAGTAATTAATTAATTTTCTTACATAAAATTACCTTTAGCAGTCTCAGGAGAAATCGAGTGTGGTCGAATAATTTACTACTGGCCTTTGTAAATTAGTGTCACAATATACGGCGGACAATTTGCGGTTTCAGACCTATTTGGTACTTGAGATGAGGTTACACGGAATATTGGAGATCTTAATTAATTATCGGATAACCTACAACTATAATTAATAGGTCTATGAAAAAAGTAAGTGTTGTGGCTTATTACTTGTATCGACAGAAAACAGTATCATCTAGTTGTATAGCTAGCTAACAAATGCCACTGTCGAGCAGGAGCTCTTAGGTTTAATTTTTAAAACTGCCTCACTGGTCAAGTGGTCAAGGGTTCGATTCCCGGGCAAAGTTTTACTTGGTTTTCGGAAAAAAACTCAATATAACTAGCACAGAGTCTGGAATTGTGCCCGGTATATGGCTCACCCCCTATTACACGGGACTCATAAATAGTGAAAAATGGGTGTTACATTGTACAGTGGCATTAAATGCCATAGTGTGCACCTCTGCAAACGGTTGCCCTACAGATATAAATGGGCGTAATGTTATATTGTTTAAAAACAATCAGTAATAATACAGACATTTACAAATAGCATTAGTTTTGGACCGTAATAGGCCAATAAACCGTCCTTCCCTATCTTCCTTCCCTATTTTCGCCAGAAAGAGAGCAAAAGCAAAATATCAGAGAATCAAAGGCCCTTTATCTAAAAAAACACATTGAATAACAAAAACGTAAAATCCGAAAATCTCATCCCAACAACAACACATATTTTTCGGAACGACCATTTAATAATTGCTTTTAAACAACAAGGCAAAAAGCGAGTGATCCGATTAATTCACAACTAAAATTCCCCGCGGCACGTTTATGACTTTATTCTGGAAAATAATCCTATCTACCTCTAGCTTTCAGTGTTACATTAGTTACATTTAACGCTTCGGTGATTATTACTGTGTTAAGTGAATTTACTAGGATATACGTTGCTTCGTTATTTTATGTTTTGGGTTGTTACATTTTCATTACTAAGATTTTAAATTCTTGTTTTATGCTCTTATCTTATATGGAAGTTTATTGACATTAATTTTTGAAGATTCTCGGCTTCCGAAAATATCATGTAAGGCATTGTTATTTTGAAGGGCAGATGAGAGTCTTTGGTCGTCCGTAAAATGTCTTAAATGTATTGTATGATTTTCAAATGGACCAACTTCGTGATTAGCTTACTACCCAACAGTGGATCACTTACTATATTGCTGAATGTGTTTCAATATGTAAAGTGATGAATTTTAGATCACCGAGACCTACATATCTTACCATAACTATCCAAAAAGTCCTTTTTTAGACCTAATCTACTGTTACATTGTTACAGGTTGTTCATGTATCCGCTACACGTCGACGTATGGCAAGGAGCGCGGCACGTTCAGCAGCCCCGACTACCCGCGCCCCTACCCGCCTCACATCGACTGTCTCCTCTACACCTTCGTCGCGGCGCCCCACGAGATTGTCGAGCTCGTCTTCACCGACTTCGACATTTTCAAAGACCATCTTGAGTAAGTGTTTAGATTTAAGTCTAATAGAATCTATGTCAAAGTCTGAATTTGAATAAATATTTGTTTTGTAAACTGTGAAGTTTCTTGAAAACTTTATCCAAGTGTAAACTATGCGTCATTTTCTTTTAGGTGTTTATGAATTTTTGACCAGCGTTACGACTAATTTTGTTAATATTCTTATTTAAATAATCTGTTGATTTGAATATTTAAATTTACAGTGGATTTAAACAGCTTTAAATTCACGCATATCTATCTACATTTAAAATTTCGTAATTGATAAATGACTGCCTCGTTGGCCGAGTGGTCGCAAGTGCGACTGCCGGGCAAGGGGTCTCGGGTTCGATTCCCGGGTCGGGCAAAGTATTACTGGGTTTTTAAAACATTCTCAGTAGTAGCACGGAGTCTGGAAATGTGCCCGGTATATGGCAATAGGCTCACCCCCTATTACATGGGACTCGTAACATAAATAGTGAAAAGTGGGTGTTACATTGTACAGTGGCATTAAGTGCCGTAATGTGCACCTCTGCCTACCCCTTCGGGGATAAAAAGGCGTGATGTTATGTTATGTGATAAATGAGTCTGCATGATTTCAAACTTGAGTCGCTAAAACATCTCATTTTATTTAAATGCTTCTACTGAAACAATTTCCATATTAACGAAGATTAAGATAATATTTAAGACAACCAACAATAGTTAAGTTTGTCCCAAGACCCTAATATTGATGTATGACAAATTTAAATAAATCCTTCAAGTTTGCTAGTTACTCAAGTCTACAAAGTTTAATTCTACAATCAAAATTTCTCGCTTTAACGTAATCCTATAAGAAATAAGTCCAAAAGTGTAACATTGTCTTTAGCGAAGTTGTACCTATGATTGTATATTAATTATTTTATAATGAGAAGTCACATTATTTCTTTGAAAGTAATAAAAAAATATCTAATAACAAAAGTTAGATATGATCTTAATATAATAATTCCATAATAGTCAATTTGGTAAAGCGAATTAAACACTTTTTTTTACTTTGTGTGGCGTCACAAATTTTTATCTTGGCAGAGGGCGTAAACATATTGCATTATCTTTGATGCACAATACACACTATACCTACTATAAAACTTCGAGAAAAATTCACAATAAATACAGACAAAACAATTTATTACAAAACCTTTATTGATTCGCAAACATAATTATGAGTTTCTTCGTCCTTACTTAACTTCAATTTTAGTTGGTTTCCTCAGTCCTGCAAGTTTTCTGCAGAATTTTACGTAGTCAATCATAGTTGAGCCGTCATCTTGTACGATCAATGGAGCTTCATCAAGAGCATAATCAGCTTCCTTCGCTGTGAACTTGTCTCCAAAGGTCATCAGGTCATGTCTAATCCTGGAATTAAATTCTTAAATTAATTTCTCCAACTTTTTGTTACGAAACTAGATGGTCAGAATTTTGTATCGTTTCTGAATACATAAATGTTGATAGAATTGCTCTATCAAATTATCCGTTGTTTTGGTACTCATTCTAGTTACACAATGCAAGATTTCAGACACATTTTTAAAAATTAATTCGGCCATTCCGAAAAAATAAAACCTATTCATGACACACCCCTATTGTGAACGAGCCAATTTCATAAAACCTAAACAGATTTGACGACAAATAAATATTTGGGACAAACAAAACTGTCCTAAAATACGGCAAAAATGTACACAAATTAGATAAAACAATAAATATTTTTCCTTTATAAACAATGTCGTGTTTATCATCCCAAATTGATAAAAGGGGAAAGTTCTACTCGTTTGTTTTTCTCGCGCTCTGCTTATCCAATTGGCGCTGCCATTTATATTCGTCCTTGTGTTTTTGATATAATCACATTGAACGTGATGACGAAAATATTTGTTTGTTTTAAATAAAATGATTTCTTAGTTGTTTAGTGTCCTTCAATTCGTTATAATTGGAATACTTTTTGGTTAAGAGTTCATATTGATAGTACTAGCTACCCTATGTCAATCCATGTTTTCGATACACAATTTTTAATGAGATAGGTCTATAACTTTTAGGATGAATTTAAAGAAACGTTACAAGGAAAAGGAGCATACCTTATCCTCATTTAATCAAGAAAGTATTTTAAAGTCTTACTTATATGTATAATTTTGCTTATACAATCCAACCAATTATAAAGGAGACACACTTTTTACAATACCTCAAATTATTTGTTAATGTTTTGTATCAATTTTAAATACCTTTACCTAAGAAACATAGAAGGTACAGTTAAACCGAAACTTTTACTCCTAAGAACGTGTAAGACCATAGCAACCAAGTAAAATATGACTCTGTTTAAACGTGGCTGAGCAATAAACCGTTTTTCCAACTCTCGAAGGTCGCGCGAACGAAGTCGTAGAAACAGCTTGTATGTAATAAATTTTATTTTAGCGTCTCACATTATCTCATGGAGTTGGGAATAAAAGAAAAGCTTAGTGTATCGGAAATTTACTACCATAAGGAACGCAGGAATCTGACACATGAAGACAAGAAATGTATTTGAAAATAAACCGTGTAATATTTTTAAAGATTTATCTTTGGTTTTTAAATGATTGAAAGGATGAAAGGCATTTTAAGTAATATTTGAGTGTAAGTGGGGGATAACCATGATTCGGAACGAATGGGCCGGCTTAATCAGAGTGATACCACGGACTCCGGAGGCCAATTACTCTCCTTCCAATTTCTCCAATTCCTGAATCCCCAATAGTCTTCAAATTCCATTAAAAATTTACACGAGGTTCTGGGGTAATCCACAGAAGGCCGGTAACGCACTTGTAACGCCTTTAGTGTTTCGGGTGTCCATGGGTGGCGCCGATTGCTTACCAACAGGTGATCCATCTGCTCGTTTACTGGTAACTTCGTAAGTCCCATAAAAAATATTTTGCATGGATGGATTATAATTAATGATACCAAATGGCTTATATCTTGACAACTAATATTTTGTTCGCATATTATTTGTATCTTTATACTTAGAGGTATAATAATTTTTTCATCAGTCTTTTTGGTGTTTTTAATATCAAATGAACCCCATTTGATATTAAAAACATTCTTTACGCGAAATTGCTGTGAAATTATGTTCATACTTAATTTAGAAAGTTTGAACTAAGTATAAAACGTGCCGTTTAAAGTTTTTTAGTTGAACAATTACCTCTATATAAAGTTTGGACATCTGCATTTAGTGTAATTATGCCAAAACATTTCAAATAAAAATTAAACTTTTATGGTTTTAGTTCACAATTGAGTTTTATAAACTTTGTACTTAAGTAGGTATAGGTAAGTACATTTTTAATATTTTTAAATCTTAATTAGTTTTTTTGCTCATTGCAAAACTTAAGAGTGGCTAGACTAGACTAGTATTACATAACATTTATTTATTTATTTATTTATTGCACACATACATATTACAATTGTCATTACAGACTAAGTCTAATGTGACAACATCACGCCTTTTATTCCCGAAGGGGTAGGCAGAGGTGCACACAGAAGTAACACCCACTTTTCACTAATTATGTTATGAGTCCCATGTAATAAGGGGTGAGCCTATTGCCATATACCGGGCACAATTCCAGACTCCGTGCTATTACTGAGATTTTTTTAAAAGCCCAGTAATACTTTGCCCGACCTGGGAATCGAACCGGAGACCCCTTGCCCGGTAGTCACACTTGCGACCACTCGGCCAACGAGGTAGACAGTAGTATTCTATTTTTAAAAATGCATGTTTTAATAAAAGAACAAGAGAAATGTTATCAGGTCAGTGAGTTCAAAATTACAAATCAAATAAGCCGTAAAGCGGCAAAAATAGAAGTCACAATAAATCCCAAACATTAGTGTTAGTATTATCCTCAAATATTAAACCAGCAATAACTGAGGCTCTTTCAACAAATGCCCTGTTATAGACGAATACAAAATGTAAGGCTACATAATTCAACTTTACCGTCTACTATACGACGTACGAATGTAATGTGTTCTTATACGCTTTCTCGTCAAAATTTGCTAAGGGAATTATACAAAAGCATATCCGAGGGTTGTCGTAAAACGCAGATTGTTCAGAAAATTTTAATAAACCTTCATGGTGTTGCCTTAAATACATTCATACTTTTGCATAAAGCAGAGTATGATATTATTTCTTTTTTACATTTTGTACAACCTTTTAAAATTATACATAACCAGTTTATCAAGGTCTCTTAAGTCAAGGGCTTTATTTGATATGTCGAAGGTCAATTTATACTGGTTTTGCATAGCTTGATGTGTCGCTGTGTGTACGGTCATCAGCCTACGAATATTATATTCAAAGGCAAAGTTACAAGGAATTTTATTGTAAGTACAGAAATAAATCTGTTCTCTTTGGATATTTAGTAATCGCATTTGATGCTTTGATATTTTTCTTGGAAAATATGTGTTTATATATATTCATCTCGTTGTTTTATATTGTTTTGTAGAATATGGATATTTTTGCGAGCTTTGGTAATTAACTGAATCACTACTGAGCTGATGGTAGGGATAGGTTTTTAGTTATTTCCTCTCACTCAACTACTTAGCTGATGTATATGCGTAGGTTAAATATTAATCACTCTCTAGTTTTTCTATATATTAGGCAAAAACTAATGAAATCAGAAAACCGACGTGAAACAACGCTTGCGTTGTGTTTCGTCGTGTGAATGGGATTACCGGAGGGATTACCCATTTACCCCCTGTCCCTCCCCAAGATCCCAATCCCAGAATCTTCAACAATCCTCAAATTCTTAATCCCCAAAAGACCGGTAACGCAATTGCAACACCTCTGGTGTTTCGGGTGTCCATTCGCGAAGCCGATTGCATACTATCAAGAGCAACTACCGCCCAATCTAATGAGATTAGCTAATGAGCTACAACCACAGCTAAGGTGCTTGATGGCTTGCTTGAGAGACAGCTTAAGAAACATCTAAAATTAAACGACGCACAGTTCGGTTTTAGACCAGGACTTTCGACAGAATGCGCAGTTATGTCTCTCAAGCAGACTGTCAGGTATTACACAGACAGGAACACGCCTGTTTATGCAGCCTTTCTTGATCTCTCCAGGGCTTTTGACCTGGTTAGGTATGATATACTCTGGCATAAATTGAAGTATTCAGGTGTGCCAGGCGAGATAATTAATATGTTCAAATATTGGTATGATCACCAAACTAACTAGGTCAAATGGCTTGATGAACTTTCTGATGAGTACAGGTTCTTCAACTTGTACGTAAACGGGCTGATTGATGAGCTGAGCAACATCGGAGTGGGATGCTCGATTGATGGTTGCTGTATCAATAGTATAAGCTACGCAGACGATATGGTGTTGCTCAGCCCATCAGTAGCCGCGCTCAGAAAGCTGATAGGCGTGTATGAGAAGTATGCGAGAGTGCACGGTCTCCTATACAATGAGCAGAAAAGCGAGCTCATGGTATTTCAGGCCAGGGGTCGTAAACTGGGGGATGTGGCACCTGTACTGCTTAACGCTGTCACTCTTCAAAGAGTGAAGGAATTTAAATACCTCGGCCATGTGGTAACCGAGGATTTAAAAGACGATAGGGACATAGAAAGAGAGAGGAGGGCGATGGCGGTCCGCTGTAATATGTTGGCACGCAGATTTGCGGGGTGTAGTCTTGGGGTAAAGATCACGTTGTTTAAAGCATTCTGCCAAACTCTCTACACCTGCAATCTGTGGGTCAGATACACGCAGCGGGCCATCAACGCTCTCCGTGTACAATATAATAACGCGTTCAGGGTGCTGGTGGGGCTCCCGCGCTGCTGTAGTGCGTCTGCGATGTTTGCGCACGCGCGCACTGACGCCTTTCACGCGGTGCTACGGCGCCGCATTGCCTCGCTGATGTTCCGTACGCGTGGGAGCGCCAACACCATCTTGAGCGTGCTCAGCCAAAAACTGGATAGCCCCCTAATGAGGCACTGGGTTCAAACTCAAGTGTGCGTGGCCGGTGCCTCAAAGGGAGGCAAATACTTAAGTTAATTCTATTGTTGTAAAAAAAAAATGTGATGATATTACTTTACCTAAATTGACATTAATTAAATTGACAATATAAAAAAAAATAACAATGATTGATAGTGCGGTGTTATAATGTAATAAATTAAATTAAATTGATTAAGAATTATATATATTTCATAATATTAAACTGTAAATGTATGGACCCAGTATGTCTGAAATAAATTTATTTTATTTTATTTATTTTATTTACTATCAGCTGATCCATCTGATTGTTTACCAGGTTATTGCATAAAAAAAATAATAACATAAATAAAATTACATTAAAAACACAATTCCATTCTTAAATCTCATTAAAACATTATCCAAGTTACCGTAGTAATCTGAAACAAACGTCATTTCGTTACCAAAAGTGCCCAAGGACCGTTTTAAATCATACTGAGACAGATCCCAAGAATACATCATCCGAATCTCCGTAAATGTAATTTAAATCTTGATTTGAAATATTTACTGGTCCCTTGAGTAACATAAAATTTAAACGCTACCTTTTTATGGCTATTAAGATATAATTGTACAATTCACTTGGGTTTAATTAAAATTATTCCAATGATACGGGTGTTGCATCATTTGGGATTTTCGCTTAAAACTTGTTTTTGTGTAACCTTTGTTTGTTGGTGTAACGATATCTTGGTGGTTCGAAACCTACCAACGGCAAGTGGCAAAGTGACTTTTTCCGAGTTATATGTATGTACTTTCTAAGATTAGTTAGACATCACTGACAAACGGTGAAGGAAAACATCGTGAGGAAACCTGGGTTAGAAACTTCTAATTATAAGTTTGAAATCGCCAACCCATATTGAGTAAGCGTGGCGATTAATGCTTAAACCTTCTCTGAATAAAAATATAGCTTTAGTAAGAAAGCGTCGTTAGAGGTACATTAAACTAATAGTCTAAAATCCCAACTACAATATGTTCGTAGCTGTTGTAAAAATAATAAAAGAACAAGTTGTATTGTAAAAACATTGAAAACTTGTTCGTAGTAAATATACTATCAGTTTTTTTATTTTACTAATAATATAATTCTTCTCCGTGTGAGAAGAGGCCTTTCCTCAGCAGTGGGCACTTATAGGCTGTTAACGATGTATTGATGTTTTTAGGTTTATATGTATTTATAGGTCGTGGTGCAACGTACCTATGTAGAATTTATTTCTTCGGTGGCAGTCTTTACCCTCATTCATGATTTAAAAATATTTGCAATCGAAAAACAATATTTCTGTCTGTATAGAGGTACGCATATCTACGTATTTTTGGCAGAATAAAACTTACGAACCAAATATGGCTATTTCAGAATACGAATAGGACTGAACAAACATAAGACTGAAATTTTAGTTTGGTTACAATTTTTGGTTACAAATTTAAAGTGTAAAATAGGATTTTTAAAATAAAATATCTCACTATTAATAAAAATTTAGCTTTACTAACAAAGCGTCGTTAGATACATCAAACTAATAAAATCCGGAATACAATAAGTTCGTAGCTGTTGTAAAAATAATAAAAGAACAAGTTGTATTGTAAAAACATTGAAAACTTGTTCGTAGTATTTTTGGTAACGAAAAATCTGAATGTAGCTATCTAAACTTTGTTTCGCACCATGTAACAAAGACTAGGTATTATTTGCCTCTGTGAAACTAATAAAACCCTTCACTTTGCTTGCATGCACAGACGATGCTATTCGGGCATACAGTAAAAATCAATATGTTTTAAATATTATTCTAGATAATAAACATGTTAAACAAGTTTGTCTTAAAATTAATAATCCTATTGATGGGTTATTAATGAATATCATAAATAATGATTTTATTATTAAAAATAAAGAAAATATTATTTTATACAGTTCTGATATGACGCCGTGTTTTACTGTGAGAATATCTAACCTCCAGCTATTGCTACAATCAAGTCAAATCGACTTAAAAGTGTCGTTAGCGTATACCATACAACGTGACAATACTTCCAGTTTCCTGGACAGCTATTGAAAATCACTTCATTAGCTAAAAAAATAATTTTAGTACGTATTCAATAACAGAATTTAGATCAAGTCTTCCCGTCAGCCTTAGAGTCATTTAAAATTACTTAACCCAGTCTTTAGCAATTGTTTTCGGAACAAAATCGTTACTAAGGAATAGTTTCACTTCTTAATCCCCAACTATAAAAACCCACAACATTTGTTCATATAAAAGTAGTCCCTAAACATCGGAAATAAGGTCTATAATAGTATAGAAAGTGGAGAGGAGTCACCGGTGACCGCTTGGAGATTGGGCATTGTAATCAATAAATGTTTCTGAATGCCGCAGTTAGTGTTTTAGAGTAGTTTAGTGCTCAAATTAGGTATCAATATCAATTCTAATTCTATGAAGTTCACTATGCTATGATTATACTATACTATATCTTCGTATATGTATATGTAAAGTTTGAAGGCAAACTTTATTAGCGTCCTCAATACACTGTGGATTACACAAGTTAGCCCATTCTCAAAGTTAGCTAACTTTAGATATATGATGTACTATGTTTATTGAAGGATAGTTTCATATTTACGATCTTAGATGCGAATTTGTGGCTATCAGTATAGGTACACTGCTACAAACTTGCATATAAAATTTATTATTATGTTTTTTTCTTTACTGCCTTGTTGGCCAATTGGTCGCAAGTGCAACTGCCGAGTAAGGGTCTCGGGTTAGATTCCCGGGTCGGGTACAGTAACACTGGGTTTTAAAAAAAATCTCAGTGGTAGCACTGAGTCAGGAGCTGTGCCTGGTATAATTATGGTAATAGGCTCACCCCCTGTTACATGGGACTCATAACATAAATAGTGAAAAGTGGGTGTTACATTGGACAGTGGCATTAAGTGCCGTAATGTGCACCTCTGCCTACCCCTTCGGGAATAAAAGCCGTGATGTTATGTTATGTTATTATGTTTTCCGGCTTACTCACGCAATTATTTGTCGAGGAACTCGACTAGGTTCAAGCCATGCTAGAGGCTCGTATTCATGAGCCCCACTCCGCGACTGTCACGCTGCTACTCTAAACTAGTCGAGTTCCTCGTCAAATAATTATGCGAGTAAGCCAAAAACATGATAATTAATTTAGTATGTCTAACGAAATCTATAATATACAGATCAAAATTCATTTGCATTTGAAAATAGTGGAAATTGTAATGAACATAGCTACAATACTAACATTTGCTTACGTAAATTAACATTCAATAAAATGAATGGCGACTACATTATTCTGACTGCTGATAAAACTGTATTTTTTTTTTGAGCACGAATCCTAATTTTATTTGCCACACAGCTTTTCACGTAGATACGGTAGTCTTTCTCGGTTTTAGTTAAAAGTAAATTTTTAAACATTACTATAAACTTATAAAAATAATAATGAAATGTCTATTTGTCTGAAAAAAAAAATACATACTTATCTTCCGAGATCAGTCCACTATTGTTCTTGTCCCAGCGAGACAGTGCTGATAAAAGAGTTTCTTCTGAATCCAGCTCCAGAGTGCGATATCCAAGAAGGTTGACGAAACCATCGAAATCTAGCGGGTTAGGTGCCTGTAAAGACAGAGAAAATGTAAATAATATTTTGAATTCTTCTCCATAGGAATCTACACCTTGGAATGAGCAAATAACTTCAATTTAATTTAAATTTAGTTGACGTTCATAAATGCCATCCTGGTCTAATTGAAATAAATGATTTTGACTTTGACTGTGACATTAAAATACTGTACATTAGATACGCCATTTACGAAGAGTAGGGCTAATTCTGTTTTCAGTTTTATTTGATTTTAGCAAAGCCTTCGACAGAGTCAATAATGACATCCTGCTTTTAAAGCTCAGCACTTTAGGTTTCTGTCCGAACCTCCTGAGTCTTGTTGCAGACTACCTCCGGGATCGCCAACAGTTTGTTCGGCTAGGAACTTATGACTCGAGCCCTTACCACACACGCTCAGGCGTGAGTCAGGGGTCGATTCTTGGACCTTTACTTTTTCTGTTGATGATAAACGACCTACCATCAGTTCCCGAATACACAAAATGTCTTCTATACGCAGATGACCTCAAACTATATGCCAGTGTTAAAACTGTGCAGGACTGTGAGGCCATACAAAAGGATGTTGACGCCGTCTACGAATGGAGTGTAGCAAATAAAATGAATTTCAATGTATCCAAATGTTGTGTGATGACTTTTGGTCGAATGCGGCATCCAATCTACTACCAATATAGACTGAATAGTACAGTTTTGTCCAGATCAGCAACAACGACGAAAGTTTTGGGAGTCACTTTTGACCAGAAACTTACATTTCATGACCACATTGTCGTCGTCGCTAAGGATTCTTTCAAGAGACTTGGTTTCGTTCTTAGAAACTCAAAAGATTTCCGTAAAGACCATGTCATTCGGCTATTATACAATACGCTTGTTCGGAGCAAGCTCGAAGCCAGCTCGATTGCGTGTGGAATCCTCATGAGGCCACTTATGCTCTTTTGTTAGAAAAGGTACAAAAAGCGTTCCTACGATTTTTGTATAAACGTCTGTTTTGTTACTACCCGTATCTGTATCCATCCAATTTCCTTTCCGGATGTCTTGGATACAACACTCTGGAGACCAGACGGGAGTTTGACCAAGTAGGCATAATGCTTAAAGTGTGTCGTGGATTAACTGATGCTCCAGATCTTCACAATGAGTTGATACGACTATACGTGCCTGATAACTATCTTCGCAATAGGAACCATCGGCTCTTAGCAGTGCCAACTTCCCGCACTAATGCACGTGCGAAATCTCCAATTCCACGTGTTCTTGCTGCGTTTAACAACCTCACGAAGGTCTACCCGGATTGTGACTTGTTTAATGATAAGTATAAGGCTGTAATGTCTGTTTGCTTGGTGTATTGTGAGCAGAACCACATATAAAAATGTCATTTTATCTTGGTTTCCAGATTCTGTGTACGTATATTGTTATTATTACTGTTATTTCATTATAATTCTAAGTTGTATTGAATTTTGTTTCGTGTATTTTTTTTGTGTCCAACTTTATCTGTTTTGTAATTTTACTATATTTTCTCATTTACTTTTAACACCTTTTTGTATTATGTACTTTGATTTAGTTTTCTTTTTTTATATCTTTTGTAATTTAATTTGATTAATGTAATTGGTGTCTACCGTGTTAATCAATAAACAATATGATTAGGATCTAAACCCCACCTACGGGTAGGCTTCAAATCCTCAATTTTGAAAACCAAATAATACTTTACTTGACTTGTAAATCGAATTTTTTGGTACTAGTCGGATCGACGTTCAAAAGCGCCTTCCAGGTCTAATTGAAATAAATGATTTTGGTTTTGACTTTGACTTTGATCCAGCGAAATATGCAGTGGCTAGGCATTTAAAAAACCACATAGAAAAATGCTTTACTGAAAAGCAGCTTTTTACTCGTCAATAAAAGAGAGTTTTTCGTTAAATTTATTTTAAATGCTCGTCCTCTTTTTAATCCGGTTGGAAAGCGGAACGGTCGAGGAGGTACTAATTAGTACAGTGATAGGTACTGATTAAATGCGGTTTCCGTTAATTACCTTGAATGTTAGGATTGAATTTTATTAATTGTATAGTAAAACAGTATCTTTTATTTATTTACATGGTTAAACTGTCTTTCGTCATTTTTTACTTCAGATTGGACTGCCTCGTTGGCAGAGTGGTCACAAGTGCGACTGCCGGGCAAGGGGTCTCGGGTTCGATTCCCGGGTCAGATAAAATATTTAAAAAATCAGTAGTAGCACGGAGTCTGGAATTGTGCCCGGTATAGCTCGTATATATAGCGGTATAGCCTCACCCCCTATAATATGGGACGCATAAGTACTGAAAAGTGGGTGTTACATTGTACAATGGCATTAAGTACCGTAATGTGCACCTCTGCCTACCCCTTCGGGGATAAAATGCGTAATGTTAGGTTATGTTATGTTATTGGACTGAACATATCATATGTATAATTCCCATTTCTTAGTAACGTAAAAATAGAATACCATATTTAATATCAAAAAATAATAAAACAAAATAAAAAAATAATATAATCCCATTATACTCAAAGATCAAAATTTAAACAGATTACAGCGTTAAGTCAAGATTAACGCAAAAAATTAATTTGAAACAATTGCCGAAGAAAAATAGGGAAACCAAATTTTTGGGATACAGGAAAAATGTACGTTAATGCGGAAAAATGTACCGAACAGCGACCTAGACAAGAGAATTTAAATTTGATCCATGAAAGCAGAGAGGGCAAATCCCTGTGACCTCGTCAGCGCTGTGGATTGACACGAGCTTAAGGGCCTCTTTCGACAGAACCACGAAACTTTACTAACAATACTTAAATAGAATTAAAAGAAAAGCAAAGTTTCGTAGCTGTTTTAAGAGCCTCCTAATAAATGGGTTGTTGTTTTATTATGATTGGTTCAGTTGTATCGTTTAAGTTTCTGTTAATTGTTCTTTGAATATAATTAAGAAGTACCTACATGTGGTTCTGTTTATTACTCATTGAGTCTGTTGAACGGTCACGGGGCATATTTTACTAGGATTATCGGGATGGATTTGAAAATCAGAATCCAAGAATCTGAATTGTAAACGCAACAAAATTGCATTTTTTTTTATTATAACTATCGTGAGACATACTAAATTAACTAAAATCACGGGTTACTCACGTGAATATACTGAGAAAAGCTCTACTAGTTTCAGTGAGCTGCGTGACGTGACTTTGACTGCCAATAAAAACTGTTGAAGGTATATCCTCCGCTAACGCCGGTCACCGATGACCCCCATGGCGTTTAACGTGTTAACTAAAATCACGGGTTACTCCCCGTGAATATACTGAGAAAAGCTATACTAGTTTCAGTGAGCTGCGCGACGTCGCCGCGACCGCGCTCGCTGCTCTATCATTATAGCTTTTTCATTATATTCACGTGAGTAACCCGCAATTTTAGTTAATTAAGATTGCAATAATTACGCCTAATGATTGATAAAGGCCCATGATTCAAAAAGACAAACAACGTTGTATTTTTAAATTCAACGATAAAACAACTAGCTGGGAATTGTTCCACAAACATAACACACAAACGCACTTTGTATAAACTATACGTAACCTCACTGTACTTCGTCCAACGGCCAACTTCCAACACAAAGTTTGGCCACCTGCCGTTTGTACTTAGCTACGTCTACACACAAGTCTCACCAACATTTGCCCACTGACACAGATGCCAGTTGGCTAATTGTCTATGCGCTTACAATTTATGGTTCCTTTGTGCATATATCAAGTGTTGGATAGTTGTAACCACAGATGTTGGTTCTCCATAATGCGTCTATACTGTATCTTAACGCTGCAATGTTATAGAATTCGTAGTTTACAAGCAGATGTAAAGGATAGAAGGTTCAATAGAAGGCGAGGCACGACTAAACTATAAAATTCTCTTTCTTTATATAATGCGGTACCCAATTTTGAAAACTATAATATTACGCATAGCGCATAATCATATTTAAACATGTAAGAAGGATAGGTAAGTAGTATGATTTTTCATCTCCTTGACCATTCTTCAGGACTGTATCCAAACTATGAAACTAAAATTTCGTTGAGCAGATCCAATGATGACTCAATCACTGTCCTAGTGAAAATCGACTCAATAAAATCCGAATTCCAAAAATCCTAATAAAGTAATTCAGTTTGGAATTCACACACAAGACCAAACAGTTACTTGTGAACATGAAACCAGTTGAGTTCGTTCAATACATATTTTAGACTTTTTTTTTTTTTTTTTAAGGGGGGAAAATCATCGAATGACTGCCCCCGCCTGGGTGAGGCGGGAGGGAGTGTCAGACTCTTACTGACTAAAAACCACCCCGCTCCTTCTCCTGCACGTCGAGCCGGAGCCCCGGTTACCCGTTAGGTTCTCCGCGACTCCGAATCGGCATCGGCCCTATTGGGCCCCATCTGTGGTGGTCTGATGGCTCTTTGAGGCGCGCGCGGAACGCGACGCGCCGTACGCTCGGGTCTGTTTCTGGTCGGACGGGGAGCCACCCATGCTCGCCGTCCGCAGGCCCGCGCTTACGGTGGCCGGAGATCGTCCCGCGATCCCCGACGCCCGGTGCGTCCTTCGCGATGGCTGGGTTGCGAGGAGGCAGCGCTTCGCTGCCTCACGCGTCCCGCCTCCTCCTTAGCTAGCATGACTGCTTCGCAAAAGGAGGAGACGGCATCCCAATCCCCCTCGCTCCGCATCATGGCCTGCACTAGGCCCGGACGCGAGAGGTCGCCATCGCCGATCACCTCCCTGAGGACACGGCGGTGCTCAGCCCACGAAGGGCATTCTCCCACCGTGTGTTCCACCGTGTCCTCAGGGCGGTCCTCGCAGTGATGACACCCGGGCGTTTCCTCCCGCCCCATCAGACACAGGTACCTCCCGAAACTTCCATGTCCGGTGAGGACCTGCGTCAGGCGGTAGGTGAGGACGCCGTAGCGTCTCTCAAGCCACTCCTCAAAGAGGGGACTTACCGCTGCGATGGCAGCGAGCCCAGCCCTCGGTTGCGACAGTCGTTGCTGCCACTCCGCCATGAGATCGCGCCGGAGCTCATCCCGCCACGCACTTATCTGGCGCGGCAGCGGAGTTTCGCCCCGGCGACGTGCCTCCGCGCGCATGCTGTACACGACGACCGCACGACCCCGGCGTATAACCTCCGGCAGGAGGCGTTTGGCCCCCCGAGGTTGGGGAGGATGCGTTTAAACGCAGCCCCCGTCCTCTCCAACTTTGGAGCCAAACGTCGAAAGTGCTCTATGAAGTTCCACCGACTGTCGAGGACGAGTCCTAGGTACTTCATCGTCGTCTCGACGCCGATGGTAACTCCTCCCGCCGTTATTTGGGACCCACCCGGAGGTGGCGCGTTCCCGCGGCCATGAAAACACATGGCCTCGGACTTGTGGAGCGCCACCTCGAGTCCCAACTGCCGGATTCTCTCAACGACTGTCGCAACCGCTGTCGCCATTAAGTCGGCCGCCGCCTGGTGTGACCTCCCGTGCGCTAGCACCAGCGTATCGTCGGCGTAGCATATTGTGCTAACGCCGTTCGGGAGGTCGGTGCGCAGCACCCAGTCATAGCCGATGTTCCACAGGATCGGCCCCAGAACCGAACCCTGTGGAACACCGCGTGACATCTCTCGCCGGTTCCACTCGCCCCGGTGACCGGGGTAGCTGACGGACCTGTCCGTCAGGTAAGCCTCGATTACACGACGGAGGTAGGTAGGCACCCGATGATATCGGAGTGCCTCCAAGATGCAGCTCCAGGGCAGGGAGTTGAAGGCGTTGGCGATGTCCAGAGACACCGCCACTACGACCTTACCCCTGGACACTGCAGTCCCCGTCGTGAGGTCTCTAACGCGCATGATGGCGTCCACCGTGGAGCGCCCTCTGCGGAAGCCGAACTGGCCGTCCGACAAGTCCGGCCCAATGTCCGTCAGGTGCGCGACGAGGCGGTTCGAAATGATTCTTTCGAAGACTTTCCCCACCTCGTCGAGCAACACTATGGGCCGGTACGCGGACGGAGAGTCCGCAGGGCGCCCCATCTTCCGCACGAGGACCAGTTTTCCCGCTTTCCAGAGAAGCGGGAACTGGCCTCTCTCCAGACATGCGCTGTAGAGACCAATCAATCGAGGCCCGAGAGCCTCTGAGGCCAGGACCCATGCCTTGCCATGCAGGCCGTCGGGTCCTGGGGCGGTGTTCTTGGCGCCCATCCGGCGCACCGCCGCTCTCAATTCTGCCTCGGTCACCTCTGGGACGATGTCGTCGTCGTCGTCGCTGTAGCCCGCGTCGGGCACCGCAGGGGGCGGAGTCATATACGGAGGGGTGAACCCCCTCCACAGTCGAGGGAACAGGGTGCCAATCACCTCCTCCAAGACTTCTTGCCGGAGACTCTGGGTGAGCGGGGGAGCCCAGGCGCGGAGCTTGTCGCGTACCATCCGGTACGGGCGTCCCCACGGATCTCTGTCCAGAGTCCCCAGTATCTCTCGGCGGGCCTCCTCCTTGGCCCGCAATATCTCCACCTTGAGGAGGGCCTTGGCCGCCCTGTATCCCTCGTACAACTCCGCCTCTCTCGCCTCCGCATTCGGAGGACGGATGCGGCGCCTGCGGTGCCTGGTGTACTGGCGTCGCGCGGCAGTGCACGCCTTGCGTAGAGCTGCCAGCTCTTGCGACCACCAGTAAACCTGGCGCTTCTGTTGCCTCGACCGGATCCGGGGCATCGCCACGTCACAGATCCTGGACATGGCGTCCTGGAGCCACTTGGCCTCATCGTCAATGTCGGCAGGCCTGACCGGTGGTATCACCCAGGCCTGCACGATGGCGGCTTCCAGGAGCAGCTCCCGGTCCAGCTGTTTCAGCGCCCAACGCGGGCCACATGGGGCCTGTCTGACCGGCGGGTCTGCGGACTCGGCGGAGACGTCGAACCGGATATACCGGTGGTCGGAGTACGTCTCCACCTCCTCCATGACGCGCCAGCCAACAATACGCGGTGACAGAGCAGGGCTGGCGAACGAGATGTCCACCACCGACTCGCCCTGCATCCGCACGCACGTGGGGACAGAACCCCGGTTCAGGACGACTAGGCCCGTCTCAAGGGCCCAGTCTTCCACCATCCTACCCCGGACGTCGGTGAACCGGGAACCCCAAGCCAGGTTTTTGGCATTGAAGTCCCCGAGGACGAGCACGGGGAGGGAACGGAACCCGACGACGACGGTGACTAACTCCCTCAAGGAGTTGTGGAACTCGGTGAGAGTTCGGTTCGGAGAGAAGTACACGCCCACCACAGCGAGCTCTCCGAACCGTGCTGCGACACAACCCCGGCCTCTTTGAGCAGCCTCAAGAGCCGGGGTACCGGCGGCGGCCGACGAGATGATGGTCACCGAGCCGTCCAGGTCCGCCACCCAGTGATCCCTGGGCGGGACAAAGTACGGCTCGGAGACCACGGCGACGTTGATCGACCACTGCGCCATGCTCTGGAGCAGGAGATCCTGAGCAGCGGCGCAGTGGTTGATATTCGCCTGGAGGAGGCGGAATGGAGCCATTATTGGCAGTCCATCCTAACCTCCTCAGTGGCGGCAGCGGCGACTGCGGCGGCAGTGGCGGCGGCGGCGGCGGAGACGACGGGGGCGGCGGAGGGCCTACTTTTGCCCTTGGGTTTGGCGGGAGGGGAGCAGCCCTTGCTCCCGACCCGGTGATTGGCCGGCTTGCCAGCCGCCGCACATGAATTGCAGTGCAGCGGGGCAGAGCACGAGCCGGCCTTGTGACCGGGCCGACCGCAGCGGAAGCAACAGTCGCTGCGGTCCACCTCCGAGGTGCATTTGACACTCACGTGCTCCCCCACGTGTCAGCGGTAGGCTCTCAGAGCCGCGCTCGCCCTCCGACATCTCCACGTCGGACATCTCGGCCGCAGAGGACTCCGAACGGGCAGCCCTCGAGAGAGCCCTGCCCTCCGCGGCCAGCTGCTCGCCTGACTCCGCGCAGGCAGCTGGTGCCGGTTTCCGTTGTCCGGGCGACCAAGCCAAGACCCTCGTCCCGTTCAGAGTCACAAAACATGACCGTGACCTCCTTACGGATTACGATATCGACGGCTGCAATCGGGGACAGCTTGTGTCCCGATGCTGCTCGCTGGCAGGGTGAGTGCACAACGAGCACCGCCCTTGCCTCTCCGCCACGCTCTCTGCTAATCAGAGAGACAGGCGGAGAAACGCCCCACGGAAGCGCGGGCCATGAGCACACAGCCCGCCGCCTCCAGAACCCTATCGGGTTCGCCCGCCCAGTCCAGAAGTCTGCTGCGGGCGACAGTCACTCCAACCCTATCACCCCCGCTAGGGAGACTGTCGCCCGCACCCAGGGTGCACCACGGGGAGGTCTTCTGGCACCGCACCCCGACATATTTTAGACTAGCTGTTGCCCGCGACTTCGTCCATGTAGAATATGAGTTTAGGACATCACTTTTTAACCCAAATAAAAATAGCCTATGATACTCCTTAGTACATCAGCTACCTACCAGTAAAAGTTCCGTCAAAATCGGTCCAACCATTTCAGAGACTACCCAACACAAAAACATAGACCAACAAAAATTCTAAAAAATACATTATGTTTTGGTATATTCATATGCATCTAGTAAAAAGAAGTTATTTCAATATTACATACAGACACTCCAATTTCATTTATCTGTATAATATTCTCACAAGTATATTACTGCAGTAATAGCTAAGGATAGGTAAATTTCACTACACCGAAATTACTACACGTTATATTACTATATACTGTATGATTGTATGTACCTAGTCTGCACGTTCACTAATGAAACCAGTATGATATAGCTTTAAATGTTCCTAATGTCTTAAGTGTAGTGCATCTAAATTGTAATGGTGCCATATACTGGTAGTTACAAGATTATATTATTATTGGTACAATTGTGTTAGTCAAGCTAAGGCGGAGTAGCTATTAAGTTATAGCGTAATTTGATGTAACCCGCGACTTGGGTGCATTTTATCGGAATAAAATTCTATCACCCAAGTCAGTCCATACCCTGTCTTTATACCAAAATTTATAAAAATCCGTTCCGTACTTTCAGCGTAATTGGCTAACAAATATCCAAAAAAAAAGAAAGCTTCACATTTATAATATTAGTGTGATTATGTTGTAAGGTAATGGTGACAGTAAATAAAAAAAAAAAAACTGGTTAATATTTCTGTTTGATTTTATAAATATTAAAGAAAAGGTGAGGAAACCTGGACTTATAATTTCTAATTATAAGTTTGAAATCGCCAACCCGCATTGAGCAAGCGTGGTGATTAACGCTCTAACCTTCTCCGTGTGAGAAGAGGCTTTGCTCAGCAGTGGGCATTTATAGGCTGTTGATGATGATGATGATGAAAGAAAAGGTTTTGTATTGTAGAAATAAAAATAATTAATATTTAAGACTGAGAGGAGCCACTACGTCACCGTTCAGCATGCATTCAAATCAAATATAATGCAAGTAACGTCATACGATATTCCAAATCAGCATTACCTTCTCACTTGTTCATTCCTTTAAACATTTCCAATAGTTAATTATTAAGTTTTCTTATTACATGAGCCTCTATCCCAGCTTGAAACTAGTCGAGTTCCTCGTCAAACAGTTACATATACCTCTAAATATAAATTTCTAATAGTTTTCATTAATCTAACAGAAATAAATTCAAAATTAAAGATTTTAATTATCATTCATAGTACCTACACCTCTAGCTACCCAGGAATTAAGCGTGATACTTTGGAATGAGAAATACCTACATTACGTGGCAAAAAGATTCGAGATAACGTGAAAATAACACCTCTAAAAATAACACTGAATAACCTTGAGAATATTCATATTTTCCTGTTCCATATTTTTGAAGATATTATCTCCTTCATGTTTTTTAATTTTCATAAAATATTTCTTTAATTGCACATACACAGACATATTATTGCTGACGTATCTACGTACAGTAATCTGACTATTAATATGGATAGTGTAGGTAGTTTCGAGCAAGTGATTCTGGACTCTATTGAACAGAATTAAAACTTAGATTACACTTCTCTAAATCCAATACACAGTAATACTAGACAAAGAATATGTAACTTTTTTTTTTTTTTTTAAGGGGGGAAAATCATCGAATGACTTCTCCCGCCTGGGTGAGGTGGGAGGGAGTGTCAGACTCTTACTGACTAAAAACCACCCCGTTCCTTCTCCTGCACGTCGAGCCGGAGCCCCGGTTACCTGTTAGGTTCTCCGCGACTCCGAATCGGCATCGGCCGTATTGGGCCCCATCTGTGGTGGTCTGATGGCTCTTTGAGGCGCACGCGGAACGCGACGCGCCGTACGCTCGGGTCTGTTTCTGGTCGGACGAGGAGCCACCCATGCTCGCCGTCCGCAGGCCCGCGCTTACGGTGGCCGGAGATCGTCTCGCGATCCCCGACGCCCGGTGTGTCCTTCGCGATGGCTGGGTTGCGAGGAGGCAGCGCTGCGCTGCCTCACGCGTCCCGCCTCCTCCTTAGCTAGCATCACTGCTTCGCAAAAGGAGGAGACGGCATCCCAGTCCCCCTCACTCCGCATCATGGCCCGCACTAGGCCCGGACGCGAGAGGTCGCCATCGCCGATCACTTCCCTGAGGACACGGCGGTGCTCAGCCCACGAAGGGAAGAATATGTAACTAAGGGATTATTTTGTAAACCTGATTGAAAATTTAATAATTTTGTAAATGTAATCAAACCTATGGAATTTCTCGCTCGCCCTTCTCTAAAAGATTTAATTTTTTTGTTGACTTCTTGCCGGAGACTCTGGGTGAGCGGGGGAGCCCAGGCGCGGAGCTTGTCGCGTACCATCCGGTACGGGCGTCCCCACGGATCTCTGTCCAGAGTCCCCAGTATCTCTCGGCGGGCCTCCTCCTTGGCCCGCAATATCTCCACCTTGAGGAGGGCCTTGGCCGCCCTGTATCCCTCGTACAACTCCGCCTCTCTCGCCTCCGCATTCGGAGGACGGATGCGGCGCCTGCGGTGCCTGGTGTACTGGCGTCGCGCGGCAGTGCACGCCTTGCGTAGAGCTGCCAGCTCTTGCGACCACCAGTAAACCTGGCGCTTCTGTTGCCTCGACCGGATCCGGGGCATCGCCACGTCACAGATCCTGGACATGGCGTCCTGGAGCCACTTGGCCTCATCGTCAATGTCGGCAGGCCTGACCGGTGGTATCACCCAGGCCTGCACGATGGCGGCTTCCAGGAGCAGCTCCCGGTCCAGCTGTTTCAGCGCCCAACGCGGGCCACATGGGGCCTGTCTGACCGGCGGGTCTGCGGACTCGGCGGAGACGTCGAACCGGATATACCGGTGGTCGGAGTACGTCTCCACCTCCTCCATGACGCGCCAGCCAACAATACGCGGTGACAGAGCAGGGCTGGCGAACGAGATGTCCACCACCGACTCGCCCTGCATCCGCACGCACGTGGGGACAGAACCCCGGTTCAGGACGACTAGGCCCGTCTCAAGGGCCCAGTCTTCCACCATCCTACCCCGGACGTCGGTGAACCGGGAACCCCAAGCCAGGTTTTTGGCATTGAAGTCCCCGAGGACGAGCACGGGGAGGGAACGGAACCCGACGACGACGGTGACTAACTCCCTCAAGGAGTTGTGGAACTCGGCGAGAGTTCGGTTCGGAGAGAAGTACACGCCCACCACAGCGAGCTCTCCGAACCGTGCTGCGACACAACCCCGGCCTCTTTGAGCAGCCTCAAGAGCCGGGGTACCGGCGGCGGCCGACGAGATGATGGTCACCGAGCCGTCCAGGTCCGCCACCCAGTGATCCCTGGGCGGGACAAAGTACGGCTCGGAGACCACGGCGACGTTGATCGACCACTGCGCCATGCTCTGGAGCAGGAGATCCTGAGCAGCGGCGCAGTGGTTGATATTCGCCTGGAGGAGGCGGAATGGAGCCATTATTGGCAGTCCATCCTAACCTCCTCAGTGGCGGCAGCGGCGACTGCGGCGGCAGTGGCGGCGGCGGCGGCGGAGACGACGGGGGCGGCGGAGGGCCTACTTTTGCCCTTGGGTTTGGCGGGAGGGGAGCAGCCCTTGCTCCCGACCCGGTGATTGGCCGGCTTGCCAGCCGCCGCACATGAATTGCAGTGCAGCGGGGCAGAGCACGAGCCGGCCTTGTGACCGGGCCGACCGCAGCGGAAGCAACAGTCGCTGCGGTCCACCTCCGAGGTGCATTTGACACTCACGTGCTCCCCCACGTGACAGCGGTAGGCTCTCAGAGCCGCGCTCGCCCTCCGACATCTCCACGTCGGACATCTCGGCCGCAGAGGACTCCGAACGGGCAGCCCTCGAGAGAGCCCTGCCCTCCGCGGCCAGCTGCTCGCCTGACTCCGCGCAGGCAGCTGGTGCCGGTTTCCGTTGTCCGGGCGACCAAGCCAAGACCCTCGTCCCGTTCAGAGTCACAAAACATGACCGTGACCTCCTTACGGATTACGATATCGACGGCTGCAATCGGGGACAGCTTGTGTCCCGATGCTGCTCGCTGGCAGGGTGAGTGCACAACGAGCACCGCCCTTGCCTCTCCGCCACGCTCTCTGCTAATCAGAGAGACAGGCGGAGAAACGCCCCACGGAAGCGCGGGCCATGAGCACACAGCCCGCCGCCTCCAGAACCCTATCGGGTTCGCCCGCCCAGTCCAGAAGTCTGCTGCGGGCGACAGTCACTCCAACCCTATCACCCCCGCTAGGGAGACTGTCGCCCGCACCCAGGGTGCACCACGGGGAGGTCTTCTGGCACCGCACCCCGACATATTTTAGACTAGCTGTTGCCCGCGACTTCGTCCATGTAGAATATGAGTTTAGGACATCACTTTTTAACCCAAATAAAAATAGCCTATGATACTCCTTAGTACATCAGCTACCTACCAGTAAAAGTTCCGTCAAAATCGGTCCAACCATTTCAGAGACTACCCAACACAAAAACATAGACCAACAAAAATTCTAAAAAATACATTATGTTTTGGTATATTCATATGCATCTAGTAAAAAGAAGTTATTTCAATATTACATACAGACACTCCAATTTCATTTATCTGTATAATATTCTCACAAGTATATTACTGCAGTAATAGCTAAGGATAGGTAAATTTCACTACACCGAAATTACTACACGTTATATTACTATATACTGTATGATTGTATGTACCTAGTCTGCACGTTCACTAATGAAACCAGTATGATATAGCTTTAAATGTTCCTAATGTCTTAAGTGTAGTGCATCTAAATTGTAATGGTGCCATATACTGGTAGTTACAAGATTATATTATTATTGGTACAATTGTGTTAGTCAAGCTAAGGCGGAGTAGCTATTAAGTTATAGCGTAATTTGATGTAACCCGCGACTTGGGTGCATTTTATCGGAATAAAATTCTATCACCCAAGTCAGTCCATACCCTGTCTTTATACCAAAATTTATAAAAATCCGTTCCGTACTTTCAGCGTAATTGGCTAACAAATATCCAAAAAAAAAGAAAGCTTCACATTTATAATATTAGTGTGATTATGTTGTAAGGTAATGGTGACAGTAAATAAAAAAAAAAAAACTGGTTAATATTTCTGTTTGATTTTATAAATATTAAAGAAAAGGTGAGGAAACCTGGACTTATAATTTCTAATTATAAGTTTGAAATCGCCAACCCGCATTGAGCAAGCGTGGTGATTAACGCTCTAACCTTCTCCGTGTGAGAAGAGGCTTTGCTCAGCAGTGGGCATTTATAGGCTGTTGATGATGATGATGATGAAAGAAAAGGTTTTGTATTGTAGAAATAAAAATAATTAATATTTAAGACTGAGAGGAGCCACTACGTCACCGTTCAGCATGCATTCAAATCAAATATAATGCAAGTAACGTCATACGATATTCCAAATCAGCATTACCTTCTCACTTGTTCATTCCTTTAAACATTTCCAATAGTTAATTATTAAGTTTTCTTATTACATGAGCCTCTATCCCAGCTTGAAACTAGTCGAGTTCCTCGTCAAACAGTTACATATACCTCTAAATATAAATTTCTAATAGTTTTCATTAATCTAACAGAAATAAATTCAAAATTAAAGATTTTAATTATCATTCATAGTACCTACACCTCTAGCTACCCAGGAATTAAGCGTGATACTTTGGAATGAGAAATACCTACATTACGTGGCAAAAAGATTCGAGATAACGTGAAAATAACACCTCTAAAAATAACACTGAATAACCTTGAGAATATTCATATTTTCCTGTTCCATATTTTTGAAGATATTATCTCCTTCATGTTTTTTAATTTTCATAAAATATTTCTTTAATTGCACATACACAGACATATTATTGCTGACGTATCTACGTACAGTAATCTGACTATTAATATGGATAGTGTAGGTAGTTTCGAGCAAGTGATTCTGGACTCTATTGAACAGAATTAAAACTTAGATTACACTTCTCTAAATCCAATACACAGTAATACTAGACAAAGAATATGTAACTTTTTTTTTTTTTTTTTAAGGGGGGAAAATCATCGAATGACTTCTCCCGCCTGGGTGAGGTGGGAGGGAGTGTCAGACTCTTACTGACTAAAAACCACCCCGTTCCTTCTCCTGCACGTCGAGCCGGAGCCCCGGTTACCTGTTAGGTTCTCCGCGACTCCGAATCGGCATCGGCCGTATTGGGCCCCATCTGTGGTGGTCTGATGGCTCTTTGAGGCGCACGCGGAACGCGACGCGCCGTACGCTCGGGTCTGTTTCTGGTCGGACGAGGAGCCACCCATGCTCGCCGTCCGCAGGCCCGCGCTTACGGTGGCCGGAGATCGTCTCGCGATCCCCGACGCCCGGTGTGTCCTTCGCGATGGCTGGGTTGCGAGGAGGCAGCGCTGCGCTGCCTCACGCGTCCCGCCTCCTCCTTAGCTAGCATCACTGCTTCGCAAAAGGAGGAGACGGCATCCCAGTCCCCCTCACTCCGCATCATGGCCCGCACTAGGCCCGGACGCGAGAGGTCGCCATCGCCGATCACTTCCCTGAGGACACGGCGGTGCTCAGCCCACGAAGGGAAGAATATGTAACTAAGGGATTATTTTGTAAACCTGATTGAAAATTTAATAATTTTGTAAATGTAATCAAACCTATGGAATTTCTCGCTCGCCCTTCTCTAAAAGATTTAATTTTTTTGTTGACTTCTTGCCGGAGACTCTGGGTGAGCGGGGGAGCCCAGGCGCGGAGCTTGTCGCGTACCATCCGGTACGGGCGTCCCCACGGATCTCTGTCCAGAGTCCCCAGTATCTCTCGGCGGGCCTCCTCCTTGGCCCGCAATATCTCCACCTTGAGGAGGGCCTTGGCCGCCCTGTATCCCTCGTACAACTCCGCCTCTCTCGCCTCCGCATTCGGAGGACGGATGCGGCGCCTGCGGTGCCTGGTGTACTGGCGTCGCGCGGCAGTGCACGCCTTGCGTAGAGCTGCCAGCTCTTGCGACCACCAGTAAACCTGGCGCTTCTGTTGCCTCGACCGGATCCGGGGCATCGCCACGTCACAGATCCTGGACATGGCGTCCTGGAGCCACTTGGCCTCATCGTCAATGTCGGCAGGCCTGACCGGTGGTATCACCCAGGCCTGCACGATGGCGGCTTCCAGGAGCAGCTCCCGGTCCAGCTGTTTCAGCGCCCAACGCGGGCCACATGGGGCCTGTCTGACCGGCGGGTCTGCGGACTCGGCGGAGACGTCGAACCGGATATACCGGTGGTCGGAGTACGTCTCCACCTCCTCCATGACGCGCCAGCCAACAATACGCGGTGACAGAGCAGGGCTGGCGAACGAGATGTCCACCACCGACTCGCCCTGCATCCGCACGCACGTGGGGACAGAACCCCGGTTCAGGACGACTAGGCCCGTCTCAAGGGCCCAGTCTTCCACCATCCTACCCCGGACGTCGGTGAACCGGGAACCCCAAGCCAGGTTTTTGGCATTGAAGTCCCCGAGGACGAGCACGGGGAGGGAACGGAACCCGACGACGACGGTGACTAACTCCCTCAAGGAGTTGTGGAACTCGGCGAGAGTTCGGTTCGGAGAGAAGTACACGCCCACCACAGCGAGCTCTCCGAACCGTGCTGCGACACAACCCCGGCCTCTTTGAGCAGCCTCAAGAGCCGGGGTACCGGCGGCGGCCGACGAGATGATGGTCACCGAGCCGTCCAGGTCCGCCACCCAGTGATCCCTGGGCGGGACAAAGTACGGCTCGGAGACCACGGCGACGTTGATCGACCACTGCGCCATGCTCTGGAGCAGGAGATCCTGAGCAGCGGCGCAGTGGTTGATATTCGCCTGGAGGAGGCGGAATGGAGCCATTATTGGCAGTCCATCCTAACCTCCTCAGTGGCGGCAGCGGCGACTGCGGCGGCAGTGGCGGCGGCGGCGGCGGAGACGACGGGGGCGGCGGAGGGCCTACTTTTGCCCTTGGGTTTGGCGGGAGGGGAGCAGCCCTTGCTCCCGACCCGGTGATTGGCCGGCTTGCCAGCCGCCGCACATGAATTGCAGTGCAGCGGGGCAGAGCACGAGCCGGCCTTGTGACCGGGCCGACCGCAGCGGAAGCAACAGTCGCTGCGGTCCACCTCCGAGGTGCATTTGACACTCACGTGCTCCCCCACGTGACAGCGGTAGGCTCTCAGAGCCGCGCTCGCCCTCCGACATCTCCACGTCGGACATCTCGGCCGCAGAGGACTCCGAACGGGCAGCCCTCGAGAGAGCCCTGCCCTCCGCGGCCAGCTGCTCGGCTGACTCCGCGCAGGCAGCTGGTGCCGGTTTCCGTTGTCCGGGCGACCAAGCCAAGACCCTCGTCCCGTTCAGAGTCACAAAACATGACCGTGACCTCCTTACGGATTACGATATCGACGGCTGCAATCGGGGACAGCTTGTGTCCCGATGCTGCTCGCTGGCAGGGTGAGTGCACAACGAGCACCGCCCTTGCCTCTCCGCCACGCTCTCTGCTAATCAGAGAGACAGGCGGAGAAACGCCCCACGGAAGCGCGGGCCATGAGCACACAGCCCGCCGCCTCCAGAACCCTATCGGGTTCGCCCGCCCAGTCCAGAAGTCTGCTGCGGGCGACAGTCACTCCAACCCTATCACCCCCGCTAGGGAGACTGTCGCCCGCACCCAGGGTGCACCACGGGGAGGTCTTCTGGCACCGCACCCCGACATATTTTAGACTAGCTGTTGCCCGCGACTTCGTCCACGTAGAATATGAGTTTAGGACATCACTTTTTAACCCAAATAAAAATAGCCTATGATACTCCTTAGTACATCAGCTACCTACCAGTAAAAGTTCCGTCAAAATCGGTCCAACCATTTCAGAGACTACCCAACACAAAAACATAGACCAACAAAAATTCTAAAAAATACATTATGTTTTGGTATATTCATATGCATCTAGTAAAAAGAAGTTATTTCAATATTACATACAGACACTCCAATTTCATTTATCTGTATAATATTCTCACAAGTATATTACTGCAGTAATAGCTAAGGATAGGTAAATTTCACTACACCGAAATTACTACACGTTATATTACTATATACTGTATGATTGTATGTACCTAGTCTGCACGTTCACTAATGAAACCAGTATGATATAGCTTTAAATGTTCCTAATGTCTTAAGTGTAGTGCATCTAAATTGTAATGGTGCCATATACTGGTAGTTACAAGATTATATTATTATTGGTACAATTGTGTTAGTCAAGCTAAGGCGGAGTAGCTATTAAGTTATAGCGTAATTTGATGTAACCCGCGACTTGGGTGCATTTTATCGGAATAAAATTCTATCACCCAAGTCAGTCCATACCCTGTCTTTATACCAAAATTTATAAAAATCCGTTCCGTACTTTCAGCGTAATTGGCTAACAAATATCCAAAAAAAGAAAGCTTCACATTTATAATATTAGTGTGATTATGTTGTAAGGTAATGGTGACAGTAAATAAAAAAAAAACTGGTTAATATTTCTGTTTGATTTTATAAATATTAAAGAAAAGGTGAGGAAACCTGGACTTATAATTTCTAATTATAAGTTTGAAATCGCCAACCCGCATTGAGCAAGCGTGGTGATTAACGCTCTAACCTTCTCCGTGTGAGAAGAGGCTTTGCTCAGCAGTGGGCATTTATAGGCTGTTGATGATGATGATGATGAAAGAAAAGGTTTTGTATTGTAGAAATAAAAATAATTAATATTTAAGACTGAGAGGAGCCACTACGTCACCGTTCAGCATGCATTCAAATCAAATATAATGCAAGTAACGTCATACGATATTCCAAATCAGCATTACCTTCTCACTTGTTCATTCCTTTAAACATTTCCAATAGTTAATTATTAAGTTTTCTTATTACATGAGCCTCTATCCCAGCTTGAAACTAGTCGAGTTCCTCGTCAAACAGTTACATATACCTCTAAATATAAATTTCTAATAGTTTTCATTAATCTAACAGAAATAAATTCAAAATTAAAGATTTTAATTATCATTCATAGTACCTACACCTCTAGCTACCCAGGAATTAAGCGTGATACTTTGGAATGAGAAATACCTACATTACGTGGCAAAAAGATTCGAGATAACGTGAAAATAACACCTCTAAAAATAACACTGAATAACCTTGAGAATATTCATATTTTCCTGTTCCATATTTTTGAAGATATTATCTCCTTCATGTTTTTTAATTTTCATAAAATATTTCTTTAATTGCACATACACAGACATATTATTGCTGACGTATCTACGTACAGTAATCTGACTATTAATATGGATAGTGTAGGTAGTTTCGAGCAAGTGATTCTGGACTCTATTGAACAGAATTAAAACTTAGATTACACTTCTCTAAATCCAATACACAGTAATACTAGACAAAGAATATGTAACTTTTTTTTTTTTTTTTTTAAGGGGGGAAAATCATCGAATGACTTCTCCCGCCTGGGTGAGGTGGGAGGGAGTGTCAGACTCTTACTGACTAAAAACCACCCCGTTCCTTCTCCTGCACGTCGAGCCGGAGCCCCGGTTACCTGTTAGGTTCTCCGCGACTCCGAATCGGCATCGGCCGTATTGGGCCCCATCTGTGGTGGTCTGATGGCTCTTTGAGGCGCACGCGGAACGCGACGCGCCGTACGCTCGGGTCTGTTTCTGGTCGGACGAGGAGCCACCCATGCTCGCCGTCCGCAGGCCCGCGCTTACGGTGGCCGGAGATCGTCTCGCGATCCCCGACGCCCGGTGTGTCCTTCGCGATGGCTGGGTTGCGAGGAGGCAGCGCTGCGCTGCCTCACGCGTCCCGCCTCCTCCTTAGCTAGCATCACTGCTTCGCAAAAGGAGGAGACGGCATCCCAGTCCCCCTCACTCCGCATCATGGCCCGCACTAGGCCCGGACGCGAGAGGTCGCCATCGCCGATCACTTCCCTGAGGACACGGCGGTGCTCAGCCCACGAAGGGAAGACTATGTAACTAAGGGATTATTTTGTAAACCTGATTGAAAATTTAATAATTTTGTAAATGTAATCAAACCTATGGAATTTCTCGCTCGCCCTTCTCTAAAAGATTTAATTTTTTTGTTGACGTATAAATTATCATCTTAAATAAATGATTTCGATTTTGACTTTGACTTTGACTATGATTGAAACTTAATCTTTTATTGCCTGTTATTTCATTTATTGCAATAAAAATATTGTAAAACAAAGCATTTAAAGCACATCTGACCTTTTTGAAAGTGTATCTATTGAGAACCTCTTCTTCTTAATAAAATACGTATTCCCTTTATTCACGAGAGAATTCATATTACGAATTAGGTACGTACCTATAATGACTTTAATCTGTTATGTATGTTTCTCTCTCTCTACTTTGTATAATTACCTCAGTAAGCATGCTACGTATAGCGTTCTCATCAATCTTGTCTCCAAGACTGACCAAGGTGGCTCGAAGATCACTGAAGTCGATACAACCATCGCCATCCATGTCAAATAGTAAGAACGCCTGGAAAATAAAAGAGATAGACTATTATAAAGAGGAGATATTGATATGATTAAAGTAGTTTTAAAAACAGTACATACAATATATCATTAATTAAAATATATAATATATATATAACTGGGAAATGAGTGGTTCAAAATTCAGACAAATGGTCATGTATATATTTCAAATATTATAAATTCATTCACTATTTAGAAATAGATTCGATCGATTCTTTCGATTGCGAAGAGAACTATTAATATAACTGGGAATTGGAAATAGACATTTTCCCATATATACATACCTGTAATATTATTAGAAATTTGCTTTGATATTCATTAATTGATCAAAAAAACCACATATCACATCACAGTATAATATAAAACTTTTAAGTGTGGGAGAGCCATGCATTGATATGAATGGGCCAGCTTGACCGGAGTGATACTACGGCCTCACATAAAATCTACGTGAAAAAACAGTCGCTTTGTGTTTCTTCATGTGAGTGAGGTTACCGGAAGGCCCGATTACCCATAATCTCTTCAATCCCTGAATCTCCAACTATTCCCCAAAAGGCAGGTAACGCACTTGTAACGCCTCTGGTGTACCAGGTGTTCATGGGCGACGCCGATAGCTTACCATCAGGTGATCCGTCTGCTCGATTACCGGCTTATTCCATAAAAACAACCTATACTTTACAGCAAATAAAATTCCATACCTCTTTCAGTTCAAAAATTTTATTATCATCGAGCTCAGCTATAACATTCGCCGGTAGACAGAGCGCTTCCCTGGCTTTAGAAGCTGAACGGGATCTCGGTTGCTGTGGGACAATTAGGTCGTTCCCACTCTCCGATATAATAGAACTGGAAAACAAAATGTTATTACAAAATAAACTTTCGTCCCACTTCCAGTTTTGTCACGAACTGATATTTGAAATAACATGTTTTTGTTCGAAAGGAGTGTTATGAAAATTTTGTATTGAAATAATATATAAAATATAACATAACATCTCGCCTTTTATCCCCGAAGTGTTAAGCAGTGTACATTACGGCACTTACTGCCACTGTACAATATAACACCCACTTTTCACTATTTATATTATGAGTCCTATGTAATACGAGGTGAGTCTATTGCCAAATACCGGGCACGATTCCAGACTACATGCTACTACTGAAATCTTAAAAAAAAAAACATTAATATGTTGCCCGACCCAGGAATCGAACCCGAGACCCCTTGCTCGGCAGTCGCATTCGGCCAACGAGGCAGGGAAATAATATTGTGTTAAATATTTATATTACAAAATATTAATGTAAATGTAAATGTAAATGTAAATGGCTTGAATCTGATTAGTATTTTGTGTTAAGTCACATAATAAACACATAACTCCCAGTTTGATACCCTGTTTTACTCACTACTCAGACTTAGTAACACCATATGGAGTATTGTAAAAGTCGATAATTTAAATAATTCTTATAAAAACTACGTTTAGAAAACCCACTTCAAACCCCTCTTTTTTTAAGTTGGTTAATTAATATACTAGAACCTTCTAGACAATCGGTTCAGACAATCGCGAGATAATCGACATATAGGTACATATACATGTACTACCATCTGTACCACTGTGATACCATCTGAAGGGAAAGCACTCTTAATAATTAAAACAGAAAATTTTACTCAAAGAAAACTTTCGTTTATTTTAGAAAGGAAATAAAACTACATTCAAGGATTATTTAAAATTAGCTTGCCTCACACGGTAATCGAACCGAAATCTGTCAAAATTTGCACCCTGTACTTTTATTCGATCGTTCATTGTTTTCCTTTCACTAAATTTATGAAGTTTGTTAGAGACATTTCAGCCTTATTGACCCTAACAATCGATGCAATAAATGTATAGGATGCAACTTTTACACATTTTAGTTGCTTTGATTACCGTGTGCGGCAAGCGAATTATTAAAATCTTTGAATGCAGATTTCTTTATTTTCTAAAATTAAACTGTTTTGTTTGAGTAAAATTTTCTATCTTTAGTATTAAGAGTATTTGCCCTTCAGGTGGCATTACAAAATCCCACACTGTATACAGGTCAAACTAAACTTTTTTCTATTTTTAAAGTAGGTTAAAAAAATAAAATACTATAGGATCTTTTTGATAAAAAACACTCAGAGGAAACAATAAGTACATTAACTCGTCGAGTACCGGTTTTGTAGACACAATTATAGAACAATAGGTTGCGGTCACCGGTGACCGCTTGGTGATTGACAGTTTAAAATGTTAAAAAATGTCCATTTCTGAGATTTAATATTCAACCTAGCACCCTTCAATCACGGTCCAATAAAGACATTTTACAGCGATGAAATAGCTTTTGTTCACGCACGGAAATTAAGAATTAAAGAAGAATTTTTTTGATGGATGGACAAATAATTTTGAAATACATATTTACATAATGTATTTTTCTAAATGAATGTTTGATGTTTTATTGGCAAAGACAGATATAATTTGTAGCGTAATACCTACCTAATATTTGAATATCACAAGTTATTTTTAAAATAAGTACTTATTTTGAATTTGAATATGAAGCATATACAGTCATAATGTATTTCAAAACCTTCATACAAATTTGATTAGACGCAATTATCAAATTATTGAAATTAATTGAAATAATTTGCCACACATACGTTTTAAATAGAGCCAATTTACTGTCATTAGCCATTCATAAATGCCAATTCGTTATTAGATGAAAATTTATCAATAATAACATTTTAGGTAGTAATGTTATGAGTCAAAGAGAGCTATTATCGGCAAATATATTATTACGAGACTCCATTGATCGAATAAATTAAAGATAGAAAATGTAATTGAATTAAAGTAAACTGATTAAACATACCTTGATAGAAAAAATATGCAATACTCACTCTCCATTAGTCAAAGATTGCAGAAGAGTTTCTTTAAATTTCTTTATGTCGTCTTTAGCATCGTCCGGCTTGCTACGGCGACGCTCCCCTTTTGATCCCCTCTGGAAACACAATACACTTTGTAAAACCACAGTTTAATGGGAGGAACACTTTCATCCTATTATACCATATTAAAACTTGGCCCCTGTTTCACAATAAAAAGAATTTCAAACAAAAAAATGCCCTCAAAAAATTTTGGTTCTATTTAAGGTCAACCGATTACAATCACCAATAAAATATTAATTTTGAGCTTGAAGTGACCGGAAAAGATTACATTGGTGACTTATAACTCTCCAGTCACAAAGAGAAGAGAAATTACTTGTCCAAACTTTGTTCACAGTTTAATTTACAAAGGCTTGAAACCTCGTGTTCACAGTATTTATATTACGTTTAGAGTAAATGTATTTTAGCGGGTTAGAAAGAGATTACTTTTAAATTGCTTACTCTCTTGGCGCTGCCGTTCGTATCTTGTTCTGCCATGTTATTAAAAGTCTTCTAAACCGCGAATTTTTCTGTGCCTGGAGTGTTCTATACGTGTTTCCGCCGTGCCGACTAAAGCAAGAATTGTAACTACACGTCAAGAATATTAAATTTACATTGCATTTTCCGTCAGCCGAGTTAATTATTTATTTCGAACGGATGCACGCAGATCTCGAGATTAGTCGTGATGTTGGCCTCAACTAATTAATCTTTGGGGCAAAACTGCTTTAAGATTTCCAGGTCAACGAGTCGTTGCAACGTTTACGTATTTGTAGCTGTTCCGAACTGAGGAGGGTAGCTCGCTTAGTATTGTTTGTGTTTATTTTGGCAATATGTACATGCTTAATGTTCCGAATTTAGCGGCCATTAGTGTGAGGCTTGCAATCCAGCGAATATACATTTATCCGATTTACCGCAGAAATTTGCTGTTTGATTTCTCTATGGATTAGCTTGCCTTAATTTTCATTATTAGTAGCAATATCGTAATAACCAAATACGGTATCTTACCCGGCATTAATATTAATTTTGTGGCGTCTCCTGTTAATCTAGTCTCATCTAATCTTGTATGGATACACATGTTGGCAGGAGATCAAAAATGAATAACGACAGTTAATTCCAGTGATATGACTAGGGTAGTCAAATAAATAATATTTTACGACCCAGAAGGAACGGTAATGATTTCAAAAATAAGTGTGTCAACATTTACACCTGGTACATAATAAACCGGGAGATTTGAAAATTTACGGTAAATAAACTTGCGAAATGTACTTTACGCGTAAAGTAACGCGTCAGAAGTATTAGAAGTGCCATATATTTTGCTATATTACGTAATTAAATATATTTTATACCTAGCTGAATTTATTTTATAAAAACTTGAATTCTAATTTATTATGACGTGTAGCTTTGCTTCCTAAGAATCTTAGTGTACAAAGTCATTACACCGTCTACTTTTTACATCCTATGATCAGCTAAATAAACGCGATCATGCAAATACGGCAGCGTCTCAAGTAAATCAACTGCGGCGAGGTAATCCGCACCCCGAACAGGTGTAAGTGGGTTTTTAATCAACTACAAATGCAACGTTTAGGAGAGTCTAAATGAGATTCGTGTAGGGCTGTCTCGACTGGGATTTTTAGTTACATGTCATAATTTTGCGAATTTTTAATCGGGAAATAGAGTAGAGGTAAGCTATTTTATGTCGATGCCGGACACATTAATTAAAAAACCGACTTGAATCTTTTTTTTCTTCATACACCATACACCAGACCAGACGATCTCATACAGGTCAAAAAGAGAAACTCCTTTTTTTAAATCGGTTGAAAATGAATAAAGATGTATCAACACCAACATCAGTAGTCTGTGACAGTTAATTGCTGGACTGTATAATTTGGTATATAATAGAGGTTGTCACAAACTCCTTGCTTGGCAGGCGGGTTAGAGATCATGGTTTAAAAACTCAAGCTGCTGCTGCCATTTTTTTACCAAATCTGAAGTCTCTGATGGCCGAAATTAATTATCATCATCATCATCCACACAGGACGACACTGCGTTTCGCGTACTAAGGAGATATAAGACCACCACAGATGGGTCCAATAGGGCTGACGCCGATATGAAGCCGCGGAGGGCTTAACGGATTGCCGGGGCTCCGGCTCGAAGTGCAGGAGTAGGAACGGGGTGGTTTTTAATCTGTGTCAGTGTCTGACACTCCTTCTCGCCTCACTCGGGCGAAGGGAGGAAATCATCCAATGATTACGACTAAAAAAAGCCACACTACGTTCCTACTGAACATAGGCCTCACCCAATCCTGAAAATAATAACCGATTTTAATCGTAATATGGATGATATTACTATCGATTAAAAATAATAATATACGTTATGGATACGATTTCAGTTGACAGAAACTCCATATAACTATCGTCAAAAATAGAACCTTATGCACAAATTTCGAATTGAGATAGGTCATTAATTTAATTTAATGTATACTACTCTTTACTTTCACCATTCCTAGTTTAACGTAGACTGAAATAATTAGTTCTAAGTTTGTCAACCAAAATGAGTCAAGACACGCAGATCATAAATTGTGTTGAAAATCAAAATAATGATTACTCATGTACCTTAGTCATGGAGTACATTTTATATAATGTTTCTGAAAGCAAAGGTTTTAATTAACAACGCACATGCGAACAAAGCGAAATGTCTGATATGACTGATGAATCGGTTTTAATATGTAAAGGAAGATTTCAAAGTATTCCATACGCTTTTAAAATTTGTACTCTGTTTGCAAAAGAGTTAATTGACCGTTTTTTGCTATATAAATAGTCATACATTCTTCATTTATTATAAATAGTATTTGATTAACAAAAATGAAACTTGGTATATCGGAATTTGAGTTAATTTTCCTAGAATTATTATTTGCCATTATTAAATGAGCATCATGTTTTCACAAAAATGTGCTGCGGTTTTGCTTTGCATTTACAAAATGCCAACCATAAGTATAATATTTATCGTTTCAATATTAAATGACAAAGATAACCCATTTAATATTAACTATGAAAATAAAAGATGATGTCATAACTAGGGTACAGATGATACATGCTAAGTGTGGGATAGCCATGCTTCGGCACGAATGGGCCGGCTCGACCGGAGTGATACCACGGCGTCACAGAAAACCGACCTGAAAAAACGCTTGCGTTGTGTTTCGTCATGTGCGTGAGGTTATCGGAGGCCTAATTACTTCCTGCCAACTCCCCAATCTCCAGAATTTCTGAATCCCCAACCATCCTCAAATTTCTATACTCCAAAAGGCCAGTAACGCTTTTATAACGACTCTGGTGTTTCGGATGGCCTTTTTTTTTTTTGAGGGGGAAAATCATCCAATGACTTCTCCCGCCCGGGTGAGGCGGGAGGGAGTGTCAGACTCTTACTGACTAAAAACCACCCCGTTCCTACTCCTGCACTTCGAGCCGGAGCCCCGGTGGGTGGCGCCGATTGCTTACTATCAGGTGTATACATCCGTCTGCTTGTTTACCGACTTATCCTATAAAAAACATGATATTTCAAATAAAACTAAACATTTTAAAGTTCATAATTCATGAAGTCACATTACAAAATTGTTTCTCATTATTTATTGACTATCTCTGCTTTACATAAATTAACGTGCCAGCCCTAAGCACGAAAGTGATCCAGAACGAAGGACGGCAAGGAATTGGGATTGCACTTAAGTTTCTTTGGCATTCGAACACCGCAATTTATTTTTATAAGAACGATTGAGGGTTTTCGATGTTTGCTTTCTTTAAGTATCAAGACGTTGGGTAATTTATATTTACTTGGCTCGCGAGATTAACTTTTCGGTTTTTTTCTCTTTGATTACGATTGTAATATATAATTAAAGATTTATTGAGATTAAATAGGTCGTAGATAACTTTTATAATCTGTTGAAAAGGTTTTTCATAGGCAATTTGAGAAAATTTCAAAGGAACTGGATGGTTTGATTCGTAGCGTTTATTTAAGTTATCGTGTATATTAAATATCGTCAATGACAACAGAGCTTGTATTTATACACTGCAATACCAAAGGTATCAAACGTACGTTGAGACGTTAAGACTTACTTAGTAAAATATAATAATATAGGATGACTTGTAACATAGAGGTGGAACTGCCTTATTGACTGAGTGCGCAAATGCGATTGCGGGGCATGGAATCTTGGATTCGTTTCCCAGGTCGGGCAAAGCATTGCTGGTTTTTTTTAAATCTCAGTAGTAGCACGGAGTCTGGAATTGTGCCCGGTATATGGCAATAGTGAAAAGTGGGTGTTACATTGTACAGTGGCATTAAGTGCCGTGCACCTCAGCCTACCCCTTCGGAGAAAAAAGGCATGATGATGATGAGTATATATATATATATATGTCTCATCCCTGAAACCAAGTCAAAATAATTAGCTAGTAATTAACGTTCAGGATTTTGATAATTTAATATTGTTTTTCAAGTATCAAGGGCAGCCTTTTCAAAGTAACTCTTAAGAAAAGATTAATTTTTTGATCATTTGATTTGATTTCTTATGAAAATAAATCTTCACGTGAACGTAAAGAAAAACAGATCACCAGATTTTAAAATTAAAGGAAATCGGAAGACCGAGCTTGGTTAGGTGTTGTTTTTAGGATTATATATATACTTATTTATTTATTTATTTATTTATTTATTTATTTAGAAAACCAACAGCGATACATATGATATAATACAAAATAAAGATATTACAGTTTAGTAAGGCTAATAATAGGTTTCCCTGCTTAACTTAATTTGTATTTACCATGCGAACGGACTTTAAACAATATTTGAAAATAAAGTTTTAATATAGAATTGAAAGTTAAATATATAATAATAATAAATATAAAATAATATAAAAATAAGAAAGGGAGATAATAATATTAACCTAATTAAAATATGAATTAACATAGTAAATGCTTTATGGTGAGTGGAACAAAGTTGCTCGCTAATTGCCTTTATCAATTATAATATTTTTAACTTGGGCTTTAAAGCTAGATTTTGTGCAGTTAAATACATCAACCTGAGAGAAGTCTTTGTTGTAGGCTCGCGCAATGCGAGCAAGTACACAATTACTAGCATAGTTAGTGGCATGCCTAGGTACATGCAACATTGGCGTATGGCGAGTGCGTCGTAGAGGAGCATTAAATTTGATTTGTGATAACAAATCCGGACAATCCAGCCTACCATTCAGTATGTCGTAAAGTACACACATGTCCAACACTTCACGTCGTTCATCGAGTGTTAACAACCCATACGTTCGACAGCTATCTTCGTAAGACATTGGACGTTTGCGGAGGCGGTAGTTAAGGTGATTAATAAATTTTTTTTGAACCCGTTCTATTTGATTTTTATATATATTATATTGAGGGGACCATATTGGGCATGCGTATTCAAGAACGCTACGAACATAAGCAAAATATACAGATTTAAGCGCTTCAATGTTTTTAAATGCCTTGCAGGATCTTAAAATGAATCCTAAATTTTTGTAAGCTTTGCTAGTAATAAGATCAATGTGATTTGAAAATGCCAATTTGCTATCGAACATAACTCCTAAGTCTCGAACTATCTCAACTTTATTAATAGTAGTTCCATTAAATTGGTACGAGTACATTATAGGGTTCCTCTTACGTGTGTAACTGATGCATTGACATTTCTTGACGTTTACTGTAATCTTGTTTCTTGTGTAGTAATCATGTAAATTGTCAAGGTCTTGTTGGAGAGCTGTACAGTCATCAAATGAAGTTATTTTATAATATATTTTTTTGTCGTCAGCGTACATTAAGTGTTCGGAGTGTTTGAAAGAGTCAGTAATATCAAATAAATATGCATTATAGAAGAGAGGTCCTAAATGGGATCCTTGTGGAACACCACTAGGTATTTCTATGAAGTTAGAACGGTAACCACCCAATACTACAGCCTGTGATCTTTTAAATAAGTATGATTTTACCCAACGAAGAAGATCGCCGCGAATACCCAGTCTGTATAATTTGCTGAGCAGGATGCTGTGATCCACACGATCGAAAGCTTTTTCAAAATCTGTGTAGATCACATCAACCTGCCCTCCCTTATCTGTATTGCCAAGGACAAAGTTAGAAAAGCAAGCTAGATTGGATATACTCGAACGCTTCTTTAAGAAACCGTGCTGCCTATAAGAAATACCTCTAAGAATGCAAGGATATATAGCATTGTACACAAGCTTTTCAAATACTTTACCCAAAGTATTAAGTATAGAAATACCTCTGTAATTTTCTATTTTTACTCGCGAACCCTTTTTATGTATAGGAATTATAAGTGCTTTCTTCCATTCATTTGGGAACGTACCTTCTCTCAAAGAGATATTAAAGATGAAACTAATCGGATGTGCTAGAGACTTTGCGCAACTTTTCCAAAACAGTGGTGGTATACCGTCACAACCTGGACCCTTATCTGTACCTAACGAACTCAGCGACCTCTCCACAGTTGATGGAGTAAATCGAAGGTCAGCTATGATATCACCACAACCATCCTCAACCTCTGTGACCCTCAAACCAGCTAGGTTATACTCATCATCATCATATATATATATATATATATATGTATTAATTTCCATATACATATATATATATATGGAAATTAATACATAAATAATATTATCTTACCTAGTAAGTATCTCTGAATATCATGTTACTTATTGATGATATCGAGAGATGAGGCTTAATTGCATACGAAGGATATTATTATTGTTAATTAGGTTTTATGTTACACTATAATATTGTTAGTTATAACTCCTGGAACGACTTTCACAGTTAATTCTATTAATATGTAAAGGTAGCAAAAATATATATCCTCGAAGTTTGCGTAGAATTACATTTAATAATAATGTTTGCATCCTCTATATTTAATACCTTATTATTGAATAATTCAATATTAACGATCTCGGAAACGGCTCTATCGATTTTCTTAAATTTTTGTATTCAGAGAGTTTCGGGGGCGATATATCGATCTGGATAGGTTTCAATTTAAAACGGTGTCGTTTCGTCCGTATTTTTATTGAATAAAAGTCCTTATTAGAATATGACGCTTATGATGTTTAATGTTTAATTTTGATAGTCAGGAGATCGGGTGCCTTCCACGGCAGGGCACTCGGGTATCGGGAGAACACATGTTTTCTATTTTATGTTTTCTTCTAATTTCTTCTATATTTTTTTCTAATAAAATATATATATGTACCTATATCCTAAAAACAACACCTAACCAAGCTCGGTCTTCCAATTTCCTTTAATTTTAAAATCTGGTGATCTGTTTTTCTTTACGTTCACGTGAAGATTTATTTTCATAAGAAATCAAATCAAATGATCAAAAAATTAATCTTTTCTTAAGAGTTACTTTGAAAAGGCTGCCCTTGATACTTGAAAAACAATATTAAATTATCAAAATCCTGAACGTTAATTACTAGCTAATTATTTTGACTTGGTTTCAGGGATGAGACATAAGCTTCTACCAATTTCCTCTAACAATGTTAATGAATAAATTCGCAACCTTTTCCTTTTCACCCCAATCAAATTCTCCCGTTGTTCCAAATAAGGGTATCACTTAATCTCCTTGAAAACATTTTGAGTAACTCAAATGCTTTTAGTTAGATGTCTTAAGCCTTACATTTTACAAGCAATCTGCAATACTAAGTGGCATTGATGCCATGTAATCATGTAATCTCTGACGTACTTTACGGATTATTTTGTACTACATGGAGTCTTTGGTTGGGAATGTTGTAAAAATGCATGGTGGAATGGAAACGATCTGCATCGTTGTTTTAAGACTAATGTTTTGATTTATATTCGTTTATATTTGGTTTAAATTCTCAGTAGTAGCACGGAGTCTGGAATTGTGCCCGGTATATGACAATAGGCTCACCCCCTATTACATGGGACTCATAATATAAATAGTGAAAAGTGGGTGTTATACTGTACAGTAGCATAATGTATACCTCTGCCTCTCTTCGGGGATAAAAAGGCGTGATGTTATGTATGTTTTGGTTTCTTTTTTTATCATATTTTTTATTGTTTTCTGATTCGATTCTGGATGCATTTACGGTGGATCTGCTATTGAATATTATAGTTGCTTTTTAACAAATTGAGGTTAATCAGTGACATAACTGTTGAGCTGTAATGCAAATCATAAAGTGGAATCTTTAGTAAAAACAAAAGACAAATTCCACAAAGAAACAATAGTTTGAGTACACAGAAACTTATTCAGTACATATACGCATCTATTTGGCTTAGTAACTTAGTTCTCAAACAATTTGCGAGGTGCCCCTGAGCTACTTATCTGACCTAAGCATCACCATGTGTTACAGTTCTGAACTCGTTGTTTGCTCTGTATACTAGAGGTACAATGTATGGATACCAACTTTGTATATTTGTCTTCTAAATTTAGGACTTGAGCTCTAATGTTGGGGAAATCTAAATATTTTAGCGGGACATATATTTTCTCTTACTTTGTTTTATTAAACTTTTCATGTCTTAGAGTACCTACTAAGAGTTTCTACTCATTAGTAGAAATGAGCCATTGCTCAAATAATTATAATTCACTTGTTGTCCGCATTTGTGGTTTGGAATAGTTAATTCTGTTGACGTACTGTATTATTTAGCTTTCGATCAGCTGTGTACTGACTTATTTTATTTTATTTAAAGATTTTATTTTATTTAAAGAAGAGAATAAGAACTTATTGTATTTAAAGATTTAAATAGAAACTACGATTGTATAGGAAATAGATCATTAGAACATCTGCATACAATTTCAGTAGCGCAACAAAATTGGCACTTAAATAGAAACAAATATTTCACTGCAAATAAGGACAAACATTTTTAGAACCAGTGGGTCATATTTCATGAAATTCTAGAACCGGTTAATTTTCCGATGCGTCAACCTTAACAAAAGGTAGCGTCTTAAATATTCTCACAATTCCCTTTAGGCTAAGATGGGTATCGGTTTCAAAGGTGGTCAGGCATCCCAACTGATCGTTTGAGGTACATCGTTCTACCCCATTGGGCAGACAATTTTGCATCAAATATTCAACACATCCGTAAAAGGACGGTACACGGTGTCTCATGTAAAAGGGAACGAGGCGGTTTAGTAAATAAGTGAAAAACGTTTTATGAAAACACAATCTGCTTTAGGGGTCGCTTCGTGTGTTTGTTTTTCGAAAGTATTACGATGATGTAACACTCCAGATGGCATATAGGCAAAAACGTCGACGTAACCTTCACAAAGGTAACTTTATAACAAGTATATGCCTACGCAGAGAAATCACATTTTATTCGTTGTTTGCAAAACACAATACAATTGTGACGAGCATTTAGAATTTGACAATCAAACCTCGTAATAACAGTTAACAAAAGCATCTAACTTTTATTAAAATTGGTATTCCAATAAACGAATTCAAACTGTGCAGCGAATCGCTGCAAAAAGGGTAGTGTCGATTGGTGGTTTGATTACACAGAAAGCGTCGACTGAAATCACCGACAGTTACATACAATTACAAAAGCTAACAGACGATTTAAACTGCAGAGATGTATGACACAGACGAAATTGTCCCATTTGCACTTTAGTACTGCTAAAACTTTTGTTAAAGTATTCCACCCGCTGCAAACTAAATGTGTTTTCCAATATTCGTCCGTGGTGTTTGGAAAGGCGCTGTCGTGTCATTTGCCGTAATTGTACTAGTAACAGCCGCTTGGAGGCCTAACATTTCGCCTGCAGCTACCGCCCATTCATGTCAGACCCCGCAACATCAGGACAAATATTTTCCAAGCCAAACTCATTTGCCATAACACCTACAATAGTGTAGGGATCTTCTAACGCTGGTGCAATGACATTCCGTTTTGGGACGAACCAGTTTCCTACTCATTATCATTAACAAAAGGATTGTACCCAATTTACATTTCATCGCTTTTCTTTGAATATTGTATTGTTTCACGATGATTCACGTAGGTCGTCGGTGTATACAACTTAATTCGTTTGCTTTTTGTTATATTCTGAAGTAATACGGTTCATAGAATTTCAATAACATCATCCATATTTGCTTGTATGTGTATGCCAAAAATGGCGTAATAGAAGCGTGGGACGCGCTGTATTCGGAAGACAAACATCCGTCTGTAAGAATCAATGTTTTATTGTGCCTCATGCAATATACGAAAGCTTATACATATTGACAAAGATGTATTACATTTCTCCAATTATGCGGAAGCTTGTTCGGCGATAAGAAATAAATCGCACGATAATATTTCGACGTCTCCGTGATCTTGAATATGAAACACTATTTTTCATTTCCATCTGACCGGAATACGGCAACCCGTCTTCGGTGCTTCATAAAGCGCTTCATCTTGACAAGGCCATTATATTCCAATATGGAGTGAAAATATTTAGTTTTCTTTTCTCTTTATTGATTTACTTTGCAATAACATTCAGATTTTTCATATGCATCTTTAAATGAGTTACTCTGTGAGTGAATTTTTACTTTTGTGAAGGTAATATTTTGATATTATTTATTACTTTGAATTCCTTTGTTATCGCTGATTATTTTTTATCGACAAACGGCGCCCTCGCTTGTGTTCAGCTTGGCCTATCTACTGCAGTTCCCGAAAATATATCACGGCATTTAACGCCAACGTTCCCCCGTGTGTCCTCCATAAATGCGCACACAGCCATATATGCTGTACTAGAGCAGTCTGCACGAAGCTTACCTGCTGCCTTTACACCCGGTGTAAAATATTTGACGCAGCGAGCTCCAAGTTTCATAAAATAAAGTAGAAAAGTGTTCTAGAGCTTGAGAGGCAAATTGTTTTGCTGTCGAATGCGAAACGGCTTTGATGTATTCAGATATAGATGGGGAAGTCTCATTTTATGTCGAGTTTGGCGTACATTTGCATTGTTTTGTTAATATAAAGGTTTGTAACGTGGAAAACGTTAAGGAACGTTTACAAAAGATATTTGAAAGGAATATAAATGCACGAAGAATTAAACTCATTTGGGACATGACACTGATCTACTATTGTTTACGTAGACAATGTATGCAAAATTTATTTTCATCCGTATCCGCCGTAATTTTAACGTACCTTCTATTCAGCTGCACAGTTTACAACAGACAAAAGGTTTTAATGGAGACTGTCCGTAGGCAGCCTCTTGGGCACAATTTTTCCTGACCCGACAACACGAGACTACAATTACTTGAGTTTAGTAATCCCTAAACACGAATTTAATCTTTGTTGTTTCCACTCCAACCCCATTCACAGTTCATTAATTTAATCTACTATTACAACACATCATTTTGTTCCACTTAACTACACACACTCACTTTAATTAGTTACTTTGATCCGTAAATTCTTTGTGGAAAAATTTACTGTGATAGCTTAAAATATAAATTCCCAGCGCTCCATGGTCTATCGTAGCTGAGCTAAGAGAAATAATATAAAAAATCCGCCTCGGCAGCGCCATTTTTCTTTAGCGTGGCGCTTATTTAGCTTTAATATGTTCCTTTCTTGCTGAACCTAAAAGTTTATGAAGCTTCGTGTTTGATTTTTCAGCGGGTTCGTGATGAGAACTTTTGAGATATCCAGCTGTGGAGTACATTTTCCTGTAAATTTTCTCATATATTTTGCCACTGTTTCGAGACACGTTCCCTTTTGCTATCATTTCCACTTTTTGAGTTGAACACCTGTGTTACATTAGCTTATGAGAATACACGGAATATTTTAATTAAGTTTTCTAGTCACTTTGTTTTTTCGTTTGTTCTATTTTTGGACACAATTTCATAACTGGATTTGCATAATGCAAAGCAAAAGAATGAGGTCAGGATCAACGTACCGCTGGGCTTTTTATTATTGTTTTAAAATAATACAACAGTACGTTACATACATTACTACTGAGAGTTGAATGATGTGTAAAACTTTTACGTGGTAGCTTGATAAGAAAATTACACATAACATAACATCACGCCTTTTATCCCCGAAGGGGTAGGTAGAGGGGCACATTACAGCACTTAATGCCACTGTAGAATGTAAAACCATTTTTCACTATTTATATTATGAGTCCCATGTAATAGGCAGTGAGCCTATTGCCAAATACTGGTCACAATTCTACCTCTAGACTCCGTGCTGCTACTGAGTTTTTCTTTAAAGCCAGTAACATTTTGTCCGACCCGAGAATTGAACCCGAGACCCCTTACCCGGCAGTCGCACATGCAACCACTCGGCCAACGAGGCAGTCTTAGGACACTTAATGAATCTAAAAACAAATTGTGCCATAGTATGAACACCAAGTTATATTTTATTTTATAGCGCCCCAACTAAGCGAAATGTCGTATCCATTCTTCTAACGTAATTGCTCAACTGGGTCACATTAGGTGCACTTCTTATCTTCAAACGAACGACTCGAATCCAAATGACGTTAATAAAGTAAGCCAAAAAATTAATCCGACTTCACGTAGTCAATATGACGAACAAATTTCTCACATTGGGCAACAATAGAGGACTCATTAATATCGTGACGATGCCCCGTCCGCCTCATCTGACCTCGTTAATCAAAACTAATGACAGTGATAAAAATATTTCCAGAATTTTCTGGACCTGATAAATTATTTGTTATGGCACGTCTGTGTTATTGGTACCTGGAATTGCGTTGTGGTTGTGTTCGTTTTATTGCGAATAATTGCTTCAATGTAGCTAGACGTATTAGTAGCTTATATTATAGGTCAGCTCAAGGCGACCTTCATTCATACAAGAACTAACCTAAAAGTGTACCATTATGTAATTTATGTATATTTTTTTAGTGGTATTAGTACTCTTGTATGGTACGTATAGTATTTTATTCAGTTATTAATTATTGTACACTTAACGACCCATATCAGACTTCTATTGCTGCTCCATCCAAATGTAAGTTGTCTGTAAGAAATCGCCTTGTGCGATAAGACTGCTCATTGTACACTATTTCGGTTAGGTGATATTGTTCTGTAGTACGATTGTGTGTTCAATAAAGCATATAATTATTATTAAGTGAACACAAATTCTTCAAGTATTACTTATGTTACTTTATCATTTCGGCCATTTGAGGAAGTATCGACACAAAATTAACAATTTCTTAATCAATTATTGGCCAATGGCCCAAGGGAATATTTCTGTGACCTGTGCAAAATAGCAAAGCCATAACTTTTAACTAAGATGTAATGTTTGTAGCATTGAGACGAGTTATGAAGTCCCCATAGTATTCGATAGTTAACTATGTAAATTATATTATCTGTATTAGATTCGTACCTTTCCACATTCATAAATATTTTACATAAAGATAAATATTTTTTTTTTGTTTCTGAATTGTATTAATTTTTATTTCTTGTATTTGATTACCTAATTAGTTTGTTTTTAATTACCTAAATAATAGCATTTATATATTATATAATATTAACAGTATAACTTAATGGCGTAAGCTGTGGTGTTGTATATGTACATTTTCTAAATAAAATAAATATATCTTTCGTCAAAATAGAGCCTATTTTGTAATCCAATACATCCAGATAATTATGACTATAGCGCTAGTAGGAATTCAAGGCGTCTAAATATTTATACGAATATTTTCAGTGGAATATTTTAATTTAATGACCTTTAAATGGAACCAACCGAAGCACATCTTGTGTGTAATAACTTTTTTCTATCTACATTTAGTAGTTAACTAGAGCCAACTAATTAGAGACTGAAAGCTAACGAGCCAGCGATCTTAGCTACTTTTTATCGTTGCAAATGGTATCCCACTTTGACATTTTCTTTGTGTAGCTTTTTAACAAAAATGTTAAGAGCAGAATAGTTTCTTTGCTATACAACTTATGAAGTAATACTTTGTGTTGACTGTAAGTCAATACGTTTTGAACCTTCTTATTATACGAATATAAAGCCTTATTGGAATAATCGTCGGAGTTAATTCGAGTTTTCTTCTTTGGGTGTGTCTTATCACACTTATGTTATAAATATGAAAGTTTCTTTGTTTGGATGTTTGTCCGTCAATCACGCTGAAACTACTAGAATAGAAGAATAGAATAGAATAATTTATTTGCATTGAATGTAGGTACATAATATAAGGTGTTACAAAGGTACATCGTTCCTGGTACATTCTACCATATGGCATGCAAATTTTTTTTTTTAATCATCATTGTGGACTATAATACCTACTATGTAAGTTATCTATAAAACTATTATAATTATTAATGGATAACATAATCCTAATAATATTTGAAAATTTACAAAATTCACAAAATATAGCTTAAACAACTTACAGTAAATCAGTCTATGTGTTATCGAATAAAAAATCTGACACAGAATAGTAACACTTTTGTAATAACAAAGATGCAAGTTGTTTTTTAAAGATTCTCAATGGTTGCTCCTTAATGCTACTCGGAATCTTGTTATAAATGACAGGTGCCATACCTAGGACACTTTTTTTAATAAAGATGTTTTGTAACCATCGGTACATAGCTTGTCTTTATATTGAGACCTTATAGTTGTATTCCGGTTAGGTTGTATCCTTTAAAGTAGGGAATAATTTGATGTTACTTTTGACAAAAATAGAAAGTTCTAATATGTAAATACAAGGAAAAGTTAATAGTTTACTATTTACAAAGTAAGTTTTGCAGCTGTCTGTAACATTTAGTTTAAACATAGCTCTTAAACAGCGTTTTTGGGCTTTAAAAATATTTTCCCGCTCACAACAATTGCCCCAGAATATAACACCAAATCTCAGATTTGACACTACCAAGCCATGATAAGCGACTGAACGGATTTTGATGAAATTTGATATACAAGCAGGATATGGCTGATTTAGGCGACAGAATACTTTTATCTCGATTAAATGCTCCCGTGAGATAAAACAGGAATCATATTCTACGCGGATGAAGTCGCGGCGAACTCCTAGTTATATGTACATATGTTTAAAAATAAACCATTTTAGTATAGTACTATTAGTATGGTACCATACTGAATAGAGGAATTCTTTAAATAGAATTATTACCTGACTACCTTACTAATAAGTTTCTCTGAATAAAATAAAACAAGAGAAATTTAATAAAAGCGTGATATATATTTTATCTTAGTGACGGATTAATATGAAGTATTAGCCAAAAATCAGGGTATCTATAGCGAAATTATTATAATACTTAACTTCAATTTATCTTTGAGAACCCTTGCTTCCTTAGCGCGTAGAAACTGTGATATAGGTCTGATACCCTTCCTCGAACATTTTTTGCAAGTTCTGCGAAAATAATCGTATTAAACTATGCTATCTATCTTCTTCAAGGAAATAGGAGGGGATTTCGGAAATTCATGAGAACAAAAGAGAGTTAAGTGGTATTTAGACATCTACATATAGTATAGATACTGTAGTGGTTGACACTCATATAAAATTATGCAATTTCAATTGACTTCATTAAGAAAAAGCAGAAGCTTTTCAGTGTCACCTGTACGTATATATGTATGTACGTTTGCGCGGCTATCTCGCGATTGGCTGAGCTGAGTTTTATGTGGTTTCCAGAAAAGTGTTTCTTACACTTAGAAAGCATTAGTACCTATATTAATCAACCGACTTGAAGAAAACAGGGGATTCAAATCAATTTTTATAAACGTAGTTGATTTAACTCGTCGAGTACCGGTTTTGTAGACACAATTATAGAACAATAGGTTGCGGTCACCGGTGACCGCTTGGTGTTTGACAGTTTAAATAATAAGACAGCAAACATGGCCACAATACCCGAGCGTACGGCTCAAAGAGCCATCAGACCACCACAGATGGGGACCAATAGGGCCGATGCCGATTCGGAGTCGCGGAGAACCTAACGGGTAACCGGGGCTCCGGCTCGACGTGCAGGAGAAGGCACGGGGTGGTTTTTAGTCAGTAAGAGTCTGACACTCCCTCCCGCCTCACCCAGGCGGGAGCAGTCATTCGATGATTTTCCCCTCTTAAAAAAAAAACATTGCCACAATGTTGATATTGGATAGATGCGAGTTCCATCTATCCAATTTCATGAGAAAATTAATAATATCACCTAAAAGTGCTTTATCTGACTTTGAACTAAAACCAATACCAGATAATTATATGTATTTGACTATGATGACAAAAACGACCAATGATAAAACCCACAATAACACACCAATAGAATAAACGAAACCAATTTGCAATACAATTTGCAATACTCTTATTATAACACAATACAACCCCTATCCAAAGAATACTTCATTAAAAACTACAAAGAAGAACCTTCTTTGTAATTTACGTAAACAGATGTTACATACGTACACACATACATACATATCTACTTACTGATATTACTCTTTTGAATCTCGACCCGGTTGAACGCAGTCCAACTAATATTATTATATCCCCTTTATATCTGTTTTGACTTTGCCATAGTTCGAGCCATGCTTTTGACTTGAGCAGACTTTCTTTGTTGATGTGGTTTAGAAAGCGTTTTCATTTTTTGTCTGGAGTTTAAAAAAATATTGGATTCATTTTTAATGTTACCGGTTAAAATGAAAAGTAACTTAACTTGACTTAGCATAATAAAATTAAGCGCAGGAAGCTCTTTGGTTCAAAGTACAGAGCTTCAATAGGAACAAATGTTTCTCAATACAATTCCGGGACTAATCCACTCAATTGTAAAATAAATACCATATTTTATAAGGGGGGAAAATCATCAATTGACTTCTCCCGCCTGGGTGGGGCGTGAGAAAGTGTCAGATTCTTACTGACTAAAAACCACCCCGTTCCTACTCCTGCACTTTGACCCGGAGCCGGCAACCCGTCAATCCACTCCGTATTGGCATCTTTGATTGATTGATTCAAGAATAATCGAGAATCAGAGAATCAAGCTTGTTAGCCATTCCTATGTAGAAAAACCATAAAAAACTTACAAATCATAAACTCCAAATAATGATCATATAAAATACTCTAACCTCAAAGGCTCATGTCAATATAACCAGCTTAAGAATCAAACGCAACAATCTACCTCTACACCTTACCTTTTATAACCTTTCAACGAACGAATCCGAAGTTACGAGGCGCCACAAAATACTGTCAAGAAAATAAATGCGCCGCGATCTTACAAGGTAAATGAAGGGTTAAATCGAGGTACCCTTCCCTATGTCAATAGTTCTCTAGGTAAATTGTAGTAAAGAAGGTAGAATGGCGATTGTGTTGGGTCCAAAGGTTTCGGCATGATATCGACAACCTGTCTGTATTGTGTAGCTGTTGTCTTAAAATAGGTTCGGCTTTATTCTGGTGATATGTCTAAGGATATAAAGCTGATTTATTGGTGTAATAATATATCTAATTAACTAATTGCCTTTAATATTTTTTAAGAATATTTGTTTCTAATTAAAATAATAGTGGAAAATTCAGAAAAGTAATGGATGGATGATTAGAATCAATCCATCGATAAACGATGATTAATAATAAAATTATTAGTCATTTAATTAAAATCCAGATGCCCGATAACTGCCAGATGGCATATCATCCGGCAGATTTATGAGCTATTAGTTTTCTAACGGCTGAAATTAATACAATTTTAATACAAAATCTCTGGATTCATTTAAGTTATTGACCGAAATTCGTTAGAAAAAATGTTAAAGTGTATTTTAGTCCAAAGATTTTGGGTTTAATTTTGTCTGTAATTTGAAGAATTAGTAGTCAATAATTCATAAGCTACTATACAATATACTTCTTTGCATCACCTCCTAGTGTCGTGTAATATCTGTTTATTTATAAAGGGATAAAATTTCTCACAGAAGATCGGTGTAAAATAAACAATGCACACGCGAGTAGAGTAATTGCTATCTACTTGACTTACGCTCTGAGAAATATCAAATGAAATTGAGTTCATTTTTACCGACGTGTTTATGAGTCTCCTGGGAGAGACATTTGCGATATAGAGGTATACTATAACTTGTTTTCATACAATATTTGTTGCTCCATGGAACATTATGGGGTGGTGTTTTTATAATGGAAAATAATGCTAAATATGACACACTTTTGTCTGATCTGGGTACAAATTGAATATGAAGTGTAAAAATGTATAATTTAATCTACGTGTACTTGTATCTCAAGTTCTGATCAATTTCCAGTTAATTTTAAAATCACGTCTAAAACAGCTGTAAAGTTATGAACTTATTAACCTTTGATCCATTATAAAAAAAGTCCTCAGTTGTTTGCGCATGTCAGAAGATTGTTGATCCGTGTAAAATTATTGATAGTTGAACTGCAAACTTACCGAGCAGGGCATGCTTTGAAAATAGCCCAGAATAACAGACGTAATATTGTTGTAAGGTCAGAAAACATTCTGACAAATATATTTTGTTCAACTTTACCGTCTGATCTATGTTGTTATAGGTCAAAATTGATATCTGCTACAATACTTGTGTTGGTTTTGCTCGTAGCCGTAATATAAGGTATTCCAGTCTTTGCTTATTCAAGGTAAACAGTTAGACGTACTTCCTAGACCGAAATGAAATCCAGACCAAGATTCGTTGTTAAAACCGAATAAGATTAGCTGTTTTATATTCCGTGCTGGTGATATATGAATACATTGTATTGTAACCTAAGTAAATATCGAGACTATTCGGTTTGGAAATTGAGTAAATATGTTCCAAAAAAATTATAGGAGTCCACTAATGCCTACACATCAAAAGATAATCGATAGGAAAACTATGCAGATCTCACTGGAAAGTCGAACTGTAGATACAGTTAAATCGTAAGGTGTATGGTCTATATGAAGCTACGATTATACATATGTAGCCTGGGTAAGGTCTGTAGCCTGCATAAGAGACTTCACAATTGAAGAAAATCGCAGCAGCGCTCTCTGATAAAAACCAACTATGATCTCTAACTCGCCTACAAATCGTGAAAATTATGACAAACTCATAAATCTGATTCTAAAAATAATATCGAAAAAGAAGTACTACCTCATGCTACATTTAGGATTATAATAATGTAGATTCAGTCACGGTACAGAACACCATTAGCATCGGTTTTGCAAGGTTTTCGTGTATTAATTTTATGTATGCAAAGCCGCTAGAGGGCCGCTAGTGTACCATAAAATTTATCATGTCTTCACTCAGTAAAAGCATTTTCATTCTTCGTGTACAAGGATAATGCTGTCGAGATCATAATATATCATTTATTTCCACTCACTTGACAAGTAGTGTCTGCTATGATAATATTATTTTACGAAAAAATTTCTTAAGAATTTGTATTTATGACTTGTTTTTTTTTTGTTTTAGTCACTTTAAGTTATTTTCAGTAAAGTAACATTAGTAGGTCGGTTGCAAAAAATTGCAAAAAATCAAGGACATATATGTTAATATTTTCAAACTAATATTTCGACTTGAATTTTTGTTTAATAGATGTTGACAGATAAACTTCTACAGAATAATTTTAAATAATATACGAGTAGGTATGTACTTTGTGTTATCTGTAATCTTTGCCTTTTCTAAAAGGAATTTTCTTTCTCCTATCTATTTAAGTTTTATGTTCCATCACAAGACGCCGCGCCATAATGCTAAATTGCGCCCAACAGTGTACGTTACCTGGTAAGCAATCGCTTGGCATTTCCATCTAAAAGGATTTATAGTGCGAAAGCATGCCACACCTAAATTAGAGGTAATGCCTACATACTTTTTCGTAATAAAAGTAAGCTACAAAATGAAATTGTTTTAAGTAATTTACCTTTAAAGGAAAATTACATGTCATTTCATTTTTATGGACACCCAAATAATAGAATGATATTTTTTTATTTTAATAATATTTTAAAACCTTTTTTTTTATTATAGTACTGTTTATAATTTTTAATTTAAATTGCATCGTGTATCTGTTATCAATTCGTTATTGAATTGTGTTACAAAATGGGATAGTGCATAGGTGCCAAAACCCGTATCGAATACGCACAGTTAGTCTAACTTTACAACAGCCTCCTGACATAAAGTGACAGTAGTCCGTTAGACAAACATGTGCCTAGTCAGAGGAAAGTAAGCTCTTTTGCATTGAGGAAAATTCTAGTTTCCCGCTCCATAACCTTAAGGCATTAAACTTGTCCCTTTTGACAAATACAAGGCTCATACTTTACTATCGAAAAACAGCTGATGCAAGTTTTCGAAATAAATTTTATATTATTATCTATACCCTTCGTAGT